>VZRS01009702.1:0-33472 GCA_013398055.1 Ifrita kowaldi | reverse complement strand
AAAAAAAAAAAAAAAAAGATTTTTGGACACTTCTAAATAGAAGCAGCAGGATAGAGAAGGTTTGCTATTAAATTAGAACAGTCTGAGACACCAGACCATCGGGTGCTGTGTCAGTCCCTGAAGAATCAGAGCACAACCACCACTCCCCTGCAGCCCAGATTCTTACACAAGGGTAACAAGGCACATTTTAAATAATTATTAAATAATGGCAAGCTGTATTACTGCCAGAGAATTGTTTATCTCTGCAAATTGGATCACTGAAGCCAAAGTACAGTAGAGCTAAAATACTTCCAGCATGAAATGGAAGACCTATTGCTGCACCTTCCTGTGGTCCTTGGAAACTGGGAATCCTGCATGGCAGTCAAATGTATTTTATGACAAATATCCTGCTGAATCCAGCTTTTATTATTCAAGCAACAGTCAAAATAACATGCCCTATCAATCAAATGTAGGCACTGCTGCAATTAAACCCAGAAAATTATTTTCCTTCTAAAGCCTGGTTGGACAGACATTGAGAAGACCTGAATAATAAGGAATTTAAGAAGGGAGCATAACAGTGTATGTTGGGTAAAAAATGTACAGTGGAACACAAGGAATTTTTCTCTGAACACAAGGAGAACAAGACTATGGACAGAAATAGAGCCTTTGTACCATTTAACCATCTTTCAGTGCATCACAGGGAGGCACAAAACATTTTCAAAGTTCCAAAAGTACTTCAGCTGAAAAAAAGGCTTTGCCCAGGTCTGATGGAAACTGCTGGTGCCAACATCCTCCACCTCAGGAACAGAATGGCTGATGGTTTGTTCCTAAAACAGCACCATCTTTGGCCCTAGAACATTTGCTCTGTACCAACTCTATCTTCAGCAGCTCCATCGACCAAACAAGTTCTATGGAGCTTTTCACTGTTTAACTATGCTTCCAGACTTTTAAATTATTCCTGGATTATTTTTATGTCAGTTTAGCAAATTTCTTCTTCAGAAAACCAAAAAGTACCCAGAGAAGGTAATGCCTAACATGTAATTATCATGTCTTTGTGTATGATCTAAACAAAGGCAGAAAACCTCACCAACACAGTATCAAATTAAACTTGCTCTGCTTATACTGAAAAATTTGCATTTAATTTGCGTATTTAGGATGCAAATTAGTGAATAGAAGAATCTTACAGCATGTCCTTGAAAACAATTCAGGCCAAAAATATCCAAGACACTTGTGGCAAACTTAATGTGATGAAAAGGATGATCAGAAAACGGTTCTGTTCCCTGAGGGGTGGGGCATTGCCTGAGACTTGGCTGAATGATGCTGACTGAAGGCAGCAAACAGCCCCTCTTTAGCCTCACTAAAAAAAAATCCCTAAAAACTTGACTTTTTTTAGGTTGTTTAAGTCCTCCAGTGTTAGCAGCTCTACAGTTACTGAGACAGAGAGAGAACAGTTTCAGAAAGATGTAAATCCAAATGATCTTGAAAGACAAAATATACAAAAATGCTATTACTGTCTAGTGAGACTGCACATATTTTTGATTTATATTTCCAAATATTTCACCAGAAAAAAACGTTACACTGTACACTGCATGTTCTTTTAAACATTAAACAAGCTATTAGGAAACACCCTGGTTATTTCTAGTTACCATGAATACATTCTGGGGCTGAGGAAAAGCATTTCTTCAGCTTTTGTGTATCCAACACCAGCTCAGGGAAGTCAGACAGCTGCCTTCAAAGCAGACTGGGCTTCCAATCGAGCTTAGCTTGGTAGAAGGACTTGAAATGTGTCTCTCACCAAGAGATTTTCAAGAGGAGTGCAATAACATGTTAATTAGAAAAGTCTTTACATAGCAAAAGGCTCCCAAAGAACAATTACTCTGTAGTTCATGTAAGCCTTTTCTAACACAATCTTTACATGGGGAAAAGCAAATACGAAAGAAAGAACAACAGCATAGAAAACATGATATAAAATGTTGTATTTGAGTATTTCCCAAGTAGTAATGCAACTCTTCTGTGGAAATCTGGCTTGATCACCAACCAGAACAGAACCAGAGAAACCCAAGAGATGACACAGTCCTTCTCTCCTGGTACAAAACCTGCAAGATCTTGCAACAATTTTAAATGACACTGATTAGAAGCCATGACCTGATACACAAGATTAACGTTGTATCATGTAAAAAATAAAATACAGACACTTTTTAATACATTTTCAATACAGGGCTTTTCTTCTAAGCAGGGAAGCTCACATGCAACATTTGATACTGCAGCTGCTGCTCCAGGACAACAGACTGGATGGACTAAGGGCATAAAAAGGGAAAAGTCACTAATAAAATACACATTGAGTATGTAAAGCAGCTTAAAAGTACAGAAAGCCTCCCAGCACTGCCCATACCAACTCTGCAGCTTGTGCCCACAGTGCCAAATGCAGAATTGCCATTTATGACCACCCAAAAATGCCTGTCCCAAACCACAACTAGAGCTGGGGAGCACAGGCAGCTCTCAACAGCTCCTGGACAGGAGCACAGCACTTCTCATTCCTAACCCAACATCTGAGTTCAGAGCAGCAATGGAATCAGGCTTGAGGGGAGGAAATAATCCCAGGTTGGACAGGGCTTGGAGCAACCTGGGATAGTGGAAGGTGTCCTGGATGGGCTTTAAGGTCCCTTCCAACCCAAACAATTCTGTGACTCTCTAAGTTAACTCTCCCCAGAATCCCAGAGCAGCCAATGCTCTCCACACAGATACCTGTCCTTTTAAAACAACAAGGAAAGATACTCAGGGCTTGTAATTGATTTGTGCACATATTCCTCCACAGAATTTTGTATACAAATACAATACATAAATTTCTTTTAAAACTGTGTACAAAATACCGCATACATAACAAAGACATGAAACATTTACAGCTGTAACATTAGTTAAAGGCTTGACCTTGCTTTACTGAAACAAAAAAAAGCTCATCAGCTACTGTTGAATAGCTGATGAGGATGTTCAGGTTGTTTCCTGGACTCAGGCATCCAAGATCAGACTGTGAGGAATCACATTAATCTCATTTTTTCCTGGTTATTTTTTCAAATGGATACCTGGCACAGTCCTACACAAAGAGAGAGTCCTTTTACATAATCCTGGATATCCAGCCCTTAACAGTCCTTCAAAGAGCTCGGCACTTTCCTCCACAAAGGGTTTGTATCTGGCACTGCATTGAATCAGTTAAGTACTGCCAGTCCTCAGCCTCACACAAAACTGCAGATGCCAAGCTAAGAGTGTCTCAAACCAGGAGATCACAGCAAAAACTATGAACCAAACCGTGTTTTCTGTGGACACTCATGTGAGCAAAGCAGGTTAAACCTCAGCAGCCAAGGGCTGCCTCACCTTGGCACAATTCAGCACATTAATCAATGTTAACTCAATCATTTTGGAGTGTGGCTATGATCATTTTACATTCACAGACAGACTGTGTTGAGTAGAATAACTGTAATTAAATGCTGTGGTGTTTGTAGTCTTAATTCTAATCTAAATTTTTCCAGCTGTTTCAATTCAGATGAAAGAAAGCCTGCAAACAAATCTGAAATGTATTAATAATGATAATGATTAATAATAATATTGCTAGAAGAAAACTTCAGAAACCATCTAGTCTACCTTCCTACTCTTTTATTTTTGAAAACCTCAAAGCTCTTGATCAAACTGACATGGGAGGGGCTTTTTTATTGGCATAAGGATAATCACCACAATAATTCTTTGCCCATTAACAGGCAAAGTGTGTATATAGGGGGATTAATTCACTAAAGTAGTTGCTTCCCTTTGAAGTCAGAAAACTTTTTAATAGTGCTTTTCATCCTTGCTTGTTTCTTTGTCTAAGGCACTGCTTGTTTTACAAATCCCACTTGTTAAGTGTCACTTGCCCTGGTTTTGCTAGGAAATCCTCTGGGAATCTCAGCCTATAACATTCTAAGCTCCACTGAGAGTGAATCATCAGTGAAAAGCAGGCTTTAAAAATGAGATTCTTCTAAGTCAGCCAAAACCAGAAAACCGATCCTTCCCTCCCCAAAACACTTGAAACAGATTGCCAATTACAGCAATTAGGATGATTTTTCATATATTAAGCTTCCTGTCTCTTGATTATTAGTTAATTAGCTCTCCAGCACTGAAGAGGTTTCTGCTGTAAATAAAATGTCTAATTTCAGAGTAAAGAGACGAATAAAAAAAGCAAATACTTCCCAACCCCCTACCCTTTCTCTCTCTCAAGAAGGGAAAAATTGTGCTAGAGAATCACTAACTTCCAGGAGCAAGGAACTCTAGGCTGCAAATTAACAGTTCCTCCTTTTAAAGTTTGTAAAATGCATTGAATGTGGAAAGGCCACTGTGAGGTAGTATCACAGCACTCCCATTACCCAGCTTGTATCTGTCCTTTTGCAGAACTACTAGAGCTTTTTTAACCCCATTTCAGAAAGATTTCAACTCAACCTTTTATGAAAGGAGAACTATAAATAGGCTCTTAGATTAAAACCCTTAACAGCTGAGAAGGCTGGAAAGGAAGGTGGATATTATCCACCTTTCAGGAGTACAAATTGGGGCTGGAAGGACTTAATTACAAAGATATCCTTAAAAACACACTAAGGGCTGCTATAAAAATGACTCCAATTACAGCAGCTCCACAGACATCACTCCACCTGGGAGAGAGGAAACCACCACTTCCCTCTCTTTGCACCCCATGCTAATGCAGGCAGCACATCCCAACAGCAGCTCCACACCACACACCAGCTCTGCTGCACGTGGAGCATCCTTCCTCCCAGGTGGATTAACAGAGCCCTTCCCACCAGGCATGCCAGGGATTTGGATTCCTTTGTTTTCACTTTGAAATCTCCAAGTGGAGATGAACTGCTGGCATGACCTAAGAGAGCTAAATCCAGTGCTTGGAAGTGTCTCAGGCAGAAAGAAGTTTGGATGTGAATGTGGAATTCACCGTTTCACATGAATTACTCACTCTCCTGAAACAGGGAATTCATGGTTTTCCCTATGATTTCACTGTGATGATGTATTCTTATTTATGATGTCATCAATGCCTTCTGTAATTACAAATAAATGGGTAATTCACAATCAGTGTTCAGGGGAAACATTTTCATGTAACAGTCAAGAAAGTTCTTATGGTTTCAGTACTCCTGTGCTAAGAATTTTGCAATTGTGCTCAACTGGATATTTGAAGTTCCTTCATATATTGTACCTGAAATCAGAAGAAAATAAATTAGTGGACTATAAATCTACAGTGAATTTATGAAGAGAGATCAAAATATCATCCTAAAATTCCAGTTAGAAACTTTACAATTATGAAATGAAGCTTTATTGTGCAAGTACTAGCACAGAATTATAATTATTTATATAATATTATAAATGTTCATATTTTATTATCTGTAACAAAGCACTTTTCTGGCTGGCACCACATAATGCAAAGACATTTTCCTGAAAAGCAATTCTTAAATAGACAACAGCAATGAAGAAGTTCCAAATGCTATTATAATAAAAGCCAAAGGGTAATATTGTTAAAAACATCAGACTGTTGAGTCCAAGGACTATACTAATAAACAAGGAAGCCTTGAAAATAAAACTCCACATAGATTCAGATCTTAAAGCCAAAGTAGGCATTTTCATTTCTTTTTCTTTACTGAAATTTTCTTAATAAAATGGGACACAATGTTTGTGTCTGTATTTTATTGCATCTAATTAAATATTGTAACTAGCCTTGCACATACATACATTTATACCTAAAGTTTTATATCTGAGCCTTTGAATTAGTGTTGATACAGTCTCAGGGAAAAAAGATCCTGGAAGAAAAGCCAGTCCTTCATCCTCAAACTTTACCAGCACTAGTGCTACAAGGGATGCTTGTTAAGAAAGTGTCACTCACCTATCTTGCAGTCACGGTAGTACTTTTCTATTGGGTAATTTTTGGTGAATCCAACACCTCCCATCCATTCAATACATTTACTGGTTGTCAGTGTTGCAACCTACGAACAGAGTTTTCAGAGTTACAGGAGTCAACTTCAGGACAGCAGTGGTAAAACTTATACTTTGTAGCTAATTAATAACAAAACAGGGAATAAAGCAGTGACGAGAACAGCAGGGAAGAAGGATGGGTATTTTGATATTCATCTTCAGTAAGCCGTTTTAGAATAAAAATGACATTTTTTTAAAGCAGAGGACATCAGGAATTCACTAATTGTTACAGCAATAGTTTCTATGCTGCACTCTGCAAAAGACCAGTGGTGGTGTGCAAGACAGCAATTGCAAAAGGGCAGAAGTCATCCAGTTTTGAATCATTTTAAGACTCACAGATGTGACCAGCAGAGCTGAAATGGTCACAAATGAACTCTTTACAGTGTCATTTCTCATGTGACAAGAAGAGATTTCTGAGAAAATTAAATCTTATCTAGATAAGTGAATGTATTAATTCACTTTCCTCTTTCAGTGTAGTTGGTTGGTTTTAAAAATTTTATTTAGGGGCACGAGCAGCTATTTTTTGGTGACTGACTTTAGATTCTGTGCGTGGACTGAGAAACACAGAATGGTTTGGGTTGAAGGGGATCTTAAAACTCATCTCATTCCAACCCCCCTGCCACGAGCAGGGACACCTTCCACTAGACCAGGCTGCTCCAAGCCCCATCCAACCTGGCCTTGAACACCTCCAGGGATGTGGCAGCCAAGGTGAAAGTGCATCCAGAGATTCCACAGCCAAGATGAATTATGAATGATACACTGGGTAACAGAAGGAGCTTTAACAGCAGTGGAATGAAGCCCTGGGGGGAGGGAGGGAGCTGCAGGTACCTCAGCAGTGAAGTACTTGGCCATGCTGGCCTCCTTGATGGCCGGCCTGCCCGCCTCCGCCAGCCGCGCCGCGTTGTAGGTCAGCAGCCTGGCCGCCTCCAGCTGCGTGGCCACCTGGGCAATCTGGTGCTGCATCCCCTGCAACAGCAGCACAGCACTCACACAGAGCCACAGCCCCGCTGGAATCCCCAGCAACAACCATTCTGTTCACCATGGAATGGACCTGCACTCTGAAATGGAAATATGAAATCCTGGTGGGAAGTAATTCCATGCTCCTTCTGTGTTTATTGACACAGGTTGGGCCGCTGAAGTGCTTTCAGGAACTGCACTCCTATTCTCCCCTTCACTTTTCTTGGATTCAGGAGCACTGGGGTTCATCTTGCCTGACAGGCTGGACAGAGGGTTACCTATTTAAACCCAAGAATATAAAGGAAAATTTTATCCCAATCTTAACATCCTCCTCAGGATTACAAAGATATGAGGAAGTCAGAGCTGTGTTTTCATTCTGCAGCTGTTCATTGAGCCAATAACAGGTCTGGTTCCCTAATGAGCTTAACCAAGGAAGACTTGTAAACAAGTATTTTTTGAATAAAGTGGAGAACTGGCAAGGTGACAACTCCTTCCCGTGTCCCAGAGGCACGAGACAAGATTTAAGAGCAGCTTAAAGGTACAGAGGACACGACTGAAGAATGGATTCAAGGGGAAGGAAAGAGGTGATGAAGCTCACATCTGAATGGTATTACAGAAGAATGGGTTTATTTAAGAACACCTAAATATTATGATGATTGAAAATGAACATTTAGTAGTCTAAAACACAATGAAATCTTTCATCTTATTAGAACATTAACACCTCTCCCTCAGATTTGCAGAAATATATGGGCAGGTCAAAATACCAAAATGATTTGGCAATTATAAATTCCATTTCCCATTCAAAAGACGTAGTTCCAATCATTTCCTAGGTATCTATGAGTGCTTCCTAAAATTTGCATAAATTATGAGTAGTGCTAATGTTCCTTCTCTTCAAGCTGAGCTGTAGGTTTCTTTGAACAAGAAAATTACTATAGTAATTACAATTATGTATCTTCCTTATTAAACTATACATCATTTTTGCAACAAAGAGTCTCTTTCGTTGTAAGAAACAGATATTATAATGAAAACTAAATGTCTTTGTACAACACAGGAAATCTAATAATTCAATCAGTTTTCCTCATCTTTTTATCATTTCTAGTGTCTCTAGAAAAAGCCCTTCCTCTGCACGTCAGGAAAGGGTATAAAAACTCGAGCACATTCAGTATAGTGGGATATTAAAACCAGAAGAGAAAGGAGTTCCATGTGTATTATTTTCAAAGAATGTCAGTAAGTTATCAAGCAAAAGGAATACGTCAATAATATTTTAAAGTTTTACATTACTTGTGTGGCACTTGCAAAGGCACACAGCACTGAACTGACGAATTTTACATGACAGATGAATGTTCATCCAGAATTTTTTTCGAAAAATTCTTCTCAAATATTGAGGAGGAGAGACAAGACACGAGGTGGAGCACAAATTATGCAAATCATAATACACATTTTACTGATTGCTGTGGTCACTACTCCTTTCTTGGAGGAAACATCCCTTGTGTCCATTAACAAGTACCTGGAAATCAAACACGCTTTTCCCAAACTGAACTCTCTCCTTTGTGTAGGGAACTGTACGGTCAAAACAGCCCTGGGCCAGTCCCAACATCTGTAAGGAAAAACAAGGATATGGTCAGTAAAAACTGATTAATTGAATGCACCTTATGGAGATGATAATAGTTGATCTTCTTCTGGTCAGGCAAGTTGATATTCAGGAGAACAGTTGTTTTCTTCCTACCTAGATATTGCTAAAACTTCTATATAGAATCCTAGGAGCCAGAATTTTACAGTTATCAGACAAACTGAGGTGAGTTACAACAAAGAAAAGTTTCAGGAACAAACCTATTACATGCCCATTTCTTACCATAGGCAAGTTTTTGGAAAACACTACCACTAATTTTTGAACAAAACTTACGGGTCAACTGTAATTGCAGAACTATTAAGTGTTTCTGGGAAAATTCATAATTGCATGAGAAAATGACTGTAAACTGAAGATCTATAGATCTACATTACCCTACTAAAGGAAAAATAACCTGAATGATTAATTAAAACTATTTCCATAATCAAAATAATTTCTCATTTTCTAGAGGACACCAGACTGCCAGAATTAGCAATTTATTTCAGAAGTTAGAAAATTAGTGGAGTGGAAGGAGAGATAACATTTCTTCCACTACCTTCCAACGCTGCAGAACAATTGTAGAAGAATTTAGACCAATTTTATCTTTCCACAAAGACAAAAGTAGGCAGCTGTCACATCAAGCAGCTTAGAAAAACTACCTTTAATGATGTACAACAGGAAAAAAAAATGATACCTAGGAAAACAGAAGAAAATATTGCAGTCTGCTGCTAATCAGCCCCATTATCAGATTTATTTCTTTATATAAACTCATATAAAAGAGCCAAGTACATCAGCTTCAGCACCTGCAACAATATATGCAGATGCCTTGCACTAAAACCATCTGAAACTGTTTTCAAAGTCACAATTACATTTTATAAGATCTTCATTATCTTTTAAAACTATTGCTACTGCAAAACTAAACTCAATACCACAGGGCTTTAGAGCTGCTGTTCTTGTCAAGTCCATTTCTCTTAATTTGAAGGTGCCAAGAAAGCAGTAACTAAGATATAACAACTACCTGACCTTAACTTTTAATTAAGGTGTAACTTGGAGTAATTAAGAGTAAAATCCAGACCATGTATTTTACTGCCAGAGCCTCTATATTATTTATATCTCTGGGAACAATGGGGCCCACAGCCCTTTTTAAATGCCATATCAGACAAAGTTTAATCACAGGTAATCTTTAGAAATGATGGAAAAGACAGCCCAATTAGCAGCATAGTGTATTGCCATGTGGAAAGTCTCAGTTTCATGAGGATGATTACTTCAAAAGTAATTTGAAAAAATAAAAACTTATCACAAGTCATTTTATTCTAGGGCTGAACCTGATTCCCACTGAGATCAGCAGCAACATGAGATCCAAATTGACTTTACAGCAAAATACAATATTTTGAAATAACTCCAAGGTCAGTAAATATTTTCTCCTAAGATGCCATTCAGTGCAATTTTCAAACACAACAATGAACTGGAACAGTTCTGCTAGAGAAAATCACATTTATTTTAAAAATAAGTTGACTTTTAAAAATAAGTTGTTGGGAAAACATCAGTTAGCACTAGGTCATATTTGCCAGCCCCACACAATCCCAGCTGGTATAATGCATTTCAGTGTGTTATATTTTCCAAAGTTAGTTTTTTTTATAAAATAAATTTTCATAGTGGAAGACAGGAATGTTGACATAATTCAGTAGCAATAAGTTAACGACCAAACACAAGCTAATTGCTATTTAATGTTTTCTGAGTCTATTGCTTATGTCACCACAGGAGAATTTTCCCACTGGCAGTTGTTCCCATCTTCACTGTAACTTTGCTACAGGAACAGTGACATCTAGTGGCAATTGAGCTTTAAATAAAGTATTTTCTAAACAGCTTTAAATATTCCATACATTTCAGTCCAAACTCAAGTTATATCCTGGCTGTACTCAGCAATAAATCAAATGACCCACCTGTGCAGCAATCCCTATCCTGCCAGTATTGAGCATTCCAATAGCATATTTATATCCTTGTCCAACTTGTCCCAGGATATTGGTCTCAGGAACCTAAAAAGTAAAACCACCCAATTACTCCTGTTCTATTCTGCTTTGCAACTACTAGCAGGGTTCACATATCAAGCAGTGTACATATTTTATTAACTGTTCCTCACGAGTGAAGGTATAGAACATAAACCAGATATTTGATTCCTAGGACATCTGATTAGAACATGCCCAGATGTGATTATAAACTGATGAAAAAAATGCATCAAAATTTAAGAAATCCAACCCCTCTCTAGACTTCTGTGGGAGGAGAATGTTAAAATATGCCAAATAATCAGTGTGTCTAAGGAAAAAAAACCAGGGAATTTAGTTAATATTCATTCCTTATGTGTGGTCAGGTTCCAGTTGTACACAAATTTATGCTTCAACAGCTGAACTTACAATACCTTCACGTTGTCAAACGTCACTGGGCAGGTGGAAGATGCTCTGATTCCCAGTTTGTCCTCTTTTTTTCCCACGTGAAGCCCCTCTGTGTCACGATCCACTATGAAGCATGTTATTCCTCTGTATCCCTGGGGGGAGTTAAAAATAATCAAAAATTGTTTTTCATACTAATATCACTCAAAATCTACTACCTACATCCACACTGGGGACAAACCTGACACTTGCATATTCAGCTGTGTAATTTTTTATTGGACATACTTTGCTACAGGATACTTTTCAGTTTTCCATTTTGCCTTTTAACAAGAGCAACTTGTCAGCTAAGTCAGAAAGGTTGGAAAAACTTAAGACTCTGAGTCCTGTTACTCAGAACACCACCAGTGCTGTGCTCTTCACCTAAACAACCATGATCCTGACATTTTTATTTTCCCTGGCTGGATGAATTTATTAAATTGCTCATCAAGTTCTCAGTTTTTGCTGGGAAATATTTTTAAAGGTTTGCAGTCAGCTAGGAAAAGGTGCACAGAGTACTAACCTCTAACATCAGATTATTAATATAAACCCCACAGTTTCATACACCAGCAGCTGTCACTGAAATGCAACAATGCTGTAGCAACTTACTAAGGATGGGTCTGTGTTTGCCATGACAAAGAAAACTCCTGCATCTTCTGCTAAGCTAATCCACATCTTTGAGCCATTGATAATGTAGTAGTCTCCTTTCTTTTCAGCTCGAGTCTTCAAGGAAAAAGCATCACTGCCAGACCCAGCCTCTGAAAGACAGAAACTCCCTAGCTGTCGAGGGAAGGGAAAAAGCCAATTTAATTTTCACAAATATAAACAAATCCTGCAAGGAAAATACTTATAAGCCAGCACAAGTCTCTCAAATTCAAACATTTTAACCTATTGCATTAAAGTAACTGAGTTTCAGCTATGGAGATTAAGAATAGAAACACTGTGTAATTACACATCTCTCAAAGTCAACTGCTTTACAGTTCTTTTCCACAGTAAATTAAATTTTAATGAAACTAATAAGTGCCTTTCCACTTTTACCTCTCAGCTACTGATGACAGGATGTATCTATATCACCACAGATCTCAGCTCTAACCAGTGTTTCAAAGTTCAAATATTTTCCAGAGCTGCAGACACACATTTATCACTGAAAAAAAAATCCCACTAACATTACTAAACCATAATATAATTTTAATAGTTAAGTAAAGTAAGACTTCGACTCACTGTATCTTTAGACACCCTGGGCAGGTAAGTTCTCTTTTGTTCTTCTGTTCCATAGGTGGTAAACAACTTATTTGTTAGAGTGTTTTGGAGTTCACACACAAGAGCCACAGCTGGATCAACTTTGGCCAATTCTTCTACCACCAATATGATTGAAAAAAATGAAGCTCCAGTTCCTCCATATTCTTCCCCAAGCTCAATACTCATCAGCTGAAATGGAAAAGGTGCAAATACATCAATCTGTTGGTTCTGATAGCAGGAAAGGCTAAAACTGAATCCAAGAATGAACACCAGGATATTGGCAGTGTAAGTCCTCATGGCTGCCCAGTAAGGCATAGAAGACTCCTGATACTCTTTTCCATCAACACTTGGAGTCATGGCCTTTCCAGCATCCAATTATGCTTAACCAACTAAAAAAAAAAGTGAGGGAGAGAAGACAAGGAACTAAAAGATAAGATGAAGTATGTGGTATGAGGGAGATGGAAAAAAAATTACAGTAAAAGATGGAGAGTGATAATGCTGTAAAGAAAGTTGTCTTGTGGTTGACAACTCCAAAATTTTTAATGATGCTTTAGTTCCTTTGAATTATATCCCTCAATCTTTTCATCTAAAAATCTGAACGAGGCACAGTTAGAGATTCATAAAATGATGTTACTTTCCAAATAAAAGATCAGGTAAAAGTGTGCAGACCCCTTGTTCAAACAGTCCCTGTATGACGGAGTCTTCCATTTTCGCATTCTCATCCATTTTTTGAACGAAAGGTGCAACTCGTTCCTGGGCAAATTTGGTCACTGTAATGAAGAGAAGAAAGAAAACATATAAGTATTCCAACAGTCTCTTAGGGGATCAATATAACAGGAATGTGGTGCTTCTGACACGGGTTCTGACTCTCCCAGACAAGTAGCCCAAGCAAAACAAGGTGTAAAGCACAACTCCCCCAACAATCTCAACATTTGACCAGAAATAAATAATGAAAACTAGATTTTAAGCTACAATATCCCTTCTAGCTAAAACATTTCTGAATTTTAACTACAGAGATAATAGCTACCCATGTCTTTCAGCATGGCCTCCTCCTCGGTGAACATTTGAAGTGGAGCACAGACAAGTCCATCACTGGCTAGATTTGGCTTGAGTTCTGATTTGGAGGATCTGAAAACACGGGGAGAAACCCTCCAAGGAGCCAAGTATGCTGGCATGTGTCTTCTCAGCTGCTGGCAACAAATACAGAACGTGCAAACAGTTAGAATTGTATGCAGACAGCAATATATAACTTTACCCAGTGCTTTTATTCAGTAAATGATTAGGAAATATAACTTATAGCCAATGTCTGAAAGCTTTTGAGAAGATATAACCTCCCCTATGTCCTAAAATAAAGTATCCTTTAATTAGTTTTCTCTTAACATCAAACAGTTTTCTTTCTGGGAGTTTACTAACACAATGTTTACTTACAAAGTAAGTAAAAACATTAATTTTAGTCAAGTTTGGTGTTTACAGCAAATAAACCCTGCTAATAGCATTTATTTCTATGGATGATTTTGCAAGTCTACTGCAATATTCAGAGTAGTGAGTGCATACTTCAATAGAATTAATATTTTTGTTAACAAATATCATAAGAGTAAATGTAAAATACACATAGAATGGCTTTTACAGGCCTGCCAACTTTAATTACTGACTTTAGCTTTCTCCCTGGTTTTCTTGGGACCAGCAACTTTTGCTTCTAAAGGAATCTGACAGCTCCTTATCTGGATTATTGGTATTTCGCTGTGAAAGGGCCTAACTTTTACCTGCACTGTGGATTTCTGTATTCAAACTGAATTCTTATCCACCACTTAATGATTTTCAGAATGAGCACACATTTTGTAGACAAAGCCCTGGCATTTGAATGCTTCTGTATACTTAATTTCTATACAGTTAAAATCCTACAGTGAGTATGTTAGTGTTATGCAACTAATAATTAATATGTTTTATTTGGTTGATTTATTTTGAAAGAACAGGAAGGAACTAAAACTAAGTGATTTATGCTTATGTTCGCCATTTGTCCACAATAAACAACAATAATTTCAAGAAGCATTGGTTATCCAACCAAAAGAGCAGAGGCACTGCTGAGCCATTTGACTGTGGGGAATAACCTTAGGAATATGTGGCAAAAGTCACAAAAATGAACAGAACAGTGGCTTTTGGGAGGAAGCTACACCCAGTGATTGTCAGGACATAGATAATGTGACAGCTTTGTCCCTTGGAGACCTAAAACTTGTGTGTTCAAAGACTTGATTACCTCATAGCAGGCTTTAGAAAAGTAAGTTTGGTATGAAAGCCAATATGCTTTCCAAACACAGAATAATTTCTTAGGATTTTAAAGGAACTTGGCGTGATATGGTCTGGCTCAAAAAGTAATGGGCCAGTAGTAGCTAAAATGTATTCCTGAAAAGCAGCACAGCTTGACTGTGTCTGAAATGAGGCAGGACACAACAACGGCTCTGCTCTCACAGCTCCCCAAACCCAGCCCACTCTGGGGCTGGTGCCCACAGATCTGATCTTTGCTACAGATTTCTGTCACTTTTGCTATGTCAGTCTAAAGTGTGGAGACACAAATGTCTTACCACGACAGCTGCTGACAGAAACCCCCAGGAGAGACACAGCTGGGCCATAAAGTATATGAGAACATGTCTGCCAACACACATTTTTGGCAGCACTCATTCTTAACCCCAGAGTGAGCAACAGACTGGCTGTGCCCTAAGCAGGCGCCTGTTTAGCTCACGGGACACAGGGCAATTCCACAATGCACATTGTGAGACCAGCATTCCTCAAAAAACAGCAGAAACTCTGGGGTCAGGAAGTAAAAATTCCTTTGATCCTTCTAATAATTCCCCCTCTTTCATGTTGGCTTTCAACACTTGTCATCTCCCTGGCTGAAGAACTGATGTAAAACACATCGATGAACTCTTGGAGGCAAGAAGCAGAAGTCTACTGTGATAAGGAAACTCTGATTTTGGCACAAAGAGTTGTGCATAAAAAAAACCCCAACAACAACAAACAGTAAGAAGTGGTAATAGAGAAAATAAATATTGCTGTGATCATTCAGTGTTCAGTCACATTCAACACCCCTGGTGACATAAAACAACTACTGGTGAGCAGAGCTGAATTATGAATACAATGTTTGGATGATCAACAATAGCTGCAACACTTTCAGATGATGATGAAGTTACTGGAGTCACAGTGGGTCTTCACAAAAACAAAGAAAACATTGTTTAGTAGAGATTGAATCCAAGGCAACCACGTTCTGGAAGCAGTTGGAATGGATTATCTGCAGAACATGGAGCTATGCTGGGGTCACCTGACAGCCAGGTGTGCAAACACCCATCTGTGCAATCTGTCCTTGGCAAGGTCTGAGAGGGAAAAACCTGAGTATGCACAGGCACATTTCTATTTAACCCTGCTGCTTCCCGAGCAGTGACAGGGCTACAAAGCACACACACTTCCTGCTCCTTCCACTACTTCATTTCCAAGTGCAAAGAAAAGAGCAGTTTTCCTCCATGGTGGCATAAATAAGGTGAATCACTGGGAATATAAAATATAAAATCATAGACTGGTTTGGGTTGGAAAGGACATTAAAGCTCATCCAGTGCCACTCCCTGCCATGGGCAGGGACACCTTCCACTACCCCAGGTTCCTCCAAGCCCTGTCCAGCCTGGTCTTGGACACTTCCAGGGATCCAGGGGCAGCTACAGCTTCTCTGGGCACCCTGTGCCAGGGTCTCACAGCAATCTGGGATCACCTCTCCTGAAACCACCACAGGCTTTCCCTCCTTGCCATCACTTTCCCTGCAGCCAAACCACGCTGGAATGGCCAGGAAAGGTGCTCTACCACAGCAGGAAAAACAAAGGTTCACACATTTATCAACCATGGTTTGGCAAGCACTTGTTTGGTAAACGAGTGAAACGGTGCTCCAGGAGCAAAGGAATATTCCTAACAAGGTCACTTTGAAAAGTTTTAGAACCAATGGGATGCATCCAAGGGATGGGATTTATGCTGGCAACACCCACACAAAGAGCAGCAACTCAAAGATAATACCACGGCAATAATAGCTCAGTGTGGAAATTATATTTTAGTTCAACGTTTAGATTTAAAAACTAAATAAATAATCAAGCCACTACATTATTGTGCACCTTTTTATTCTTAGAAGCCATGCAGTATCACTAATTTCAGACAGTTATTTAAAGCACATGTACATTACTTAAATCCTTGGATGCTGCTTCCCTGACTTTTTTTTCTTCCTCTTTTTCTGTAGGTAGTGATTTATGCTGCTACAGGATTCAGACTGCTTGCCCTACTAAACACATGCATTTGAGAACTGCTTGCTGATAACATTGATTTTTCTGTTTATCTCAATTCTTACCCCCACCTCAGCTCTTTAAAAGATCAGTTCTCTTGGTTTCCATCTGTTTATTTCACTATCTAAAACAAGATTTTAATGCTGGACCTGGCATCAGTGTTAAGATACAAACAGAAAAAGACCACAGCAATGTTTTACTCAGCTCACTTTGCCTGCCTTGGTGATTCCCACTCCTGTATCCATCCTAGCTGGTTTCCACATAGCTCCTATCTCCCAGCAGAGAAGCTTCCAAACGGGAAGCTCGCCTTCATTTCTGGGGTTGGTTTTCTTTATTTCGATTTACTTCAAGTGCCACGACACTCCCACGAACTGCACGAGAAGGTCCCAGGCCAGCACATCTTCTCACCCTGCACAGCCAAGGCATGCACAGCAAAACCACGAGATCTCTGCTTGTTTTGATCACAGCTCCAGTGCCACGAGTGCGTTTAGGAAACCACAGAATATCCCGAGTTGAAAGGGACCCACAGGGATCATCCAGCTCATGTCCTCGACATGACACCCCAACAATCCCACCCTGGGCATCTCTGAGAGCGGTGTCCAAATCCTCCTGGAGCTCTGGCAGCCTCGGGCCCGTGCCCATTCCCTGGGGAGCCTGGGCAGTGCCCAGCACCCTCTGGGGGAAAACCTTTTCCTGATATATAAGTAAAGGAGACCTCGAGGCACCTCTGCTGCCAGGACGGTGCTGCCTCCTCGCAACCACTCCGCAAGACTTGCAAGAACTTTTCCTTGCAAGAACTTACCCAACACCTCCCCTCCACACACACAAATCCACAGGGCAGAAGGAGAAAAGGGCTTCCCAACCCCTCCCTCACGCCTCGCAGAGCTGCCCCTGCAGCCCCCGCACCCCGGCAGCTCCCAGCCCCGGGGGCAGAGCTCGCCCGTCACCGGCAGGCTCGGGAGCTGCAGCAGCTCAGTAGGGCACGGAGTAGCTTTCCCTTGTCCCCGTTCCCCTCGCCCTTGTCCCGTCCTGAGACGTCACCTTCGCACAGCCCCTCAGCCAAGCTGCCGCCGCCGCCGCCGCCATTTTTGCGCCCTCCCCGTGACGTCAGGACCACCTCCTGCGTGACGTCAGAACCACCGCCCCCGTGACGTCAGAACCAACACCCCCCTCCTCCGCTCCCGCCGGCGCGCGCGGGTCTCGCGAGACTGCGGTGGGCGGGACCGGGCCGGGCCGGGCCGGGGGGAGGCACAACAAACATGGCGGCGGCGGGAGGCGGGAGCGGCGCGGGGCGGCGGCGGTGAGTGCTGCCTGTCCTCTCCTTCCCTCTTCTTTTCTCTCCTTCCGTCTCTTTCCTTCTCCCTTTCTCTCCCGCCCTCTCCTTCTGGGGCCTCCCTGTGCCATGACGGGGCCGGGCGGCGGGGGCGGGGGGCAGCGCTTGGGGAGGGCCGCGCTGCCCCGCCGGCTGCGGGGCCGGGTCAGCGGCGCAGCCCCGAGGCTGCTGCCTTAATCTGAAGCCGGGGGACACTGAATTCAGAGGAATCACAGAAATCAGAGGAATCACAGAAATTGCAACATCACAGAAATCACAGAATTACTGTAATCACAGAGTCACAGAGTGGGTGAGGTTGGAAGGAATCAATCCGGTCCCACCTCCCTGCTCAAGCAGGGCCATCCCACAGCACATGGCACGGGTTCTGGAGTATCTCCACTGAGGGAGGCTCCACACCCTCTCTGGGCAGTCTGTTCCAGCGCTGTCACCCTCGCAGTACAGAAGTTCTTCCTCATTTTCAGGTGGAACTTGCTGTGCATCAGCTCCTGCCCGTTCCTCTGGTGCCACTGCTGGGACCCGGAGCAGAGCCTGGGCCCTGCTCTGATCCCTCCCTGCGGGCAGGGACACCCAGGGCTCAGGGCCTCTCTCAGCTTTCTCTTCTTGAGGCTGAACAGCCCCAGCTCCCTCAGTCTTTTCTGGTCGCGGAGATGCTCCGGTCCCTTCAGCATCTTTGCTGCCCTTCGCTGGATCCTCTCCAGAAGCTCCGTCTCTCTTGTCCCGCGGAGCCCAGAACAAGACACGCGGGTTTACGGGAGGTTTCCCGTGGCCGTGTCGCTTCCCACCCTGGCGTGGGGAGGAGGAAGGCGGAGGAGGAGGCGCGGGATCGCCCGGGGGTGTTCGGGGTTGATGACAGGTCACGGGCGGCCACCGACGCTGTGCTTCGCTCCCCCTTCCCGCGGTCAAAACTCCTTGAGGAGGATCGGGCAGGGCTTGAGTGGAGTTCGGGATCCTTCCTGCTTTAATTTATGTGCCCTGAAAAAGATGGATCAGAGAGATCCCTCCTTTTTTTTTCCTGCCTGGATTCCTTAGAAGAAGGTGGGATGCATACACATGCTCATAGCAATTTTAATCTCTTACTGCATACATGTCCTCATAGTTACTTTATTCTCTTATAATTACTGCAGGATTAATTCTGACTGTGTGTGTGAAGCTGCTGGGTGTACTCTGTATGAACTACTTTCTTTAGCAGCATAATTTAGGCAGAATATTTCATCCTGGCACATTCTTTGACAGCAAACTTAGCTCATCTCAGTGCTGTGACCACTGTTCAGCCCAGCAGTTGTGCCTGGGTAGAAAACGAGTAACCAGTGCTCTGCCCCTCGTTGTGTGAAGCTGGAGGAGGTGTGGTTGTGTCAGCAGAGCTCGAGTAACACCCTGTGTAATCAGCCCATCCCTGGTGTGTGAAACACGAGCTGGGCTGCTCAGTTTCTGATCATTAGAATTGCATTTTCTGGTTTGCAGGAGTGACACAGCAAGGATCAGATGTGCATCAGTGTCCCCTGAGAAGGAGAGCTGCTGGCTGTGTAGCTCTAAAAAATACCACATAAAATCACAGAAGCGTTTGAGTGTACAAATGGGAGCTTTTGGGTCATGCTTAAATTGTGGTGACTTCCCTACACTGATGTAAAGAAAAGGATGAGTGTTTTCATGTTAAGTCAATGAGGTAGAGAAAGGAAGTTTTATGCAGTTTATGAAATTTTATGTCATTTTATTTCAAAATTAAATGTCATTATAAAAGCAGTCAGTGCAATCAAGTAAGGCTGAGAGAATTGGGATTATTCAGCCTGGAGTAGAGAAGGGTTTGGGGTGACCTAATTGTGGCTTTCCAGTGCCTGAAAGGGACCCAAAAGAAAGATGGAGAGAGATGATTTACAAGGGCCTGGAGTGACAGGACAAGGGGGAGTGGCTTTAAACTGACAGAGAGTGGGTTTAGAGGGGATATTAGAGAGAAATTCTTCCCTGTGAGGGGGCTGACGCCCTGGCACAGGGTGCCCAGAGAAGCTGTGGCTGCCCCTGGATCCCTGGAAGTGTCCAAGGCCAGACTGGATGGGGCTTGGAGCAGCCTGGGACAGTGGGAGGTGTCCTTGCCCATGGCAGGGGTGGAACAGGTGGTGTTTAAGGTCCCTTCCAACCCAAACCATTCCCTGATTCTATGAAATAAGTTTTAGTGCCTTACCCAAAGGCACATACAGATTCTCCTCTGATTACACAACCTTTGATGTTGTTTAGAATGGTTTAATATTAAATAGTTATTTCTTATTATAATTCATGGAAAGTTGGCCTGGTCAGGATTCTATGTTACCTTGTCCTGATTTTCTCTTCCTTACCTTTAATTCATATCCTGATGTCTTTGTTTTATTGCAGGAGACACCAACAAATGGAACACAAATTAACTTAAGCCTGCAGGAGGCTGGTGACACCTGAAAGAGGGTAGGTAAGATAGATGCATACAGATGTGTTCCAGACTAACTTAATGGTGATAATAAATGCTGGGAGTTGTGCACACTTAGGTAAGATGTGAAAGAACATCCTCATCTGGGTGCCAGAAATGAACAAAACACTTGTAAGCAGCTTTGGACACAGAGGAGAAGATGTTTAAATATGGTCTGGAACTCAGAACTTGAGTTTCTGCAGGCCACCTAAGTAGCTATTAAAAAATAAAGAGTATTCTTATTGAAATGGTAGCATTGTTAATTATTTCTGATGATAATCTGCAGGAATAATGTGACAGACTCGTCCTCCTTCCAACTGTATCCCAAGTTCTGTCTTCCCAAATTCATTGTGATTTGAGGCTTAATAGAGATTTGTTATTTACAAACCCTAAACAAGCCTGACCACTGTTTCCTGGGTAATATTTTAATCATTTCAGTGCAAAATAGTGGACTGGATGAAGACTTTTTCTCAGGATAGGAAAGTAAAATGTTGAGAGGACTATGAAACAGTGCTTTCTCTAAGGCTTCTTCTCAGCTTTGCTGATCACCAACATTCAGTTGTTTCCCAGCATTGCAGTTCCCATAATTGACTGACCCAAATCTGGGACTTTTTGGAGCCAGATGTTCATTGGAAAAACAGTCAGTGAGACAGAACTGTCCTTCAGGTGACATCCAGGAAGCAGGAGACACAGTCTTTGAAAAACTTTTTCTGGAAGTGTGATTGTGTTAATAAAATTTAGAGCAGCACAGTGTTAGAGCCTTGTGTTTCAAACACAAATATTTTTCAGGTTTCTTTCTTATAACTCATGGGGGTTGGGAATAGTAATGGACTCACATTTCCTTTTTATTCCTTCTAGGGAAAGTGGAGAAGCCACTCTGTGCTGTTTATCTGACGTGTTGGGGTACATTTTGGAGCATGTTTGCTACTTAGCAGGGAACTAAAATTCAGGTATGATGCTTTTTTTTTTTTTAAAGGCAAGTTGATTTTTATTATTATGTATTTTTTTTGTTTTTAAATTTTATTTATTATTTCATTATTATGTCATTTACCTGTTGCTGAAAGCAATTTCCCCATAAATTGTATGTGGTGATCTTTTATGGTTAAAAATTCGAAAACCAATATTCTTATGGTTGTCAGTTTGTGCATTGACTGTGTGATAAAACTAATCCTTCAATTAAAATCAACACCAAACCCAAGCTTGTTATAATGAATTTATTTAAATTCAATGACACTTGTATTATGAAAACACTTTCCCTTCTAGGCACAAGAGGTTGTAAATGAGAGAGTCAGTATGGGGGAAAAGAAGGCAGAACCGTTGGATTTTGTGAAAGACTTTCAGGAATATCTGACCCAGCAGACTCACCATGTCAATATGATTTCTGGATCAGTTACTGGTGACAAGGAAGTAGAGACTCTCCAGGGAGGTGAGCTGATTCCAGTACCATAAATTTGATTTTTTTTGAGAGCAACTTCACTGTTCACAGTCCAGGTAATGCTGCAGCTGTATGGAAGCATTTCTGATTGTCATTTTCATGTCACAAAGGGTGGGTATGTACCTTGTTTTAATCTGGGCATGTTTTTATAGTTCTCTATATTTAAAGACCAAGGGCAGAGAGAAGCAAAAGACATTTGACGTTTGCTCACAGCATGACAGATGGTGTCGCACAGATTCTTCATTAAAATCTGCATTGCATTGTTCACAGCTGGGACAGAAGGGGATCAGAATGGTCTGGATCATCCTTCTGTGGAAGTTTCACTGGATGAAAACTCAGGAATGTTGGTGGATGGGTTTGAAAGGACTTTTGATGGAAAGTTAAAGTGTCGATACTGCAACTATGCCAGCAAAGGAACAGCACGGCTCATAGAGCATATCAGGATTCACACAGGTATGGAATGTTCTGCTCTGCTTGGCTGGGATGCCTTGGGGTGTTCACTAACATTGGGATTTGCATGTCAGGAGTTGGTAAATTCAAGCAGAGTCAAGAGTTCTTGACAGTAATTGGATGTTGGTGGGGTTTTGTAGTCTATTTTTGTAAAGACATTTATGACTATAAATAGCTACAGGAGAGTAAAGTTTGACATGAAAGCTTCCATGTAAATTGAAGAGCCTTAAAAATATCTTTTAGTTTTTCTGTGCTGATGAGAAAAGTGACAAATGTACATGTGGCTACATGGAGATTTATAGGGGCTTTTCTTCCTCTGTTGTTTAGCTATGAAAATATTCCTGTTCTGCACAACATTCTAGATGTGGAAGTACAAAGCATAGTAATAAGAATAAAGTTATTGGTAGAATATTCAAATGTGAGCACATATCATCAAATAAGTGATTGATATCAGTAGTGAACAGAAAAATTACCAACTGTGGCTTGTTGTTGAGCATTTGCCACTGTTGGATGTATATACCTGAAAAGCAAAACTCTGAGTAAAGGTTAAAATATCCGAAACTGTTCTGAAATCTCCAACTTCATGGCAGATGAGGGGAAAGAAAAGAAAGGTGCTTGTGAAGTCTGTCAAGTAAATTACACCAATACAGAAGACTTTAGGACTGTTGAGTAGAAAGAATTTGTCTTCTGCAAAGAATGAAAGTTTTTACAGGTTTCCAGTCTGGTATGGACTGTCCCAAAACTTCCAAGTGTCTCTTTTCAGTGGCCTTGGGTAGGTGGCATTTTGGGACTCACCTTGAAGGAAACGTTGTAACTGGGATGTAATTGTAGCTCTCCTCAAGTACAGTTAGTCAGATTCTCACTTTGCTGGGAGCCATTCCTTCCACACAGTAACTGCCTGGGTGGATTTTGGGGAAGGTGGGGCTCCTTGCACTGGCCCTGCAGTGTTGATTTGTGTTAACAGGGCACAATGGGGTAGGAAATAGCAACCAACCAGAAATCAGAGAGTTTTGAGGTTCACATTCTGAAGTCCTGGTAAATTCTTCTCTTGTTCTTCCAGAACCNAAAAAAAAAAAGAGTTATTTTGGTTTGGTTTTCCTGGTTTGGTTTGCTTTATTTTTTCAGTCAAGGGCAAGGAGATCCAAGGCCTGAGAGTTGTTCTGCTTGGAAGCCTGGCAGAGGGCTGTGGAGGCTCCGATGAGTCAGCATTAAAACAGGGAAGTGGCAGGTGACTCGTAGCCTCAGTGCAGCAGTTATAAACAGGTGCAGCATCCTGGACATCTGCCAAAGTAATTGTGCCAGGCATGATCATGCAACCATTACTATTATTTTAAAGTGCAATTTACTCCAGGATTGGCTTTGTGCTGAGTCTGATAATGAGTAGTTCACCAGCTGTGTTGTGCTACGTGTGATGCAAAACTTTTATCTCTGTGTAACCAGTTCAGAATGAAATAAGACCATTCAGATTGGCAAATTCTGTGGGAATGCAGGGAGTTTATCAATCTTCTCATACCTTTGTACCAAACCTCCAGATCTTTACACACCTTTGTGTGTATATATATGAGTATAGAGATATGCTCATGGACAAATCAAGGTTTCACTTGGTGCAAAGAAGGAACTTAGAGGTAGCACAAAAATGGATTTCTTTCCTCTTGGAGAGCCAGTGATGTAGGGGGAAAAAAGAAATATATTTGGTATCCCAGGTTGTGATTCCAAACTGTGGGTTGCTCATCAGTTACACGACGGGGATTTAGAAATTGAGCTGGTGTTTAGAGAGGATGAGTAAGATGATCTTTCATTTCAGCACCTGAACACACATCAAACCCTTTAGGCACTTCTGACATTGCAGACCTGGATCTATAACTCCTAGAAGATCAGTCTATCAAGGAAAAATCAGAAGTCCTGAAGTGCTGTGTTACAAATGTGTTGGCCTGTAATTATGTTTGAAAGTTTTCTGAGTGTTTTTTAGAATGTTAGTTTAAATATCTATAAATTTCATTTAATAGAAGAGCAAAGTTCTGCCTGTGCAAAAGGAGATGATGGTCAGCCTGATCATCATCCCATCTCCCATCTGGGAGAGCACACAGCTTTCCAGGGAATACCTTGCTTTTGTTTGCTGTTATAACTCTTTAGCCACAGGATCCTTTCTCAAAGTTCAGTTCTTGAGTGGCTGCCCACGTTCATGGGTTATTTAGGTGGTGGTTGTAGGATGTTTACAAGTAGGGATATTTGGAAGGTCCCAGAACGATACCCTCTCTCACTGCTTAAACACAGTTATGAAGAACAGTAACATTTTGGTGGTACAGACATTCCTGTGTTCCCCTGTGCACTCCATGGGTGAGGGAGAGGTTGGATCCAGTTGAAGGCACCACAAACATCACTGGATTCAGTCCTTGGCATTCCTAGGCAAGTGATGCTAATTCCACTCAGGTTTCTTCCCTGTGCTGATGATCCCTTGGGTGAGGCAGAGCTGTCCCAGTGTTCTCCACTCTCCCAGCATACTCAGCTGAGCTCGAGGCTGGCAGTGACTGAAGTTTGACTAGCAGCTCACAGTAAGCCACTCTCTGTGTCCCACACAAGGCCTTTTGCAGGCACTCTGAGGTGCTATGGGATAATCTGTTCTGATTTTCCAGGGGAGAAGCCACACAGGTGCCACCTGTGTCCCTTTGCTTCGGCCTACGAGCGTCACCTGGAGGCTCACATGCGGTCCCACACCGGGGAGAAGCCCTACAAGTGTGAGCTGTGCTCCTTCCGCTGCAGCGACCGCAGCAACCTGTCCCACCACCGCCGGCGCAAGCACAAGATGGTGCCCATCAAGGGGACGAGGTCTTCCCTGAGCAGCAAGAAGATGTGGGGGGTTCTGCAGAAGAAGACCAGCAATTTGGGGTACAGCAGAAGAGCATTAATTAATTTGAGTCCGCCTTCCATGGTGGTGCAGAAACCAGACTACCTTAATGATTTCACTCACGAAATCCCCAATATCCAGACTGAGGCATACGAGAGCATGACAAAAACGACTCAGAGCAGTGGCTTGCCAAGAGATCCACAAGACCTCATGGTGGATAATCCTTTAAACCAGCTCTCCACGTTAGCAGGACAGTTGTCCAGCTTGCCGCCCGAAAACCAAAACCCAGCCTCTCCCGACGTTGTTTCCTGTCAAGATGAAAAGCCTTTCATGATACAGCAGCCTGCTGCACCTGCAGTAGTTTCAGCTGTGTCAGCAAATATTCCTCAGAATTCCTCTCCAACCAGCCCCGATTCCCGGCCAACACACAATCAAAGGAACTACAGTCCTGTGGCAGGGCCCAGCAGTGACCGCAGTGCCCACACCAGTACGCCCAGTATCAGTAACAGTCAGCCCAGCACTCCAGCTCCAACCCTGCCAGTTCAGGACCCTCAGCTCCTGCACCACTGCCCACACTGTGACATGTACTTTGCGGACAATATCCTTTACACCATCCACATGGGATGCCATGGATTTGAAAATCCTTTCCAGTGTAACATTTGTGGGTGTAAGTGTAAAAACAAGTACGACTTCGCTTGCCACTTTGCAAGAGGCCAACATAATCAACATTGACTGAGAACATGCTTCGTTTAGTTTTTTAACATATTACAGTCTATTTTTCATACTTGCTGATGGAAAGCTTGCACATTCCCATAAGGAATCTTCACATTTAGCAATTCGACAAAGGAGGCAAATTGATTTCCATGTTCTAGTAAAACTTGCCAGGGAAATTTTGTATCAGAGTTGGTTGTTGTTTTATATGTAGCCTTTCAAAAAAGCCAAGAGTGCTGTAAGGGTTGGAATGCATTTACATGCTGTGGTTGCTAAATTTAAGTTGCTTGCACTTAATCCCAATAAACATTCTGCAAATGGAGAAGCAGAGCGTGTGTTCTGAACCATAGGATGTAATTCCCAGATTGTTTACTAGGCAAGACAAGACACATTATCCATAAAATACGAAAGGTCAATGCAATGACACATCATGTAGTGACAGGACAGGGAGGAATGGCTTCAAAGTGACAGAGGGCAGGGAAGGATGGGATATTGGGAAGGAATTCTTCCCTGTGAGAGTGGGGAGGCCCTGGCACAGGATGCCCAGAGAAGCTGTGGCTGCCCCTGGATCCCTGGAAGTGTCCAAGGCCAGGTTGGAGAGGGCTTGGAGCGACCTGGGATAGTGGAAGCTGTCCCTCCTTTAATGTCCCTTCCAACCCTAACCTTCTATGACTTCGGAGAAATCCTTAAGAACTTGGCTACTCAAACAAACAGAAGCAACTTTCACATACAAATTCAATTTGATGTAAAAGTTGCTTTAATCTGAGGAAGGTTAGTAATAAGTTTTTGTTTAGTCTAAACTCTTCATGCTAGGACTTTAACACTAATTTAACTATTAGCACAGAACTAGAAGATAACAGGTTGTGAATAAAACTCTGATAGGAAAAAAAAAGAGCTAAAAGCCTGTCATTCATGAGTTAGAGAAACATAAAATACCTTATTTTACCTACACTCTACCAAAATTTTACATGTCATTCTTTTTCAGAGGAGGCAATTTTTAGAGACATAATGAAGAGCCTGTAGAACTAATATATATTCTGGGAGATTTCTAACTGCCTTAAACTGAGTTGTACAGATATTTAAAATTTGCACAATTAGACTTCTGTCCTGCTGACAGAAGTTCGGATAGAAACAAACAAGAAGTTTACAGATTAAAACTCCTTTGTTCAGTTTTATGTTGGGCCAGGCTACAACTGAGAGGTTGCCTGTATGTTTGAGAGTTGTATAATCCAGTTCATTGTAAACTTCAGCTGACTTGGAGGCCTGGTTTGTCCCCTCTCCCATGTTTGATGTCCTTTGGGTGTGCTGGAAATAAGGGCAAGGACCTCTGGCTTTTTCTGGGCTCTGTGTAGGATGCAAAGGAAAACTGGCTGACTACATGAAGTTGTTTTTAGGAATTGTAGGTGGCAAATGGTAACTGAAGTTGTTTTGTTTCACACTGTACATCTTTAGAAGCCCCCGGGCTAAAGGACAGGCACTTTAATATAAACCTGAATAAAACACCTGAGCAAAATTAATAATAACTTAATGTGCTAAATAAGAATTTGAGACATTAAAAAAAAAGGAAGGAACTGTTACTTTTCCCATATTTAGACGTGCACTTTCACCTTGGTTTGTCTTACTTGAGATAAATCAAAGCTTCCCTTATATATTCCCCTTTTCCTATCAGCAAACCATATTTTGTTAAAAGCAAGAAAATTTTCTTAATGTTCCACAAATCAGAGGTTGGAATCCGAATGGCAAATGTTTGGCTTATTCAAATTTATATTGTTATGGGAGCTAAAACTTCCTGAAGCTGATGGAAGGTGAGAGCAATGCAGGAAAACCACCTGTGTAAGAATTTTAGCTGCAGAAGTAATTTTGACTCTAATTAAATAGAAATTTCGATACCACACATATTTCTCTCCACCTGACTGACCTACTGTTGAATTTCTGTGCTTGAGGAACTGGATTCTTGGCTGTGCAGTCTTGTAATAACGAGGTCAGAAATCTGCCACTGAAGTGGTTCCAGTGTAGTGAAGATGAACAATAACACTGTCACTCCTAAAAATTGTTTTGTTTTCAGGCCTGGTTCAGAATTCATTTTGCTGAATTTGTAAGACAGAATGTAATTTCCATTTTTCATCATGACACTCTGTAATTCCAAAATGTTTCATTATTGCTTTAGACCTTTTAGATTTATTTTATAAGTAAAACTGCAAGTCTGTGTGCATAAACATCCTTTATTTTAAGGAGTAAAAGCTGGTTGAGCTGGAATCCAGTTGGAAGTTACTGCTCCTGGGCAGGTTTTGGAATCAAATTTTTTTCCAGTCTGTGAGGGCAGAAATAGTGGCTCTCTTTGGATCACACATTGAACAATTGTGCAATTTAAATTTGGCTAAAATGCTGTAATATTTTAGTAAATAGTATTAGGATAAGAAACATTTCTCTTGAAGACCTTTTCAATTAGCAATTTATAGAAGTGGTCTTCCTTGCCTGTTTGATAGATGATGCAATCTCCTATTCCTATGCTCTTTAAAGTTTTCCAAGGAAATTTGTGGCATGGTTACAGCTTACAGTACTGAGTGATCACAGCAGCCAAGTTCTCCTTGGTTTGTGGCTTTCTCCCTCCTGGCATCATAGGGAGAGTAACTTCCATGTGCACAGATGGGGTTTCTGACCCACTGGGACTTCTCTTGGCAGTGTTTTAACATTGTTAGAGGCTTTTCTTTGTCTCATGATTTGGTGATTTAGAGAAATTACTCCTGAACCACGATGGCCTTGAACAAAACTAAGGCTAGGTCACTAATGGAGTAGCTGGGAGCAAGAGGAAGCCTGCAGGATCTTATGGAAAAGGGGCCCTTGTTTAGGAGGGGATCCTGTTGTGGGGAATGTATGTTATAAATAACAGAACTCAGTATGGAAAAATCTATCCCCAAGCCTTGCAAATTGTTGTTTGGGAGGATTTTCCTGCTGCTGCCTGGATACCATTGGTTCTGCTCTTGAGTAACTGAGGGAAAGATTAGTTGGGACATCCATGGTTGACTGAGGAATGAAAAAACTCTTTCCCTGTTTCCTTGGGCAAACTCCTCGTTGCAGGGGTGCTCTTGGGCAGCAGCAGCAGCTTTGGTGCTCATCCCTTCGCTCTGCACCCAGATCCCTGGGGTGGATCCCTGTGTCCTTCCCAGGACTAGGATTGTTCATGTTCCATGATCACTCTGTGTTCAGTTGTGCCAAACGATGCCCTGACATCATTACCATCTTCTGTCAACTGAGGAGCTTTGGAAGGTGTGTTTTCCTATTTTCCATAATTTGTACATATTATTGACTATAATTTAAAGAGAGTTTGTACTGGCAAATTGTTTCAGAGTATGATCCCTTGCACAAGCAGGCCTTACCCAGTCAGCGAGGGAGATTTGTCCAGGATTCTGGCATTGAGTCCTTAGTTAGAGGAACTTTTCATATTGAGTCCTCCATGTGCTACACTGCACTTACTTGTTTATTTTTAAAAAAAACCCCAAATCCTTCTATTATAAGGTGGTGGGTGATTAGCATTTTAACCGTTATTAATGGAAGTTTGGGAAGGAAATGGAATTTTTCCATAGCTCAGTTCTGTTAAGTTCTGTAGTTGCAAAACATGAACTTTGTGGAGGTTTTGATTTTATTGTCATAGCTTATTTTATAGCTTTGTGGACATTTTTAACATGAACTCTTTATAGCACTCTTCATACACATTTACTGTTTCGAGACTGAATATTCCAATGAACATGCAAATATTTGAACATCTTCATTATCTCAGTTAATGCTTCAACTGTGAAGCAGTCAATAGGCAAAAATAGTTGTTTTTTCACAGACACATGTTTAGATGAAGAGGATTTAGACATAAAATATTGATTGGTATTTTAATATAAAACCCAGTGCTGGGAAACACTTTCCAGCAGTGTTTTCCAGCCAAATAATCTGTTACTGTTTGTTTTGTTCCAGAATGTTTTGGGGGTTTGCTTTTTGTTTCTTTTTGACGAAGGGAATGTAATTTAGAAGTCTTCACTGGCAAGTTTTCTACTAATTTTAAGCTTCTTTGAAAAATCTACAGCAAATGGATGTTCTGCTGCAGGAAATCTCTCTCCTGCTGAAGCATTTTTCATTGAGCAATCTTTGTGTATGTGCTTCTAAGTACCTACTTTGTTAATAATATGTATTTCAGTGTAAAGAGCAGATTTTATGCAAAAATGAAACCTGTTAGAGTTGTAAAATAAATTTTAATGTTAGTGAATGTTTTTGAGATGACACGGTTAATTCTGAAATAACTCTTATCTCGTGTAGTTCATGTTGTGAAGCTTTGCTTTTGTAAGATATGAATAAAATAACACTTTCTAATTAGGTCTCATGTCAATTCTTAATTGCATATGCTTCCATGGGTGGAGCTGGTGATTTTCCAAGTGCTCCTCCTGGGTTAACTCTTTCTGATTCCATGAAATTTCTGTCTCAGGATGGTTTGCCCTTGGCTTGATCTCCACAGCCAAGAACAGCTTGGTTAGACTGTTTCTCTTCCATACCATGGGGAGAGGAGGCACAGAGGCTCCAGAGAAGGGAGCTGTACCTCAGATCTCTCAGCAGCAGTGCTCAGAGCACTGCATTTGAAACACTTTAGACTCCTGAACACCCTACATTCTCTGTGTCATTACTTACTAATATATTTATTTGCTACATTGGTTGCCTCATGTTGGAATGAAGAAGTTACACTTGTAGCAGGGTCAGAATATTGGGTTTTCAAAGTCTTTCCTTGCCTCAAGTCTTCCAAAAATTCTGCTTTCAGTTTGTTGAGTTCTTCTGCCAGGCTCCTCATTTCACTCGGGAGAATGTTTTTACCTAAAAGAAAATTAAAGCTGAACTTTTAACTTCATGCTTACAGACAAAATCACAGAACCACAGAATATCCTGAGTTGGAAGGGACCCATCAGGATCCCTGCACAGAACCCCCAACAATCCCACCCTGGGCATCCCTGGCAGCGCTGTCCAAACTCTCCTGGAGCTCTGGCAGCCTCGGGGCTGTGCCCATTCCCTGGGGAGCCTGGGCAGTGCCCAGCACCCTCTGGGGATGAAACTTTCCCTGATATCCAACCTAAACCTCCCTGACAGCTCCAGCCATTCCCTCAGATCCTGTCCCTGGTCACAGAGAGAGGCCTGAGGCACAGGCACAGAGCTGAGCTTTTCAGTTGAGGACACTGAGTTGCTCCTCATATAAATCTAATGAGCAAACCAGTGCAGACTGCAAAGCCCCTGTCCTTGACATGTGTCCCAAAACACTATTAAGATCCTCTAAAATGCTGCTCTGTACTAAGTGGGTTTATTTAAGCTGTATTTAATACAGTTAATAAATATTATAGTGGTTTTTAAACCTACAAACTTCCACAAATAACACTGACCAGAGTTGTGAAGGCCACTGCCTCAGGCACACCTGCTGGGATAGGATTCCTGAACAGTTTACCCCAGGGGAATTCCAGGGACTGTTTTCCATTGCCAGTTAGCACCTAGGATAGGTAGGACAGGTAGAAGAGGTACCTTTGGCATCCTGCATTGCCTGAGAGATGACCCTCCTGCATGCCTGGTCAGCCTGATGGACAGCACTGGCTGCACAGATGGCTCGAGCTGCCTCCTGGCCAGGGCCACCAGGAAGGAAGAAAACAAGCAAACTGTTTACATTTACTTGACTTTTGAAGTGCTTTTTGAAAACAACACATCAGCAGCACCTCAGTGAGCACCCGGAGCTGTGCCCTGAAGCCCAGCAGTGCTACCTTTTGCTCCGTGTCCTCCTCGTTTGGCCTCTCTGGATTTTCCAAAGCAGTGGTCAGCAAATTCATGATCTGCTCACTAAGAGAACAAACAACAGAGTAAACCATGGCAATCAAACAGATACACTTTTTTTTTGCTTTTCTAATGATGCCACAGAATTAAAAAAAAGCAAGTTTCCAGTTAAATTTTTGAGGCTATCAGTGAAACAATCTGAGATGAAAAAACAATTGCAACTCAAATTATTTCCAGTCTTAGTGTTTCAGACAATTTACAGAGATTTTCAGGGACAGGGTAGGAATGCAGTGAGTTTTGAGGTTAACTGAAAGGGATGGTGGCTGTGAGCTCCCAACGAACTCAATTCTGTGTAACTGCCTGGCTTCCAAAAATCACCACTGGGAATATTTTTTACACACTCTGTAGATACAATAAGAAGCTTCTACCACTGAAAATAGCACTTAGAGAAAACTCTAGGATCAATCCAGTAACATACTTGTCCTCTGAGATGCAATCAGAACTACTCAGAATGAGGCTGTGCTGCTCCCAAGCGTTTTTCCTGAGATCTGGCATTTCTATTTTCCTTGCCATTAAATGTATTGTCTGCTCAGGCACAGGATCACTTCTGAGGCAATTCCTCTGCAGGCAGCATTCCAGTGGGCACTCTAAAAATAACTGGCAGAATCCCAAGGAATCTAAAAGGAACAGAACCAGACAATTTTATCTTCAAACAGTTCAAGTGACAATTTCTGAGAGCAACATGCAGGAGAGGAGCTCTACATGAATGAGGAGCTTCTGCACTGGTTCTGAGCATGCCATGAACACAAATCTAGGGATTTGTTTCCAAACAAACAGGGAACATAATTTTACCTTCGAGGCTGCACAAGTAATGTCTGAGATCAACACACAGAACAATGGAATAGTTTGGTTGGAAGGGACCTTAAAGATCACCTCATTCCACCCCTGCCATGGGCAGGGACACCTTCCACTGTCCCAGGTTGCTCCAAGCCCCGTCCAACCTGGCCTTGGACACTTCCAGGGATCCAGGGGCAGCCCCAGCTTCTCTGGGCACCCTGTGCCAGAGCCTCAGCACCCTCACAGGAACAATTCCTTCCCAATATCCCATCTAGCCCTGCTCTCTGGCACTGGGAAACCATTCCCTTTGTTCTGTCACTCCATGCCCTTGTCCAAAGTCCCTCTGCAGCTCTCTTGGAGCCTCCTTATGTACTGGAAAGTGCTTTAAGGCTGCTCTAGGAAGCATTTTACATGATCTACCAATTTATAATAAGACAGTAACAAAGTTACACTGATTGCTACTATATTACAGGTATCCAGCAATTCAAAATAACCAACGCTCCGAGAGAGCACTAGAAAGAAGGCAGCTGAAATGCACTGAATTCCCTACAATCATCCCCATGCCGAAGAACAAAAAATAATTACATTTGCGGGCCAGCTGGTACACCTCGTACCGCATGCTCTGGTAATAGAAGTTGTCATCCAGCAGGAGGACGAGCGGCCGGGAGGCGGCTCCGGCGTCCCCCTCCGCGGCAGGCAGCAGCCCCTCCCGGCTGCAGCAGCCCAGGAAGCGCTCCCAGCCCGGCTGCGCGGGGCCGGGCAGCGGCGCCCCGGTGAGCAGCGCCCGCAGGAATCCCTCCAGGCACTGCAGCAGCTCGCGGCGGCTCCGCTTCCAGCCGGGCAGCTGCGGAGAGATGAAGGGGAGAGATCACGGCCCCGCATTAGCGCTGCAGAGCGCTCCCGCCCTCCCCGGGCCAGCCCGTGAGGGACCAGGCCCAACCCGGGCCCCGGGGCGGCCGCGTCCCGTTGCCTGGCAACGGCGGTCGCATACTGTAAATGCGGCGCGCCCGAGCGGCCCCGAGCGCAGCGGCACTGACCAATGGGGACGGCTCGGGCGGGCAGAAGGCCTCCGGCGGGATGAGCTCGTCGTAGGCCAGGAGCGCGCAGGCCCAGCCCGGGCGCTGCGGCAGCCGGCGGCGCAGGG
>VZRS01009695.1:5091-31667 GCA_013398055.1 Ifrita kowaldi | reverse complement strand
CTCCCAAAAATGCAGCTTTGTATCCCCCTCAGTGTTTGCTCCAGGGCAAAGAGGGATCTTCACTGGGATTCTGTTGTGATCAGGATGGAACCTCTGAAGGGCATCTCCCAGTTATCCTTGCATGGTGGAAGGTCTGGAAAACACCTCCTGGGAGGAGCAGCTGAGGGAGCAGGGAAAGGGGCTCAGCCTGGAGCAAAGGAGGCTCAGGGGGGACCTTGTGGCTCTGCACAACTCCCTGACAGGAGGGGCAGCCGGGGGGGGTCGGGCTCTGCTCCCAGGGAACAGGGACAGGAGGAGAGGGAACGGCCTCAGGCTGGGCCAGGGGAGGCTCAGCTTGGACAGCAGGAGCAATTTCCTCATGGAAAGGGAGGTCAGGCCTTGGAAAGAGCTGCCCAGGGAGGTTTGGAGTGCCCATCCCTGGAGGTGTCCCAGGAAGGCCTGGAGGTGCCCCTCAGTGCTCTGGGCTGGGGACAAGGTGGGCATCGGGCACAGCTGGGACTGGATGGGCTGGGAGGGCTTTTCCAGCCTAAATCCTGGGATTCTGTAAGCCAGGAATAGCATTGTGCATGTGCAGCCTCACCTGGGGTGCCCTTCCCAGGACAGCACCTTCCAGCACAACAATTCAGAGCTTTCCAGAGTTTAAACCTGGTTTTAAACCACTTCACCTCTACAAAACCTTTATTAAACTATTAATATTAAAATTAATTTTATTAATATAATTAGCATTTATATTATTAATATCATAATCATTATCATTGTTATTCCTGGGTGCAGATAATTAGGGAAGTCGACTTTGTAAACTGAGGCAATCACAAGCCCTAAACTGCTTCAATTTTAACCAAACGTACAGAAACGAATGCTTTGGTGTCACTTAATTGTCCTTAAAACATGGTCCCTAAAATCCCCCAGGGATGCAAACCGGAAAATTGGGAATGATAATGGAAAACTTCCATGAAGCTGAAGTGGAAACTTGAAGGAATTTGGCTGATTTGTGTTTCTGCTGCTGCAATCAGCATTTTTCTTCTGCTCTGATGAGAGGACAATTCACAATTTTTAAAGGCTTGGGCAGGGATTTTTTACTTTGAATAATTCCAGAATAGTGTTTATTTTAATTCCCTCCAATATTTTTTGCTCCAGTTATTTATTCTTTTGCTCCAGTTCTTTATCCTGTTCTTTCCTCTGCAAAAATTCCCTCCAATCTCAAATTTTCTGTGAGGATCAGAAAAGTTCATAATTAAATATGTTTTGATGGAGGCAAAATAAGGAAATGTTTTCACTCAGAAAGGCAAGGCAACAAAAATCTGGGTGGATTTGGATGCCAGGAATAAAAAATTCCTATGGATTAAACGGAGCCTGTGGCACTCCAGGTTTTAGCAGGAAAATGTGGGTACATTAAGCAGAGAATTTAAAGTAATTCCTCTAAAATTGTGCCTGAAAATTGGCATTAATAATAAACACCTGAGTTATTTCAGGTTGATAAACTGCAATTAAATCCTGCAGCGCTTCCTGTGGAATCACAGCCCAGATTATTCAACTTTCACTCCCTCCACAGCCCTAAAACTCAACTTTCACTCTCTGATGAGACCTTGAATCTTCAGCCCTGAGGAGTTTCTCTTCACTAAACCAGAAAGTGAAGGAGCCGAGGGTGAAATTGTTTCATTTATGGTAAAACCAGTGTGGAGAAGTGAGTGAAATGTGGTTATTGTGGTCATTCATTCACATTTTGTCACCTCTTCAAGGAAATTTTACAAACCCTCCCGACAATCATCAAGCAGCAAAGGCTTGGTCAGAATTGTAAATAGAAATATTGGAGTTTCTTTGATGTAGGGACTCTAAAGGGGTTTTTTCCTCTCTTTTTTCTGGTGTCTCTAGACTGGATAAGAGAATTCTCCTGTGTGGTTCAGAATCCCAACCATAAATCAAAGGATTCGGCAGAGTTTTGTAGGACACAAAGCTGGGCTTAACTTCCTAAGCTTAACTTCCACCAGATGTTTTTCATTAAAAACCCAAATCTTCAGAAATTAAACCCACCCCAAAATCATTGTCTCCAACGAAGCATCAAACAATAAAATCAGCAGCAGCTCTCTAGACCATTAAAAACTGGGATTTTTTACATTAATCCTGCTCTTATTTGGGGTTTAGTTAAGTGACCTTCAAAAAGAGTTTTGAGGGGAGAAAGCAGTGAGGGTTTTGCAGGCTGACATTTAAGAGAATTCTCCACTTTTACTGTAATCAACAAAAAATCACCCAGGCAGAGCCAAGGATTTTAAAAGGCCGGGAGATAAAAAGCTTGGAGACGTTTAGGAAAATACCCAGGTTTTAATGGGGAGTGCACAGGATCATCTGGAGGCAGGGAAGTCACTGAATAAATCCAATATTTATTATAAAATTGTGTCGTGAAGAGGATCCAGGTAGAGGCACATCATGTCTGGAAATGAAAATAATTCCTTTCCAAGGTGTCTGGAAGAAGCAGGCTCGGAGGATTTTCCTAAATGAAATGTGGGAAGAGNATAAAAAATAGAATAAAATAAAACAAAAACAAAACAAGATAAAATAAAATAAAATAACTGCTTCAGGCTGGAGATGCTGCAGGACTGGGAGGGAGGAATTGTTTATCCATCAGGAAAGGGGAAGAGGAGAGCGTGGAAGTCAGGCTGAGCCCATGGATCAGCCCCGTCCCTCTCCAAGAGCAGCTCCAAAGGGCTCAGGTGCCAGGAAAACGGGAAGTTTTAAGTAATTAAATGAAGAAATTAATTGACTTTTGCAGCGGTGGCTCTTCCCTCTTGTACCCATCCCCTTGGTCTGGCTCCCAGAAGGACCAAGGGCTCCACGTGGGAGGGTGCTGGGGAGGGAGGGCCCTGTGCCCACCGTGTCCCCAAGGGCGACGACGACGCCCCAGACACCTGGGGGGTGATTGGACTCAGTCCCCCCAAAAATGCCCAGGAAAATGCCTCAACACCTCTAAAGTCAGTGCAAACAACCCCCACTGGAATCCCCTTGCTTTTATTCCAGTTTTCTTTGGTGCTCCTGATTATTTGGAGTTCCTGAGGATTTATCCAGTAAAGTGCAGATACTTGTGGTGTTTAGGGATCCCTGACCCAGAGCACATCGAGCCAGGACATCCGAGGACATCCCATCCTCCCCACATGTTCTGCTTTTCCCTTTCCTCTGAAGGATTTGGAGTCTGTGGAGAAGATTTCACCCATGAGCCAGGGAAAGGTGGACTCGAGGAAGAGTCCTCCAGGTTGGATGTGGGTTTAGCTAAATCCCAGGATCCCTGAGGCTGGAAAAGCCCTCCCAGCCCATCGAGTCCAGGCTGTGCCCGATGCCCACCTTGTCCCCAGCCCAGAGCACTGAGTGCCACCTCCAGGCCTTCCTGGGACACCTCCAGGGATGGGCCCTCCAAACCTCCCTGGGCAGCTCTTTCCAAGGCCTGACCTCCCTTTCCATGAGGAAACTTCTCCTAATATCCAAAAGAAACCTCCCCTGGCAAAGTTTGAGGCTGTTCCCTCTCCTCCTGTCCCTGTTCCCAGAGCTTGACCCCATAATCAGGAATAACCATAAATTTTAGGAATGGGACACCACACGGTCCCCCTGACTTCTTCCTGTATCCTGCCAGGAAATTTATCCTCTTCAGCTTAAAAAGCTCCCAAGTTAAGCCTGGTTTTAGGCCATGTCAATTCTACAAAACCTTTATTTAACTACTATTATTATTATTATTATTATTATTATTATTATTATTACTATTATATCATTATTATCATTACTATCATCACCATTATAATTATGACTAATTATTGATTTTTATTATTACTATTATTATTATCATCATTATTATTGCTACAACTCAGATGTAGTTGCCCCTATTTTGGTGCTTCCAAACCCTCCATGATCAGAAACACTCAACAAAATCTCTTGGGATGAAAAGAAAAAGGGCATAAAAGGAATTTATTTGCGGGTATTCTGCTAAAATGGGGTCAAGGGATCTTTCCATTCGCAGAAAGAGCTTTGGAAACCCCCCATACAGAGCTAATTTTTTTCCCTTGCGTGTTTGGAGGACATCACGCAAGACCAAATTTACATAAAATTTGCATAGGGGAAGAAGCAAAATGGAGCAAAATATGCAGGAATTTCCAGCAGGGCTTTGGAGCCAAGATTATTATAAGATGCAGCTCCAGCACTGGCAGCTTTTTTTAATTTCTCCATTAATTTAGGAAAGGAGATGGACATGCCTGGATTCATTCCAGGCTGAGGAAATGAGAGCTCGGACCAGGAAGAAATCACTTTTTTCTTTTTTTTCCCCCTCCATTCAACAATAATCTGCCAGATCCCGAGTGGAATAGGAGTGAAAAAGTGATTATTGGAATATGCTGAGTTGGAAGGGATCCACAAGGATCATCCAGTCCAGCTCTGGGCCCTGCACAGACCTCCCAAAAATCCCACCCTGTGCATCCCTGAGAGTTGTCCAAATTAAGTTAATTAAGCAGGATTTTTCCATGCTGGCTGTGCCCAGTGACTCCGTTGTTTTCCAGGTGTTTTTCAATAACTCTGGGAATAATCTCCATCATTTCACCAGGCACTGAAGTGAGACTGGGCTCATGAAACCAGGGAGGGCCAAATTCCTAAATTTTGCCTCATTTTAATTCAGGCTTAAGAAAGGCTGAGAATGGAGCAACTCGGGAGCTTTCCAGAAACATCTCCAAGTCTGGAAACAGCTCTGAGAGAGTTCCAGTTTTGCAGAAACCAATCCTGCTTCTCTTCCTACACTGGAAAAACATTTCCTTCCAAAAATTCCTCTGTTTTTTGTTTAGTTCCTGCCCTGTAACCCTATAAAAAATGATGAAATTAGGAAAACCTCTTGGAAAATTGCACCAAGTTTGTCCTCCATGGAGTTCCCAGGGATTTTTGGGATAATTGGCTTTGTACCTGTGGCTCTTTTTGCTGTTTCAGGTGTCCAGGTAAACAGATAAAGATAATAATGTGTGTGAATATTAAAAGATAGAAATGTGTGATAGCACCATGAAAGCTCCCTGATGCTGTGAATAGGCCAGCCTTAAATTAATCCTCCATTTAAATGCTATCTGAGGAAAATGAGTTCGTTTTCAAGGGATGGGGAGTCCATGGCAAACTGTGCCAGGGCCTCACCACCCTCTGAGTAAAGGATTTCATCCTAAAATCTCATCCAACCCTGCCCTGTGTCAGTTTAGAACCATTCCCCTTGTCCTGCCATTCTCTGTCCCCATAAAAAGTCCTTTTTTCTCATTTTTAAAAGTCCCTTAGGATGCTGGAAGGTTCTTGGTCTGCCCTTTGAAACTTCAGCTCCACTTTTGGCTTTCCTGTTTTCCCTCAGTGCGTGGTGCAGGGGCAACATTTAAATCCAAATTATTGGGTCTGAGGGAGAGGGGAGGTGGGAGGAGAGAGCAAAGCAGAGGTGAACAGACAGAATCCAAGTGAAAGTGGTGTGTGCACACGTGGGAGGAGGCTGGGCTTGGCCTGATGGTTTTTATTTTGATTCTTGGGACGTTTTGGTGAGATGGGGCCTTGCTGGGACATCTGATCAGCTCAGGGCCCTGTGTGTGGCAGGGAGTGATGTCTTTCTTTGGAGGAAGCTACAGAGGTGATTTCTGATTCCATCCACTTGGAAAATTCATGGAGAAGCTTCCAGGGGAGTTCATCTCTCTTTATTCTGGTGGGTTTCATTCCGTGGTGATTCTGATTCCACCCACTTGGAAAATTCATGGAGAAGCTTCCAGGGGGGTTTGGTCTCTCTTTCTCTGGTTGGTTTCATTCCGTGGTGATTTCTGATCCCATCCACTTGGAAAGTTCATGGGGAGTCTGGCAAGGGGGTTCATCTCTCTTTATTCTGGTGGGTTTCGTTCTGTGGTGATTTCTGATTCCATCCACTTGGAAAATCCATGGAGAAGCTTCCAGGGGGGTTTGGTCTCTCTTTCTCTGGTGGGTTTCGTTCTGTGGTGATTTCTGATTCCATCCACTTGGAAAATCCATGGAGAAGCTTCCAGGGGGGTTTGGTCTCTCTTTCTCTGGTGGGTTTCGTTCTGTGGTGATTTCTGATTCCATCCACTTGGAAAATCCATGGAGAAGCTTCCAGGGGGGTTTGGTCTCTCTTTCTCTGGTGGGTTTCGTTCTGTGGTGATTTCTGATTCCATCCACTTGGAAAATCCATGGAGAAGCTTCCAGGGGGGTTTGGTCTCTCTTTCTCTGGTGGGTTTCGTTCTGTGGTGATTTCTGATTCCATCCACTTGGAAAATCCATGGAGAAGCTTCCAGGGGGGTTTGGTCTCTCTTTCTCTGGTGGGTTTCGTTCTGTGGTGATTTCTGATTCCATCCACTTGGAAAATTCATGGAGAAGTTTCCAGGGGAGTTCATCTCTCTTTATTCTGGTGGGTTTCATTCTGGGGCAAAAAGGTTTTGTCATGGTCAAGAGCATCCAGGAGAGCTCTACACTGGTGGTGGTTTGGGAACCAGCAGTCCAGAAGTGTGGAATTATTTTGAATCCAAGAATCCCTGAGGCTGGAAAAGATCTTCAAAGTCATGGAGGCCCAGCTGTGCCCAATGCCCACCTTGTCCCCAGCCCAGAGCACTGAGTGCCACCTCCAGGCACTCCTTGGACACCTCCAGGGATGGTCACCTCCCTGGGCAGTCCATTCCAATGTTTAACCACCCTTTCCATGAGAAAATTCCTGCTGGTGTCCAACCTGACCCTGCCCTGGCACAGCCTGAGGCCGTTTCCTCATGTCCTGGTGACAAGCGTTCAAAAAACCCCTTTATGACAGATCCACCCATCCAGGCTCTGCTCAGATATTGCTCCAGGAACCAAAGGATGCTGCTCCAGTTAAAATTCCTTCTCTTCCCAGTCTGCTGCTCCCCCTAAAAGCCACGAGCTGCAGGCCTGGCAGAGGCACTGCCATTTTACACCTCCCTGTTGGAGTCCTCCCTGGAAATCAGGCCACTGAATTTCTCTTCTCCCAATGAGAAATTATCCAACCACACAATTTGGGTCGATTTTGTTGGTTTTTTCTACTTTCTCCACCTTGACAGCCCCAACATCAGTTTATAAAATAAAAGGGCATGGGGGTAACGAGTTTATTTGAGCAGAATTTATAGAAACTCGTGCCCAGCTCTGCTGCAAACGGAGCCTGATGCTTCCAGGGGAATCAAGCGGCTCCAGAGCAGCTTTTCCAGCACTGCTGGCAATAATTAACCATTCAGACTGCACTAAAAGCTGCCTGAAGGCGGAGAGACATCTCTAGGTTGGGGATTTGCTTTAAAAAAAAATCAGTCAATAACACTTTGCCGCTGTTTGGTTTTAATTCCTTTCCATTTTCTGAGGAAATTCTTTCCAATTTTCCACGGACAAGCTGGAAATTCGTGGTGCCCACCCAAAGTTCGTCAGTTTTTCAGGCAGCAAAGCCTTGGAGTTTCTGTTTTGGTGGGAAAATCCCCACCATCTGTTCCCCAGGAGATGGGGTTGCTACCAGGCACTGCTGTCAGATTCCTCGCCAACAAGTTCCGTGGCTTCATGTGGTTTGGGTTTTGTTCTTGAAGCAGTTAATTCTGCTTTATTCCTCCTCCCATAAAAGCTAAATTTAGCCAGGATCTCCTCTAATCCGAACCATTTTATGGAAATGACAGGGTTGTTAAAAGAAAGGATTCGGGGAAGGGAGTACAAATGTGTCAAATAAGTGAGCACACAGTCCTTGATGTCAAATCTCTGTTCACCACTCAGTCTTGGATGAGCAGGAGGAAAGCTGTTGTAAAAGGAGATCAAGTAAGATACTACAGAGACACGTGTAGTAGTAGCCACACACGGATGGACACACACACAGTGCTGCTCTCAGCATCCCATCCCGGAATCAGGGCTCAAACAGCGGGATCCCAGCCCAGCTGAGGGGATTTGTTAGGAAGTTTTGTAATTTTTTAGGGAAAAAAGGCTGGAAGAGACCTCCAGAGGTCACTCCAGCCATTCCCTGTCCCTCCGAGCAGGCAGAGCAATCCTGAACTCCACAGCACATTGGGGATCACCTCAGGAAGGGGGAGGTTTGCCACGGATTTAAGTGGTCTCGGGATTTCAGGATTTCAACACAGGAACATGAAATGGAGACAAATATAAAATATAGCCCAAACCACTGGTTCTTGCTTATCAGCCCCTCAGCTTTTATCAAAGCAGAGGTAAAGTTCTATTTACAGGAACCCGCTGAGACCTCAGTCAGCAGTGAGTGTGCTTAAAGCACCATTTTTCCAAATATTCATGGAATCATGGAATGGTTTGGGTGGGAAGGGAGCCGAAAGATCACCCAGTGCCACCCTTGCCATGGCAGGGACACCTTCCACTGTCCCAGGCTGCTCCAAGCCCCAATGTCCAACCTGGCCTTGGGCACTGCCAGGGATCCAGGGGCAGCCACAGCTGCTCTGGGCACCCTGTGCCAGGGCCTGCCCACCCTCCCAGGGAACAATTCCTGCCCAATATCCCATCCAGCCCTGCCCTCTGGCACTGGGAAGCCATTCCCTGGCTCCTCGCACACCAGCCCTTGGAAATTGTCTCTCTCCAGGTTTCCTGCAGCTCCTTCAGGCCCTGCAAGGCCACACTGAGCTCACCCCAAAGCTTCTCCTCTCCAGGCTGAACAATCCCAGCTCTCGCAGCCTTTCCTCCCAGCAGAGCTGCCCCATCCCTCTGCTCATCCTGCTGCCTCCTCTGGCCTCTCTCCAGCAGCTCCACGTCCTCCCTGTGTCCCATTTTCTGGACTGGAATGTCTCTAGTGCAGTTTACACCTTTACTGGGAATAAACCCAGGCAGGAATGCTATGGAAATGCACCCTGTGCCTTCCCCAGAGCCAGAGTATTCTTCTCTCCTCTTCCTTCCAATCCTTTCCAGGCATTTACAAACTTCCAAGCCTCCTTTTTCCTCCGAACTGTGGGACAAGGGAAAGGAGGAGAGGAAATGGCCTCAAATTGCACCAGGGGAGGCTCAGGTTGGAGACTGGGAGCAATTTTTCCCTCACATATTGGGAAAGAAAATTTCCCTCCCAGAGTGGTGAGGCCTTGGAATGAGGTGCCCAGGGAGTGGTGGAGTCACTGTCTCTGGGAGTGTTCAGGAGGAGTCTGGATGTGGCCCTTGGGGACAGGGTTTGGGGGGATGCTGCTGCTGCTGGGGTGGGACTTTTTCCTTAAAACTGTGGGACACATCCTCCTGATTTTTTAGTTCTGTGCTGTCAAGCTGTAGCCTCAGCAATACCTGTCCCTTCCTGGATCTAATTTAGTCTGGGCTATAAAATAGACCACCCAACTGGAGAAGGAAATCCTGTTATCTCCATTCTAATTGCTAAAGGATTTTTTTCCCCCTGGAAAGGAGCCAGACGTGTGGTGGGATCCAAACCACTGAACAAAGACCACCAAAAACACTCCTCCACAGGCAGCTCAAAAACACAGAGCAGGTTGCCTTTCCCACCACGGGAAGCTGGAAGTCAGCCTCCCAGTTTGACACATTTCGCACCAGGTTCCTCATCCTTTGCTCAATGCTCAGGGGTCTGTGACTGCCCTGGGCCTAAACAGCAGATTTCCTTGGAAAATTGGAATTAATCGATCCTTCCAGTGTGGTTTAAATTTTTCTTGGTCACTTTTTCTTGTCACCTTTCACTGCCAGACTCTGTCTTGCTTTTATCTGCCCTCAGAACTGCTGGGTTTCTATGTTGCAGATAAGCTCACCATTGTTTTACACCTTGTTTTACACCCCTGTCCTAATTCCCGGCTCTTCAAATCCCTTTTGGCCCAGATTCCAGCATCATCCCTGCCTGAGGCTTTCCAGGGACTCCCAGTGCTTGGCTGGCCTGGAAAAGAGCTCCCAGCAGGGTCTCACCAGCACAGGTGGGGCCTCACCTTCCCATCTCCACCTCAAATCCTGCTTTTCCTCTCCCTGCTGCTGTCCAGAGAAGGGAATGGAGCTGGGGAAAGGTCTGGAAAATGCATCCTGTGGGAAGCAGCTGAACTGGGGGGGTTCAGCCTGGAGCAGAGGAGGCTCAGGGGGGACCTCATTGCTCCCCACAACTCCCTGACAGGAGGGGCAGTGATGGGGGTCGGGCTCTGCTGCCATGTCCCAAGGGAAAGGAGGAGAGGAAATGGCCTCAAATTGCACCAGGGGAGGCTCAGGTTGGAGATTGGGAACAATTTTTCCCTCCCAGAGTGGTGAGGCCTTGGAATGAGCTGCCCAGGGAGTGGTGGAGTCGCTGTCTCTGGGAGTGTTCAGGAGGAGTCTGGATGTGGCCCTTGGGGACAGGGTTTGGGGTGATGCTGCTGCTGCTGGGGTGGCACTGGGTGATCCTGAGGGGCTCTTCCAGCCTTGGTGATTCTGGGATTCTGTCATTTTCTCCTTTACACCCTTTGGATGGAAGGAAAGCAGCAATCAGACCTCAACGGAGGCAAAGTGGGGCCATTCCTGATGTAATTCAGGACAAATTATGTCAATGTCAACCACGTCATGCCAGGGACCACTTTAACAGGATTCTGAAGTCAATCGAGATGTTTAGGGCACAGCTGGATGAAAAAATTCTTCCTCCCCATACACATTTTACTTCACTGAAGCAAAATTCATGGAACAAAATTCAATGAATGAAAAAATGGTTGCCCAGAGCAGCTGTGGCTGCCCCTGGATCCCTGGCAGTGCCCAAGGCCAGGTTGGACATTGGGGCTTGGAGCAGCCTGGGACAGTGGGAGGTGTCCCTGCCCATGGCAGGGGTTGGAATAGGATGACCTTTAAAGTCCCTTCAACCCAAACCATTCCAGGATTTCATTCAATGATTCTAAGTTTTAAAATAGCCCTAAATCCACAAAATGTCAATTCAGCCAAAATCTGCATGATTTCAGTGAGGAAAAAAAATTATTTTGGCCATAAAATTTTATCCAGCTCTATAAAACAGGGTTTCTTTCATTTTTACTCATCCACCCTACAAATTGTTGCCTACTTTTCCCACTTTTTCTTCCCTGTTTCACTGTGGGCAGTGCTGGGGAGAGGAGCAATCCCATTTCCTGCTGGATTGTACATCTGACACTGCCATCCAAGTGGCTGCTCCCTCATCTTCCCAACGCTCGTGTCAGAAAATCAATGGGTGACTTCAGCAAAATCTTGACACTTTCTCCCCTCCACAGAGGGGGCTGTTAATCTGTTAATAATTCATGGCCTCTCTTCTTCTGCAAAGCTCCTTTCTTTTGAGGATCGACACCCCACAAAATGCTCTGTGCTGAAGCTATGAAGCTTTTCAGCGTTTAATTTAAGTTTTATTGAAGTTAAAATAAGTCATGAAGGGGTTTGAGGGTGTTTTTAATGAGGAAATCTCAGTGATTGGTGATAAATAAGTCCGAGGGTGGAGGTCGTTTCGCAGTGTGGGACTCTGCACACAGGAGTGTAGCCAACTGATTCTGTGATTGCACAAACAGGATGGTCTGGGGGAAATTAATTTCCTGTCGCAGCTTCTAGATCGGGTGACGAGGCTGAGGGTGGGGAAGAAATGTTCTGATGTTCTTGACAAACAGGAGGTAAAAATGGCAGGATTTTGGGGGGGGGTGAATATGGAGAAAAAATCACTGGAAAAGGCACCAAAAATAAAAAAATAAAAAAAAAAGCACCTTCTGCTCCCCACAGACAATTCCCCATAAAAGATCTATTAAAAAAGAAACACTTTTAGGGGAGAGTTGGTCTGTTCCTCAATAATTTTTCTGTGGTGGTTCAGAGAAAGGGAAGGAAGGAGGAAAAATCTCTTTGGGACCAGGAGCCAAGCAATGTTCAACACGTGAAGCATCCTGGAACCCATAAAAGTTAGGGATGTGACCTCCTAAGTTATCCATGATGGGATTTCCTATATCAAAGCAGAGATCACAGGCAAGTAAATTCATATCCTCTATAAAAAAAAAGGGAATTTTTCAAGGAGTTTCCCCCATCTATCCAGGGCAGAGTTTTCAAGCCTGAGCAATCAACAGGAGATCTGTGAATTGGGGATTGGGAAGTTATAAAGGCTCCTAAATTTCATTAAAGCCTGGGAAATCTTCTGTTACAACAGAATATTCCTGGTTTGAACTTTTGGAGCCCAGGAATTGATTTAACCTGCTGTTAACACCCAGCCCTGGGGTTTGTTAGAAGTGGCGACCTCCTGTAAAGATAAAAAGCTGTAAAAACCACTGAGAAATGGGTTCTGTTCCTTTGTCCTCCTGCTCCAGGCTCATCCACCCAGATCTCTGCAGTGCTCCTGGGTTTGCAACAACCTGGAGAAAGATGCTCCAAACCTCTCCCAGTTCCTAAACCCCCATGAAAATCCTTCTGCAGCCTCCCCTCTTCCCTGCAGCTCCACATGTGCTGCTGACAGAAATCGCGTCGTCGTACCTCCCGGATGTTCTAAATTTAAATCCTCTCAGCCTCCTGTAAATAACAATGAAATCCTTGCCCCTGACAGCGTTGGAGGCAGCACATGGATCGGAGTTGGAGACAACACTGCATGGAAAATGCCTTTCCTTTTATAGCAGAATATATTTAGAGTCTTTTAAGCTCAGCTCCTGAGCCGAGCGTGGTGCTCTGAGGCCTCGAGCCCAATCAAGAGCAGAGTCACAACTTCATGTCAGTGCAATACGTTGTTAGCTGATATGTCAGAAAATCAATTAATTACTTTTAAGTAGCAGTTAGGAGTATCCACACAATCCTGCCCTGTGAATTATTAAAGAAAGCCAGGGTGAGTTTTCTGCGCTATGGAAAGCCCGGCTTGGAAGAAAGTGCAAAACGCTGCTTCTGCCCTCGAGCCTAATCAACGGTATTGGGCACGGAGCAGGAGCCAAAGGAGGGGGGAAAGGGAGGATTCTGCCTCCCAGAGCAAAGGCACCGGAGACCTGGGATGGCTCCGTGAATTCTCCTTTCTCTGGAGGTGCGACAACCTCCAGGTGGGAATCGTGGGAAGAAACTCGGGAGCAGAAAGGGCCTTCCCTGCCCTTCCACAGCTTCCCTGAGGGATCTGTGGGACTTGGTGCCGCCCTCGTTAGAGATTTCCACCTGGGATTGTCCCTGGATTGCTGAGGGGACACAGCCTGGGTGGGGCGTCACCTCCTGCTCTCCTCATGCCTTGGTCTGTTGGAGCTGCTCCGTGGGGGAATAAATCAGGGAAGGCGGCTCTGAGGTGGGATTGCATTTGGGTTTGGGATTTTCTCAATCCTCGTGGTGGAAAAGTTCAGTGAGAAGGGTCTGGAGGGCACCAGGAGGTCTGGAGCAAGAGCAGCTGGAGGTTGTCCCATCAGTGCCACTGAGGGTGCCCTGGGACAAGGCAGGATTTGGAAAAAGCCCATCTGAGTCTGTGATGGACAACCCTCGGTTGTCCTTCACCCTTCTCCTCTCCCTCTTCCCTCTGCCAGGAGCTTGGCAGGGGTTGGAATGGGAGCAAAGAGCTCAGAACCCAAATAATCCAACCCAGGGTGGGTTTAGGCACCACGGACACGCCAAGCTTTGATCCCTGGGGGGTTCGGTCCTGCCTTTGAACCCCTCACCAAAATTCCAACAGCATTTGAGGCCTGGGAAATTACTGGGAGATCTGGGAATGGGTTTTCTCCATTTCTCCATCCAAAACTGATGAGTTGTGGTGTATCTGTGATTCCTCCTCTATGTGGCGAGTGGAAATTCTGGCTCTGCAGGATTCAGATACAGAATTCCCAGGTTTGGTGTTTTCCAGGCATCTCCCTGGCACTGGAGAGGTCAAATGACTCAAATTCCTGATGAATATTTGTCAGGGCCCTCTGTGATGGTGGTTTTTGGCCTCTCAGGTCACATCTGTCCTTCTGGCTGAGACGATAAGCAGATAATTATTTAGCAGACCTTTGAAACAGCCAATCCAAACCAGCAAAATTTGGATCAGAAAAAAAAGAAAATCTGGATTTAAAATCTTTATCCCCTTCCATTCCAACCGAGCAGAGAAAAATCATCTGAGAAGCAAAATGAAAAATGCTACCCTAGGAATGCCCCAGGCAAAAAAGAAAAGTCAGATCATGAANCCAACCCTAACCATTCCATGATTCCAGTGTTGTTCCCAGCCCTGTTTTTCCAACCAGATCCACACCAGGCTGAGTCCCTGGGCTGGATTCTGGGCTGGTGCAACTGCAGGGGAAGGAGGGAAGCTGAGCTGACAGAAAATGTCACTTCTGCTCCGAGCCTGGCAGATTCTGCTCAGAAAATCTCCCAGAATGAACCTAAATTCTGCCTCAAGCGTTGCAAGTGANGGAGAGGTCAAATGACTCAAATTCCTGATGAATATTTGTCAGGGCCCTCTGTGATGGTGGTTTTTGGCCTCTCAGGTCACATCTGTCCTTCTGGCTGAGACGATAAGCAGATAATTATTTAGCAGACCTTTGAAACAGCCAATCCAAACCAGCAAAATTTGGATCAGAAAAAAAAGAAAATCTGGATTTAAAATCTTTATCCCCTTCCATTCCAACCGAGCAGAGAAAAATCATCTGAGAAGCTAAATGAAAAATGCTACCCTAGGAATGCCCCAGGCAAAAAAGAAAAGTCAGATCATGAAAACTTCAGCTTTTCACAAAAAAATACAGATTGGTTTTGACTGGAAATGTTCTTATCCTGTGGGCTGGGATGTTGGGTTAAATTAGAGATTATCCCTGCAGCTCTGCCGGGATGCGGGAGGCCCCAGCCCTGTCCCTGCTCCTGGAATTCCTGCAGCCAGGAGAAGCTGGGAGAGCTCCACCTACTCCGTGGCCACTGCTGGGCAACCTTCACCTCATCCTGGCCACTTGGGCAAATCCCAAATCCACCGGGAAAGTTTAAATCCCCACACAGGAGGAAAACTTCCTGAAGGATCACAGGCAGGCAGGGCATGAACTCCTTGCATCAAACCCCAAAAATAAGAGGTGCAAGGTCCCCGGGACGGGGCCAGAGGTGTTGGTGGCTTCCTGAAATCTGTGTGGGGACAGCTCTGCTGGCTTCTGGGTGGGGCTTTATTTGCATATTTATTTGTGGGGTTGTTTTAGCTCTGCTGGGGCGCAGCAGCTAAAGGGAGCTTCTAAAAACAGGGACGGGGATTTTTGTAGGGGCAGAGGGTGACAGGATAAGGGGAATGGTTTTAAACTGAAGGAGAGCAGGGTTAGGTGGGATATTGGGAAGGAATTGTTCCCTGGGAGCATGGGGAGGGGCTGGAATGGAATTCCCAGAGCAGCTGTGGCTGCCCCTGGATCCCTGGCAGTGCCCAAGGCCAGGTTGGACACTGGGGCTTGGAGCAGCCTGGGACAGTGGAGAGGTGTCCCTGCCATGGCAGGGGTGGGAATGGGATGATCCTTAAAATCCCTCCCAACCCAAACCGTTCTGGGATTCTGGGATTCTCTGGCTGCTTTTCTGTTTGAACCCGGGATTTCTTCTCCACTTGAAGCACTTTTCTCATCCTTTGCCTAATCCTCAGAGCAGGTACAGTTCGTGTCATGGGTGGTGTGGTTTTTGGCACATCCTATTCCCAGGCACATTCATGGTGCACTGTCCTGTGAACCTGGAAAAATCCCTTGGAGACCTGGATTTTGCCTCAGTCCCTCTCCCTTTTGCCAGCATTGGCTTTCATTTTGGAGCAGCCCAAGTCTGGCTCCCTGTCTGGCCAGGTGCTGAACTTTTTCCAAGGACAGGGGTGATGGCTTCCCACTGAGAGAGTAGGGTTAGAGCTGACAGAAAATGTCACTTCTGCTCTGAGCCTGGCAGATTCTGCTCAGAAAATCTCCCAGAATGAACCTAAATTCTGCCTCAAGCGTTGCAAGTCACCAAATGCATTCCCAGCTTGCAAAGCTCCCTCATTTCCTAAATTTCCCAGCTCTTGGGCTTTACTTAAGGAGATGGTGCTGGCAGGACTGGCCATGACCAAAAAAAAAAAGGGATAAACAAGTTTTTGATCGCTCTCAAACGCTTCACAGGCAGCTCCAAATGAAATGGAATCGTAGCTGTTGTTCCCAAATCTCCCCAAGCTCATTTTCCCAGGAGAACGTGCCCAGCTCCGGCATTTTAGGGTGAAAATGCACAGAAATATCAACTTCACCCCGAAAAAACCCCTGGCATTTGCATCTCCCCGGTGGCTGCGTGTGTTTTCCAGAGAAATCCTCCCTCATCCCTGAGTCTGGCAGATCCCAAAGTCACCCAGACCGTGCCTTGGTGCTTCCAGAGGAAGAAGCTGCCCCAAGGCAGGGTTGCTAAAGCTCTGCAGAGAGGGCGTGGGGCTCCAGAGCGGCTTCGAGAGGCTGCTGCGAGTCAAAAACAGGACGTGTGCTCATCCTGTTTCACTCTTACTCGCCCCTTTCGGGGGTTTTTTTGGCTCTGAGTTATGGTTTTTTACAGATCTGTCAGAAATTTCCCCCGAGAAACCTAAAAATGTCTGTGCTCATCGAGTGGAACTCGCTGGGCTTGGCGGGTTGGGCGATGTCCCTGCACGGGCTTCAAAACGAGGTGGAGGTGAGGAGGGGAGAGGAATATCGGAGGAAATTGCCTTTTCTGGCTGTTTTTGGGGATGGCCCAGCCCACAGAAGCCCAGCATCTCAATAAGGAGCCCAAACCCTCGTCTAGGAGAAGTTTAAATGAAGAAATATCCGTTTCTCCAAGGATTAAAAGGGATTTGTGTGGGAAGCCCATCGCTTCCCAGCATTCCTGCCTGGAATATTCCATGAAGGAAAGGTTCTACTGGCATGGAATGGTCGGGGCAGGTGTCCTGGTCCATTTGAGGAGACCAAAATTTTGTCAGCAGGGCTGGTTTTATTCTCTTGGAAAGCTCCAAGTGAAATCCACTTTCACTTTTCCCATTCCCTGCTTATGGGACACCATCCAAAGGCACGGAATTCCCAGCTTCTCCCACTTTTTTTCAGGCAGATCCTTTATAAACCAGGTTATAAAGCTGCCAAAATGTCTGTTTTCCTTAAGTAAGGATCAGATCACAACGTAATGCTGGAAAAAAGTGGGGGGAAAAAAGGAAAAAATTAGGAATAATTACTTTTTTTCGGCTCTCAAAACCTTCTCTGTGTCCCTACCAGCTCCAGGATGACTTTGTAATGCATAAAGTGGCAAAATTTTGCTGTAATTTCAGCTGGAATTTTCAACTGTTTTTACTCACAGAGAGTGAGTAAAAAACATTTCCCTGACAGATTTTTCCCTAAAATCCCCAAATAACCAGACAAAAATGCGGGGGGAAAAAGCCTTTTTCAGTCTCGTGAATTCTCCGTCGAATTCTTCTCTCAGGTATTTTATTAAGGAATTAAAATCCGAGATTCCAATCCCTCCTGGGTCTGTCATTTGCTTTTCCCTGGAGATCTGATGCCCTCAGCCAGCCCCATCCTTCCTTATCTCTATGCAAATATCCCCAAGGTGCTCCCACGCTGATAGCAGGAGGAAAAGGGAGGTGAAAACCGATAATCATTTCAAAAACCCAGGAGAAAGCTGGAGCTCGCTGGAGGGCTGGGAAGGAGGAATTTTGGCTGCAGGGGAGCAGCTGGAGATAGCAGCTCCAGGGTTTTATCTGCCCTGGAACAGAGGGGCTCTCGCAAAGCCCAGGAAACATCTTGGGTGCAGTTGATGAAACTTCACCCAAGTCCTCCTGTGGCAGTTAAATGATGTCACAACCCAGGCTTGGGCAAGAGGGGAGATTTTGGGTTGTTTCATTTCATCTCTGCTTTTTTCCCCCCGCTCTCTTTCCGTTTATTTCCTTGTTTTTCTCCTTTATTCCTTCATTTTTTTCAAACCTTTTTTATCTTCCTGTCCGCTACCAGAGCAGCAACCAAAGAGTTTCTGGATGAGCCTTTCCTGAAATTCTGGTTTATTTCATTGTCCCTTTTTCACACCGTGGTGAAAGAGTTCCTGTGATCCCCAGGGAGAGGAATCTGTTCTCCCAAACCAACAGCTTTGGCTATTCCTGGGAAAGTTGAACCAACATTTTCCTCCTATTCCAACGTTGGTAGGGCCTGGAGGGTCGTGAGTTTGGCAAGTGAGGTTGTAGTGGTTTTATAGGAAATCATATTTAAAATTCCATCAGGGCAATGTGACATTGGAGCCAATCCCACCACCTTCTGTTCCCTGATTCCATCAGAAAAATCCCAGCCTGGAATCTGGAAAAAACAGGCCAAAAAGCCCCCCAGTAACACATCTCCCTCCCCGTATCAAACCATGATTTTGGCAACTTTTTATTATCCAGATATGACTTCTCCTCCTTGATCTGGTGTCTTCTCATCTCTGTCTGCGACCGTCCCTCCGATTTCTAGGAGGAGAAATGGATTAGGAAAGATCAGGTGGAAAAGGCCAGGGAATAAATTTGGCTTTCTCTTATTAAATTAGGGATCACCAAGGGATCAGAAAGTGCTCTGGAAATCTGGATTTCAGTTGGGTTTTGGTCGTTCTCCAGCTTTTTCTCACTCTTTCAGTGCCTGCAGCGTTTTGGATGTTGGGCAAAACATGGGATAAAATTCAGAGTTTGGATTAAACCTTTGGGACCTGTTTTTCCAACCTCTCTTTCCTCCATTCATCCCTGTATTTATCCCGCCAGGAATTCCTATGAAACTGCTGAATTCCATGCGAATGGGACACAGTTTATACCTAGGAAGGACAAATTCCCTTTAAACACCTGAGGTTTGAGAGGTGGGATCGCTTTTCCTCCTGAAGAATTCTGGGTTTTGCAGATCCTGACTCATATTTAGGGATTTATTTCCTCGCTCAACATTCCCATCCCTGGAATTCTTCCCATGGAATGAGGGTGGGGGAAAAAAAATCTCCATATTCAAGGTATTTTCATGATCCCAGTGGGGTGTCTGGGACTTTAAAGTATTGTGAGTGGGGGGATGTGAAAAAAGAATTGAAATTCTGAAAAAACCCTGAGAAAAGAATTAATGACGAATTAATTAATTCTCCACGTCAATAATTACTGGAAGGAGATCCCTGCATATTCCAAACTGCCCAAAAACCAGGAGCGATCCCAACCTGCTCCCTCGCAGCCCAACTCTGAACTCAAACCCTCCCCTCTTCCCACTGGAATCGGGCAGGGAAAAATCATCAGAGGAGCTAAAATGAGAATTACTCGCCTATAAACGCCCGAGGCAAAAAAAACAAGGAGAGAGAGAGAGAGAGGGAGAGGGAGGGAGAGGAGAAGATGGGAATTCTCCTGTGAGTTTGGTTAGTGGAGGGAAAAAAAAAACAACCCAACCCGGCCTAAGTATGGCTGGATGTCATTTTTCAATTTGCTCCTGGTAAATAATGATCTCTGGGGCGGCCGGGGAGGGGAGGGAAAAGGAGAAGCTCTGCCCTGTTCTTGTTTAGTTCCTGCCGGGCTCGTGCGGGGTTCGGGCATCTCCAAGGCCACGATGAACCCCGGGCACTTTGGGTTGGCATCTCCTCTCTCCTGGACCGTGTACCTGATGAGGAAAAGCAGAGCAGCCTCGGGTTTGTTCGGTAAAAGCTCCTTTCTTTTCTTCTCCCAAAGTTTGTGGCTGAGCGGGGATTCGTGGCAGGAGTTGGAGGTGGGGAGAAAAAAAAACCCTATTAAAGTGGGAATTTCTGTTGGAAATCGGGAATTTCCAGCAGGCAGCTCAGGGGGGTTTCGTTGCTCTGATAAAAACGTTGCAAACCTTCGTAACCGCAGCGGTTTCTCCGTAAGGAAATCCTGCAAAATGGATTTTATGTCAAGTATTTAGGATGGGGGTGGCCCCAAAACCGGAGGGAACTGGGAGGTGATGTCTTTGTGCTGGAATTTCATGCGGGATTTAATGGTGGAAAGTTGGAAATAGCGAGGGGATGATGAAGGACCAGGTTTTGTTGCTTGGTTTGAGGCACAGGTTTGTTCCCAGTCCCAGGTTTATGGGCACCAGTGATGCTTTTTAATCCCAATCAAAGGTTCGGCCTCTGGGATTGTCGAGTTTTTAATCCCTCACCACTGACAATCGAATAAAATCCCATCAGAACATCCAAAATAACTTCATCAGAAGGATATTTTGGGATAAAACAACAGGAATTTTAACCTAATTGGATAGACTCTGCCATGGTTTATCTTGCTGCATATTTATAGGGAATAAAACTTCTTTCCAGCATCCCTGGAACCTCTTGCACAACCCATGTGCCATCGCATCCTTCTTTTTTCATAGCTGGCATTCTGTAAAACATATTTATTTCCTATATTGCTGTGCTTTGCTCCTTAATGCCTCTTTTCCTGCCCGATATTCCCTGAATTCAATCGATATCTCTGTGCCAAAGGGGTTCATAGCCAGCTTTTAATGGGATTTTTTTATGGGTTGGATTTTAAAAGACCCGACAAACACCAGAGAATGAAAGTGGGGACTGAGGGAAGGAATATTTGTCATTTCTCATTCCTGCCTGAAGATTCCTTCGCTTTTCCTCTCTCCCCCACCGTGTTTTAGTGGATTTATCTGGCCCCTCCTGTTCACGGGAACTGCGGGAAGTTTCCCTTTGCAGCTGGACAAGGGGACGGATTTTATCCTGATTTTTGAATCCCTTGAACTGTGAATTCCTCCCGAATTTGTTGCTGTGGCAGAACCCTTGGAATGAGGGCATGGAATCATTTTCCATGTGCCAGGGCTGATGGGATGGAATTTGTGCCCAGCCATTCCCTCGGGACAATCCTGGCCTTTCCCTGCTTTGCTTCCACCCTCCAAACACCCTGAGGATTTCTTGGGCTTTTCCAAAGCAGGAAAGATAGGAAAACATCCTTTTTTTTTCACCTGCCCAGGGTATTATTGCACATCCAGAATAAATTCTGGGATTTCTGGGATGTTTGCAGCTCTGTCAGGTGCAGGGATTCTCCGTGGTCGCCTTGTTTGGAGGATCTGAGGAATGAATATCTGAATTTCCTGCTTGAGAGCATGGGATAAGAAGGAATTTACAGGATAATCTTGGAATCAGAGAAGGGCTGAGGTTGGGAAGGTTTTTGGGCTAAAATCCCTGCCCAGGACAGATGTGAGTGTCCAGTTAGGAATGTTCCAGGTGGAATCCCTGCTCCTCAGGACACTGCAGATCCGGGAGATAAATGAAATATTCGGAGGCTCTCAGGAGGGGTGGTTTGTGCAGGGGATAAAGCAAATATTTGTTTAATATTGCCATGCCCAGATTTGATTTCGTGGTGATAATTGGGATTATTCCCACTGAAAAATCCTGCAAGGATTCTTTGTGCTGGCCAAGAGAAACTAAAACTTCCCCGTTACAGCCCCTAAATTCATCACTGTGCCCATGAATGGGAGAAAAATCAGATTAAAATATCCTGGTGCTCTAAAAGGAACTTCCCAGCTGATTTCCAGCACATTGTGGGTGTCGGGGGCAACATCTGGACCTGGAAAACAGGACATGGATCTGATCCAAGGCTGATCCTGCTCAGCTTTGCTCTCTCCACAGCGAATTTCCTTGGGAAAGGGGTGGGCATCGTTTGGAGTTGGTGTTCCAGGAGCCGTTTGTTGTCAATAAAAATAGTTCTTGGATAGTCTGTAAGGTTTGGGTGGGGTTTAGGGCAGGGTTGGGACAGGGCTGGAGGGAAAGGTGATGAGAAAAGCTGGAATTCCAGAGCTTTGTCCTAAACCGGGTGGGATTGAGCGAGCGGAGAATCAGGGACAAGATCAGTGTTTGGGGACAAGGAGGCACCAGAGAGGACGAGGAAAGGGGCAGGAGGATCCCCACTTGGGATGTGGGATGGGACCTGGATCACCTGGGCTGCTCCTTCCCTCGCCCTGGACCAGCTCTGATCCCTCTCTGGCACAGGGATTTCCCTCTGATCCCATCCTGGCACTCAAATCTCCTCTGATCCCATCCTGGCACAGGGATCTTCTTCTGTTCCCATCCTGGCACAGGGATCTCCCTCTGATCCCTCCCTGGCACTCAAAACTCCTCTGATCCCTCCCTGGCACAGGCATTTCCCTCTGATCCAATCCTGGCACTCAAATCTCCTCTGATCCCATCCTGGCACAGGGATTTCCCTCTGATCCGATCCTGGCACTCAAATCTCCTCTGATCCCATCCTGGCACAGGGATTTCCCTCTGTTCCCATCCTGGCACTCAAATCTCCTCTGATCCCATCCTGGCACAGGGATTTCCCTCTGTTCCCATCCTGGCACTGAGATCTCCCTCTGATCCCTCTCTGGCACAGGGATCTCCCTCTCATCCCCTCCTTGGCCCTCAAATCTCCCCTGATTCCATCCTGGCACTCAAATCTCCTCTGATTCCATCCTGGCACAGGGATCTCCCTCTGTTCCCATCCTGGCACAGGGATCTCCCTCTGATCCCTCCCTGGCACTCAAAACTCCTCTGATCCCTCCCTGGCACAGGCATTTCCCTCTGATCCAATCCTGGCACTCAAATCTCCTCTGATCCCATCCTGGCACAGGGATTTCCCTCTGATCCGATCCTGGCACTCAAATCTCCTCTGATCCCATCCTGGCACAGGGATTTCCCTCTGTTCCCATCCTGGCACTCAAATCTCCTCTGATCCCATCCTGGCACAGGGATTTCCCTCTGTTCCCATCCTGGCACTGAGATCTCCCTCTGATCCCTCTCTGGCACAGGGATCTCCCTCCTTGGCCCTCAAATCTCCCCTGATTTCATCCTGGCACTCAAATCTCCTCTGTTCCCATCCTGGCACAGGGATCTTCTTCTGTTCCCATCCTGGCACAGGGATCTCCCTCTGATCCCTCTCTGGCACAGGGATCTCCCTCTCATCCCCTCCTTGGCCCTCAAATCTCCCCTGATTCCATCCTGGCACTCAAATCTCCTCTGATTCCATCCTGGCACAGGGATCTCCCTCTGTTCCCATCCTGGCACAGGGATCTCCCTCTGATCCCTCCCTGGCACTCAAATCCCACCTGGAACAAAGAGGACCAGAGGCTTTGATGGGAATTTTCACCTCCCCAAGCCCCGGGGCAGATCCGTGGTCGGGATCAGAGGCAGTGGGTGCCAAACCCGGCAAGCTCGAAACACTCCAGCCATAAAACCCACCCAGGAGGAGAAGGAATCATTCCCATTAAAACAAAGCCATGAGTCCCATGGGGTTTAACTCCAATTACTGCTGGAGAGGGATGCCAGAGGACCCCTGGAAGCGCTGCCTCTGTGGGATCATCCCCTAGGATGTGATTTCTCTAGGAATCCTCTCCCCTCACCATTGGAGATCTTTTTTACCCCCTCAAATTTAAGCTCATCTTTTGCTGATATCCCCCCAAAATCCTGGAAACCTCCTGTGTCCCACAGATTTATCCCAGCCCTGATTGGTTGGACACGGATTGGGGTTTGCAGGGGATTCTTCATCTCAGTGACAGTGACACTGAGCCACAGAGTGATGCTGAGACTTAAAAAAATGAGATTTTTCCCCTAAAAACCACAAATTTGTCCATCTCAGGGTATCCAGGCCTGTCCTGAGATATCCTTGGGGCTCTGGTGCCTCCAGATCCTCAAATTGGCCTGGGAAATGAGAAAATTTAGGAGCCTGTCATGGATATGAATGGCTTGGAAATTCCTGGTTTAACTGACAGACTCTTCCTCAGCTCAGGAGTCCCCTAAAATAATCAAATAGTGGAAAATTCCTGAAATAATGGAGTTGTAAAAGGAGTTTTGGTGTTAAAGTGGGATTGGAGTGGCAAAAGGAAGTGGAACTGAGGAAAAAAATACCAAAAGAAATGAAACATTTGGGAAAGGGGCTGAGCTGAGGGGGCAGCCGGGGGGGGTCGGGCTCTGCTCCCAGGGAACAGGGACAGGAGGAGAGGGAACGGCCTCAGGCTGGGCCAGGGGAGGCTCAGCTTGGACACCAGGAGCAATTTCCTCATGGAAAGGGAGGTCAGGCCTTGGAAAGAGCTGCCCAGGGAGGTTTGGAGTGCCCATCCCTGGAGGTGTCCCAGGAAGGCCTGGAGGTGGCACTCAGTGCTCTGGGCTGGGGACAGGGTGGGCATCGGGCACAGCTGGGACTCGATGGGCTGGGAGGGCTTTTCCAGCCTAAATCCTGGGATTCTGTGGCTTTCACTCCAGCATTCCCAGATGGAAGCAGGGCTGGAGGAGGAAACCACGCTGTGCTCTGGTAGTGCAGCCTCACAGCCACGAGTGAATCCCTAAATTGGTTTTTTCCCACTCAACACCCACCTGAGCTGGGCAGCTCCGAGCCTGGGAATGCCAACATCCCACCCATGGCACCCTGTACCCACAGGGAGTCTCCCAGCTGTGGGATTTGTGGGATAGGAATTAAAACAGCTTCAGGAAAATCTAAAATCCCAAATGGTTTTGGTTGGAAGGGACCTTAAGATCATCTCATTCCACCCCCTGCCATGGGCAGGGAACTTTCCACCGTCCCAGGGTGCTCCGAGCTCCATCCTCAATCTTTTGAGATTCCTTAGGAAAAGACCTTAATGACAACATTAGGAAGAGAAAAATATTTGTGAATTTTTAATCCTGAATAATAATAAAAATCCAGCTAAAAAGCCACTTATTCCCAAGGAATCAGGAGCATTTCCCACAGGGAATTATTTTCTACTAAACTCCACAAATTAAGACCCATTTCCAGTTTTAGGCTCAGCTTATGGGAACGGGACAGATGGATTAGGACAGGTCTTAGCTCTGTGCAAGGTTTTAATTCTTCTTTTCCCTTGATAACAAGAATTCAGTAGAAAAATCGATTCTGAACGGGACCTGCACAGAGCCAGAGCTCAGAGCTGCGTTCAGATGTCGAGTCAGAGAATCCCAGAATTATTTAGGATAGAAAAGACCTGAGCAGGGAATGAAAATGCAGAGGGATAACAGATTTTTGGGATTTAAGATCTTTCTGCTTGAAATCTGGGGTGAAGTTTGTGGTGATTTAAGCTTAGATTTTATATTTGTTATAAAATAAATTTGGATATTTTATGTATTGGGAGAAAATTCAGGTTCGTGCCTAAAAATCCCCCATAATTGAGGAGTTTTTATTGGAATTGATTGAATTTCTCAGCCACTCACCTCTAACTCTCTCTTCTTCCTTTTTATTCTATTTTTCCCCCCATTTGCTGGTCCAAGGTGTCCGCAGTGATCCTACAGCGCAGATCAAAAGCCCCAATATCACCATTAATGTCAGGGTTGTTCTGATACCAACCTGAGCACATAAAATGCCCAGAAAATCATATTTTATCTGACTCAACCCAGGCATGGAATGAGCAGAACGTAACAGCACAAAATGTGCATTTTCAAGTCTCCAAAGCAGCAAATTCTTGGAGCAGGTGGCAGCTTCTCAACGATTCCCGTTCCTCCTCCACCCCATATTCCCAAGTTTTTCACGTAATCGGCTTCTCCTCTATGGAGCAACCCCAGTAAAATCTTATTTAATGTCTCATTTTCCCTGCTTAGCTCTAAACATTCACACACTTTTCATTTTGGCCTGTGAGGAAGCAGAAACCCAACAGCTCTGAGCGTCCGCCGGGTTCTTCCCTCTAGAACCGCCTCAAAATCTGGATTTTTAGCTTGTCCCCAGCATTTTTGGGCTTGGCTTCTGCTCTTCCTTCAGTTTTTCCCCTCTGAGGTTCTTGTCAAGCTGCGACTTGAAAATTCCGAGTGCTGCTGGAAGCGCAGCTTCCCGGGGAAGTTGATGTTCGAAGCATTTCTAGCGAGGAACCAGCAGCTTAATGAACGCATGGAATTTGTAGGATCGGGGATTTTTTGGGCATGAATTAAAGGGATTCAGGTGCAAGAGGTACCAGCAGACCCAGGGAATAACTCTGTGTTTGATCAGCGTTGCCCCTGCTCTTCCAGCTGAGCTCCTTTTCCTCCATTTGGCATCTTTTATCTCTTGTCTTATCATTTGGAGCTGATAAAACCAGTCCCTGCCCTCCCTCCTCACTGCTGCCTTTCAAATCCTCGCAAACCTCCGTCACGGGGGCTTCCCTTTCATCCCAAATTATTTCAGGGCGGGTTTCACGCCTTTAGTCTCTCCTTAGAGCTGGTTCCTTCCACATCTTTAATCCCTGGACTTGGCCTTCTCTGGAATCACCCTCGCATTCCCTGATATCCACTCAGAGCACCCTGGGCAGGGCTAATCCCGCTGCTTTCCTGGGATTTGAGCGTTGGGAAAAATGATGTTGGAAAATCCCTCAGTTCTGGGTGTGATCCCTCTGTTCTGCACCTCCGGAGAGCCTTTCCCAGCTGGAATGCTGGATCCCAGCACAGGGAGGGCATGGAGCTGCTGGAGAGAGGCCAGAGGAGGCACCAGGATGAGCAGAGGGATGGAGCAGCTCTGCTGGGAGGAAAGGCTGCGAGAGCTGGGATTGTTCAGCCTGGAGAGGAGAAGCTTTGGGGTGAGCTCAGTGTGGCCTTGCAGGGCCTGAAGGAGCTGCAGGAAACCTGGAGAGAGACAATTCCCAAGGGCTGGAGGGCCAGGAGCCAGGGAATGGCTTCCCAGTGCCAGAGGGCAGGGCTGGATGGGATATTGGGCAGGAATTGTTCCCTGGGAGGGTGGGCAGGCCCTGGCACAGGGTGCCCAGAGCAGCTGTGGCTGCCCCTGGATCCCTGGCAGTGCCCAAGGCCAGGTTGGACACTCGGGCTTGGAGCAGCCTGGGACAGTGGGAGGTGTCCCTGCC
>VZRS01009692.1:0-19981 GCA_013398055.1 Ifrita kowaldi | reverse complement strand
ATCCCGCTCCCAGAGTGACCCCCGGGAAGCACATCCCGCTCCCGGAGTGACCCCCAGGGTCACATTCCGTTCCCAGAGTGACCCCCAGGGAGCACATCCCACTCTGGTAATCCCTGCCCCATGATCCCAGGACATCCAGCTCTGGCAGGAGCAGCGGGAGAAGGGCTGGGAGCTGCTGGGTACCCCGAGGGGATTCGGGGTTCATTCAGGTTGGAGCAGTGCCCTGGGGTGTCCCATTGGGAAGTGGGGCTGTGACCCCTCCCCCCCCCAAAACGTACCTGGAGGAGGGAAGGGGGGCGGGAGGAACCCCTCCGGTTTGGGTGCCTTGCACTGGTTGCACTCCGTTCTCCAGGCAAAGTTCTGGTTTCCACAGCCCCTGGGGACAAATTCCAGTCAGCCCAGAGCGGGACAGCATTCCAGCTGGGGTGACATTGGGAAGCAGAGCAGAACACGTGGCCAGGGGACACAAGGGCAGGGCCTGGGGCACAGCTCCCGCACTGGGGTGGGGGTCTGGCTGCCCCTTCACCCACAGCCCTCAGGAGTGACCCCATCCCTCCCTCTGTGCCAGGTGCTTCCTGGGAAGGCCCAGCAAGCGATTTTGGGAAAGGCCTCCTGGGATGACGATGCCCCCTTGGCACAGGGACGTGGGCAGCAGCGGGGTACTCACGGGTTGGGGCACTGCCAGTCCCCGGCACGGTGCTGGACGCTCCCTCCGGACGGGTTTCCCCGGGATCCCCGCGGTCCCCTCGAGGAGAAGCCACCCCTGTCTCCGCCTCTTCCCCCCATCCGGCCCATGGGGCCGCTGGGCCCGCTGGGGCCCCCCGGGCCACCGGGTCCCCCCGGACCTGTGGGAAGGAGCCCTGTCAGTGCTGGGAGCCACGGGAAGGACGGGAAGCAGCTCTGGGGGGGCCGCACGGTACCTCCACGGAGAGGGGGAGGCATTCCCCGCTGCTCCCGGGGGGGCATCCCGCCCCTCACGCTGTTCATCGGGCCCTTCTTCCGTGCCAGGGTCACCTTCAGCTTGCTCCCCTGGAAATCCTTCCCTGGGAGGGACACAACGGCAGCAGCATCAGTGAATCACAGCCCTGCTTCCCACACCTGGAATTTTTGCAATTCCATCCCCAAACGTCGCCCAGCACTCACCATCAAACCATTCCACGGCTGTTTTGGCAGTGGACGGGTCATCGTAGGACACGGTGGCATCGCCCTTGGGCTTGCCCGTTTCCTTGTCGATGTAGAGGTTTATCATGGGCTGCCCCGTCCTCTTGTTCATCTAAGGGACAGTGGAGTGTCACCAGGGTCCTGTGTCCCCACAGCCCAGCAGGGATTTACTGGTCTGCCTTCCAGCAGAGGCTCATTCCAGAGACCCCAGGACAGAAGAAAGGGGCCCCAGGCCTTACATGGGTGACAGCAACTGCCCAGACACCCCAAAAATGAAGGAACAGGCCCAAAACAGCACTGCCAGGTCTCTCCTAGAGCCTGGACATGATGGGCCTGAAGGATGTGAGCACTGGGCAGGGACAAGGAGGAGGAAGAGGAGGAGGTGGGTGAGTGACCCTTTTCCCCCTGCCAGCTGGGGGTCACTGGCGTCCCCTCACCTTGACAACACCGCACTGTTTGAAGAAATCTGCCAGATCCTCCAGGGTCACATTGTCATTGAGTCCCTGCACATAGACTGCAGTGCTGTCCGAGTCCTCCTCCGGGTCCATGGGGGGGCCTAGGAGACAATTCCCAGGGTCAGCACAGGCAGAGGAAGGGCAGGGATACCCCAGGGCCGAGCTCTTTCCATCCCGTCATCCCCTCCACGGCCGCAGCTTCGCTCTCTGGCAGCGACAGGAAACCCCAGGCCCAAGGGCGGTGACTGTGCCCCCCATCACCTCCTGAGGGCCACGGCCAGCCAGACCCCACACCCACCCACGCAGGAAGAACCCCCAGGTTATATCAGGACACGTCCCAGAGCAGAGATGAGGAAGACCTTGGTGCCCCCGGGGCTCCCACACCGGGACATCCTCCCCCCTTTTCCGACGCTGGAAGGCTGACGCAGAACTTCCAGACATGCCTGCGTGACAGGAAGGGACGAGCCACGGACGAGGCTCTGGGGGTGCTGCAGACTCCCTGGAAAAGCTCCAGAGCAGCCCCTGACCCCCCTAATTCCTGCAGAGAAGGGTGGGTTTCCCAAGCACGTGTGGTTTTCCACAGCCCAGCTGCTTGGGAATGAAGAAACGATGGAAACAGCCTGGAAGCGGCAGCGGGGTGACACTGCGGCGGCCACAGCCCTCGCAAGGAGGACACGAGCGTCCATTCCACAACCTCGGGAGGGAGTTTGGTGGGAATTACCTAAATCCAGGTCGGGTCCTTCCTCCATGTGTCCTGCCAGGCGGGAGAGAAGCATAGGGAAGGGTGTTAGTGGGGGCCCTGCGGGCTGGAGAACCGACACACACAACACTAGCTACGACCTGCGCCGCACAAGCAGCAGCACTGCACCTTACTGGGCCATCAGGTGGCTCTTTTAGCACTTCTTCCAACCAAAAACCACTATTACACTGGTTTTAAGCATTTTTTTTTTCCAACCAATAACCACTAATACACTGATTTTTTAGCAGCTTTCAAACCGTTAACCACTATTACACTGATTTTTTTTTTTTAGCAGGTTTCAAACCGTTAACCACTATTAACGCTGGTTTTTTAAAAGGTTTTACCAAGCCAATCGGTTTTTAAGTTCATTAATAAAAGTTACTTAATATATCTACATCTATATATTAAAAAAAAAAAAAAAGATTTATTACATCCAAACCATTTCTTTTCCCCAAAATTACAGGAGTGGTTGCTCAACTCTTCCACTGTGTCCGCATACCCCTGGGCATCGCCGGCAGTACCCATTACAGTCTGGTTGCATATTGTCATTTTTAAAACCACTTTAAACGAATAAAAAATTACACTTTGTGCTAAAAAAAACTTGACTGCAAATTTTTTTTTTTTGTTTTTTTTTTTTTTTTTAAACACTATCCATTGTAATGCTCAAAAACTTACCACCAGGCTTATTGAAGCCACCTCGCTCTCCAGCGCTGCTGGGGGGATAAACGAAGAAATGAAGGCCTTTCCCTTTACAAAGCCAGCACCGCTCTGAGCCTCTGCGGCTCACAGGGGAGAAGGGCACTGGCTAAACATCTCCAAACATCTCTCTGTCTCTCTCTCATCTCGGCACTAGGCCTTTCTTCAGGGCAGCTCGCTCAAATTTTCTTTACATATAAAGCAACCTTGGTGTGGTTTGAGGCACCACTTTGCTGTCGGTGCCCTGGCGTTACTCGGGTATCATCAGTGCAATACTTGGCCGAGAAATGGGGGTTTGTGTTTTGTAAATCAAAGTGGGCTTGGTTTGGTCTGTTTTTTGGGGTTTTTTTTTTGGTGTTCAAGAGCAATTTGGGGGTGTTTGAGTGGTCAACTCCCTCCCCTCGGTGTGTCCACCAAGGTGCACCCTCAGCCTGTGGCAGCGCCGGGCCCGCGGGTCCCTGACATTTAACAGTGTAAAAGGAGACAAACCACACGCGAGACCTACAACACAGTTCAGCTGACATCGCCCCTAAAACCCTCAAAATAAAGCCATACATTCAGGTCACTACTGAATTTAACAACTCTCTGGAGGGAGAACTTACAGAGTACGGCGGGGGCTCCAAGGCCTGGGGTGCAGCTTTGTGGACACACTCACTTTTGGGCATGCGCCAATGCAAACGGGGCCGCAGCTTTCACCAAAAGCTTCGGCTGAAGCGTTCACAGCTAAAACTGCTTTGGAGCGTGGTGGCTAAGTAGGAAAATGCCACCTCGAGAAAGGATTTGGGCTGTTTCTTGCTCTTTTTTTGGGTGAGCCAGCAAGCTCTTTGGAAGGAGCCGAGCGGAGGAGGGAGAGCACCGGGAATTTTTTTTCTAGCAAGTATTGCACCTCTAATACTGGGAAAAAAAAAAGTCAATACAGAATTTCGAGCTGTTGCATGCAGCTTTGCCTCCTCTCGTTAAAAGTACACACCATTTACGTAATGTCTCTCTTTTTAAACAGAAGATTTTTACACTTTTTTTTCTTTTTTTTTTTTTTCTTTAACGTTACACAATTCTAAAGTAGTAGTATACCCTCCTCTGGTTTTATTACCAAACAACAAGTATGCAAGTTACCAAAGTTACAGAAGGATTCCGTTTATACAATCAATACATTGGGTTAAAAATATTCTATGTATATTTTTCCTCTCCATATGGACACCGTGTCTAGTCCCACTTTTCATTATGCTGCCGGCTGAGTACTGAGTACGGGTACTTTTTAAGTATTGAGGTGTTTACAAGGCTCTCACTTTGTAACCTGTAGCATATAAATGCGACAAAGCATGTTAAAAAGTTTTCCATTTTCATAAAAATATCAAATCATCGAGGCAATGAAAAAGGGCACGTTAATAACATCGAGCTCCTTACCTGCTGGAGACACTGAAATCCATCACCACAGCATGCTAAGGTGGGCCGAGTTCCCCTACCTGCCCTGGGTGTCCCCTGAAGCCACCTGTTCTATGGACAGCACAAACTCTACGTCCATAAGGCGGGGGGGAGGACCCTTTGTAAGGGTCTGGCCAGGTGGGAAATCGCTCGGGAGGCAAATTTGAGCTGGGATTAAGGTGTGAGATCAGAGACAGGTGACAAATCTTTGGCAATGAGAAGCTCGGAAGGGGCTAGAAATTTGAAGATGTGATGATAGACATTTCAGGTGTCTACATCTACTTTAATCGTTAAGAGATCAATTACAGCACGGCTGAAATCTTTATGCAGATCCCTGGAACTCCGTTCCACCCGAGCCAATTCCGAGCTGGATGCGTTCCCACACAAACCAGCCTTTTCCATGTCTTTCTTGGATTTCTCTGCTAAAGATTTCAGGCCACGTCAATGGGCTGCGACAGAGCTATGCAGAATGGGGCCACCCACTGCCAAACCGGGGTTGCCACCGGGCTGTGCCACGCGGGAAGAAGTGGCCTCTGGAGGGCAGCTGCCACCACAGCCACCCTGCCAGCAGCGGGGCGGGCACGGCGTGTCCCAATGCCACACCTGGGGACACTCTGCACAGCTCTGAGCAACGGGGTGAGGGGATGGAACACACACAAAGCTGTCGATTCCCTCTCGGAGGAGCCTTTGGGATTAGTTCTCCTCCCTCACCTCTATCGGAATGACCTCGACGGATGGGGACACACCTGAAGGCACAGGTGGCACCAAACCAGGTTGTGCCATCAGGTGAAATGGCCAAACTGATTTGGAGCACCTGAATGCTCCGAGGGGGAGCAGGCCTGGGAGCCAAAGCACTTCTTTCTTTCTCTCTGTTCTCAGGGTCCTTCTCCATGTGCTCCAAGTGTTCCAGGCTTTCTGAGCTCGCAGGCTCCGTGGGAGGAGGCTGACACACAGCTCCTGCCCTGCCAAAATCCCCGCTCCTGAGGCCCAGGGAGCACCCCCTGGAGCTGGTGGGAGGTTTGTGTGTGTTCCACCCAGAGTTACTGTTAAACCCCACAGAGGATTCCACCTCTGGGCGACCACGAAGGGAGCTGAAAGTGCCAGGGCCAGCATTATCCCCAATTTCCCCCTCCCCGGGGGGCCCAACCAGCTGCAGGACAAACCAACCATCCTGCTCCTATTTCCCTTAGGATAATGTTTCCATGGATGACAAGCAGAGATGTCCTCCATGGAAACACAGCTGGGAACGTCAACCTTTCAGTCCCTTCTTTTTGCGTTTCAAATCCTATGGGTAAACCAGAATTAGAGAAAAGGAGAAAAGCTTTGCTCTTACCCCATTCCACCGCGTCCTCCTCCCCGCCCACCTCTGCTCATGCCTCCACGCTCATATCCCCCTCGTCCCCTGCCCCGGCTATCGGGGCCGCTCAGATTCCGGCTCTCTCCCGGGCCGGAGAAGCCTCCGGATTCCTGCCCGTACATGTTCATGCTGCTGGGATGGTCCTGGCGGAACGAGCCTGGGGAAGGGTCACAACAGGTTAGGGACAGGCAGCCCCTTCACCTGCCCTCAGCTCCAGCAGCACTGGAGTTGTTTCGTTTGGGGAAATCCCTCTGAGAGCATCGATTCCAGCTGTTCCCCCAGCCAAGGCCACCTCTGACCCCTGTCCCCAAGTGCCACATCCACACCTGGGGCTGTTCAATCCCTCCAGGGATGGGGCTCCAGCACTGCCCTGGGCAGCTGTGCCACCCTGACCACTCTTTCCATGGAGAAATTTTCCCAATATCCAACCTGAGCCTCCCCTGGCCCAGCCTGAGGCCGTTCCCTCTCCTCCTGTCCCTGTTCCCTGGGAGCAGAGCCCGACCCCCCCCGGCTGCCCCCTCCTGTCAGGGAGTTGTGCAGAGCCACAAGGTCCCCCCTGAGCCTCCTTTTGTCCAGGCTGAGCCCCCTCAACTCCTCCCCACAAACATTTCGTGCCTCTATGTTCCCACCCTCCCCTGAGGGGATCATCCCAACCAACCACAGCCTCCAGAGATGCCGTTTTTCAGCTCCAACCCTCCCTCCCTTCAGCACAGCTCCGAGTTTTAGACCCAAACTAAGGCCAGGGCTCCTTCACAGGGATGCCACTCACTCTGCTGGCCGTAGCTGCTGCTCTGCTGGCTGTACTGGCTGGGGGCCTGGCTGTAGGATCCGGTGGGAGGTGGGTAACTGGTGGGAGGTGGCTGCTGCCCGTAGCTGCTCTGCTGGCCATAACTGGTCTGCTGGCCATAGGAGCTCTGCTGCCCGTAGCTGCTCTGCTGGGAGTAAGTGCTCTGATCGTAACTGCTTGGCTGTGTGGAGGAATAGCTGCAAGAGAAAAGCGTTGGGAAAGGTGGGATGATGAGACAATTCCCTGGCAGCGTGTGTGGAGAGGCTCACGCTGCAAGCAATGCAATTACAGGCTGTATTTAGTGTTGTAAATCACTTTAAAAGCTGAAGTCATCCCATGGAGGCCAGTCTGGAGGACTGGGAAAGCAAAAGCCACGTGGCCAATCCCAGTTTATTCACACCTCTAGGAAAAGGCACCAGCACCAGGGCAAAACTCAGTGGTAACGGAGGTAACAGGGCCTGGATAAAAGAAGTTCCCCTCATGCAGCTGAGGCTTTGAGCATTTCAAAGTGGACGTTTTAGAAGCCACATTAAAGACACCTGAGGGGAGGAGGGAGCTCCTGGCCAAGCTGTGTGTGGGAGGAGGCAGCAAAAGGTCACTCTAGGAAAATTCTTAAAATTCTCAAATCTTAAGATAGAAAAAAAAAATCTAGAAAATGTCTTAAACCCATTGATCATCATTTTCCTTTTCAGGTGTGCACACAGCCTACAGGCTACACTGAGCCACAGCCTCCCCAGCCCCACCACAACAACTGTGAGGAGCACAGCTCCTCCTCCCAGGACGCCAAAGCTCCTTTCCCATGAAACCCCTCAGGAAAAGCCCCGAAGGCGAGCACTGGCAAGCCTTACCTGGTCGGAGGGTAGGAGGGAGGAGCGCTGACGGGCTGCATGGGGTAGCTGGCAGGCACCTGGGGGTAGCTGTAGTTGCTCTGCCCGTAGCCCAGGCTGGGCTGGCTGTAGCCTGTCGTGCTGGACTGGGGCTGGCTGGTCTCTGCTGGTTTGCTGCCATCCTGGGGTCTGGGCAGAAATAAGGAACAACGTTGGTGGTGTCCAGCCCCACACCTGGCAGCAGCGAAGGGCTCAGATCACCCCCCAGGAGTGATGGTTGTGAGCTCTTTTTTGGGGTAGCATTAAAGCTGGCTTTGACTGGTGACAGCCACTGTGGCAGCAGCCAATAAATATGTAATAAACACAATTTTAGCCCTCGCTGCCTGGGTATTTGCACACTCCTGAACAGAGAGCACGGAACACCACAGGTCCCATTCATCCCAAAGCCACGGGGTTCAGACTCTGGCTGTGGGGCCGAGGGCAGGATGTGGAATGCCAGCAAGGCTGCTCCTGCAGAGCCCTGGGAAAGCAGGAGCTGAAGCAGCCAGCAAGGCAGGCACTGAAACGCCCCATTGTTCACTTCAGAATCCAGCTCACCCAGATATTGCCTCACATACGTTATCCCAATTATCCCATGGCAGAGCAAGGATGCTGGGCTTGGACTGGGTGACCTTTAAAGGTTCCCTCCAACCCAAACCACTCCAACTGTGTGTCCAGAATTAACTCTCAAAGCCTGAAAATTGAGAACCCTTTGCACGTGGTTCACACTTCCCCTTCTGTTTGTCCCAAAGTTTAAAAGCCGTGTGGATGAGGCACTTGGGGGCAGGGCTAGTGGTGGCCTCAATGATCTCAGAGGGCTTTTCCAACTCAAAGGATTCTATGAGCCTTTAATTTTTAAGCATTTCTCAGAGTGGAGCAAAAAGAGTGAAGCTGCTTTTGCTGTAGAAGCTGGGAAAATTGATTCACAATGTCAGGATTCATCCTGTAAATTTAAATTTACATCCCTTTAAAGTGTAACCTGTCAGAGCTGTGCCAGGCTCTGCCTTTCCTTCCCACAGTGCTTGCTACACACACCGGGTAAGCCACTAAATCAACTTTTACTCACTTCTAAACACGTTTCCATTATGTATTCTAAATTTTTCATATCCTCTGAGCAAACAATTCAACTCAGATGACAGGCAGTGCCCAGAGGGGTGAGATTTAAAGAGGAAATGTTTTGCAGCCTGTGCATCCACCCCAGCATCCTGGCTGACCCCGTGACTCGGCAGCAGGCAGGACTGGGCTCTCTGCTGTACCCTGAGAGGCTGATCCGGCTGCGTGGTCGCTCCCTGGTCCCGCAGGAACGGCGCTGACTCACCGGGCTGGAGCACAACCCTCCCACGCTGCTCCCCCGGCCCTGCAGCGCCGCGGCAGCGCGGGGAGCAGCTGCTGCCAGAGCCCACGGAGCTGGGGGCAAAGAGGAGCAGGAGGAGGAGGAGAAGGAGCAGGAGAAGGAGGAAGAGAAGGGGAATGAGGAGGAGGAGGAGAAGGAAGAAGAGAAGGAGGAGAAAAAAAAGGAGGAGGTGAAGGAAGAGAAGTATGAGGAAGAGGATGAGGAGGAGGTGGAGGAGGAAGAAGAAGAGAAGGGAAAGGAGGAGGAAGAGACGGAGGAGGAGAAGGATGATGAAGAGAAGGAGTGACTGGAGATGAAGAAGGAGAAGGAGGAACAAGAGAAGAAGGAGAAGGAGGAAGAATAGAAGGAGGAGGAGGATGAAGAAGAAAAGAAAGAGAAGGATGAGGAGAAGGAAGAAGAAAAGGAGGAGGAGAAGGAGAAGAAGGAAAAGGAGGAAAGAGAAGGAGGAAGAAGAAGAGATGGATGAGGAGAAGGAGAAGAAGAAAAAGGAGGAAGAAGGAGGAGCAGAAGACAGAAAAGGAGAGGGAGGAGATGATGATGAGGATGGTGAGGAGCAGGAGGAGGAGGAGGCAGTACCTGGCGGGAGCGGACGGGGCCGGCTGCTGCCCGTAGGCCGGGTAGGCGGGCTGGGTGCCGTATGCGGACGGGGCGGCGTACGAGGTCTGGCTGCTGGTGACCGTGGCCGTGTTGGTGTCGTAGGCGGCGGTGCCGTAGCCCTGCACGGGCTGGCTGTAGGCAGGGGGGGCGGCCGGGGCGCTGTAACCTGCAACACAGCACAGCTCAGCGCCGCAGCTCCGCCGGGAACCGCGCAATGCCAGCATGGGCTGCGCTGGAACCGAGCCTGAAGCTCATCTCGCTCCATCTCCCTGCCCTGGGACACCTTCCACCAGCCCAGGGTGCTCCTGTCCAACCTGCCCGTGGACGCTTCCAGGGATGCAGGGACAGCCACAGCTTCTTTGTGTCACCTCCCTCACCTCAGCTGCCCAATATCCCATCTAACCCTGCTCTCTGTCCACATGAAGCCATTCCCCCTTATCCTGTCCCTCTGGTCCCAAGTCCCTCTCCAGCTTTCCCAAATATCTCAAACTCTGGCCCTTGTGCTGCTGGTTTCTCACACCCAGGGCACAGACACAGTTTTACCAGCACAAAACCACCTGAGACAACCCAAAATTCATCCATTACCCCACGCTGCCTCTTTGCCTTCCTCACAGAATCCCCCCAACCTTGGGAAGCCCCAGTCTCCAGCCCCTCAGCATCCCCAAATCCCACTCCCAGGAGCTTTCTGGAAGCCACCCCTGGAGCAGCATCCAGGATTGTTTACAGCAACCACAACTCAGGCAGGGCAAGCTGAGGCATGGAGCATCTCCTCAACAAAGGCAGGGTAACAAACCCCCCCTGAGCTCCAAAGTAAAAGAAATCCAACTGATTTAGCGAGTACAGTCCCATCCTTTTAGCTTTGCTGAAAAATAAAGGCACAAAACCTGACCTGGGAAATCTTTCAGAGGCATTTCTAAAGGCTTATTTTAAATCAGTAAAGCTGGAAACAAAAGAAAAGCACTTTCCATTTGCTTTCACATGAGAAAAAGGTCAAAAGAGACACATCAGGCAGCTCCTGATGTCTTATGTACCTTCCCTTCTCTCAGAATTTCAGTTTGGTTTTAGGGAAAAAGCCGAGAGCTCCCAGACTTCCTTTTGAACAGTTTTACAACATCCAAGATCTCAAAACAGCTCCTGTAAAATTCAGTGGCCATTTGCCTTGTCACAAAGGTGAACTGGCATCAATACAGTGGGTTTTTGCTCCTAACAACCTTCCCAGCAAGTTTTCAAATTAAGAATACAAAATTAGATGGAAAACTAGCAATAAAAACGTTGTTAAACAAATCTGGCCCCCAAAAAATGAGTGAAAAGAGCAGCCAACGGGTCTCATGGCTGGGATCAGTGAGGGCAACAGCTTCTCCATCACTTCAGATTTTTAATAAACACGGGAGGCTTGTGACACACTTTTCCTTTAGGCAAATCAGGCTGCAGCATTTTATTCCAATTCCCTCATTTGCAAGCAGAACATTTGCAAGCAGAATTCCCTCATTTCCAGCAGCAGAACACGGCGTGCCCTCCCGCAGCACTGCCACAGCTCCCAGTGCTGCCACCCCGCTCCCACCGGGCAGCACAGAGGAACAGCAGGAGGGGAGGAAGTTTGCACAGCAAATTAATTCAAAAAAAAAAAACCCCAAAGTTCAGCTTTTTGGTGATCTTCAGGATCCTGATGAAGACAAAAGGCCAGGCCGGACGCTCTGCTCACTCCTCCCTCTTCCTACCCCTGGCCCTCAATCCATCCCCATCCCAGGGCTGCCAACCTGGGAATGTAAACTGGACTCCCACTGGGGAATAACTTGTAGGAATCAGTAGAAAATCAGGTTTTATGGTCATTATTCCTGTCTGCTGCTCTCTGTTGCTGAGAAGGGTGAAGGGGATGATGCCCAACGGGAGGATTTTTAAAGCCTTGGATAAATTTGAGCAGCCCAAACACTTCAACGTGAGGCAAGACAGCAATTCCACAGGGAGCACTGATGCCAGGAGTTAAAGAAACCCTTATTTTAACTGGCCAGAGCCTGACCACACACTAAAACAGGCTAAGTACAGCCTGCAGCCCCCGTGCTGCAGCCACAGCCCTGCCCTGGGCTGTTCCCGTTGGATTTGGAGCCCCAGGATGCTCCTCCCACAGCTGGGCCCCCTTTCCCAGCGCTGTTACTGGGAGCAAAAAGCTTTGCTAACACCTGGCTTTGCACAGGCAGCAGGATAAAAAGGGAGGGGGGGAAAAAAAAAAAGATGTGGAATTTTAAAGCTTCAGCTCTAGATGGAGCATTTCCCTCGTGGAAGAGTGTGCTCAGCAGGAGGGGTTTGTCCCAAAGGAAAGGCAGGGATTTACCACCCCACCGGTCTAAATTACAAATCAAGCCCGGTTTAAACACTCTGGGAAGCCTCAAGGGCTGTGGTTTTGAGAGTGGCATTTCTATTTCATCACTGCTCTCTCCTCCCCTCCCAGCTAGGAAGACAGAAGTTCACTCAGCAGAACAGCTGCTGAAAGAAAAAGGCAACAGAAGAAATAAGAACCTGCTCAAAGTGTCTAAACTCCCCTCAAAGGATCCAAACCAACCCCTTACAGAAGGCTGGGAATTCTCCAGGTGGAAGGGAAGCGTGCAGGATTTGATCCTCAGAGAATATCAACTGGAAAAGGTTGGATTCAGAGAGATTTCTTCTTTCCAAAGAGATTTCTTCCAGTGAGATCTCACCAGTGAGGGGCTGGAGAAGGGATGCAGAGCTCACCCTCTCTCCAGCCCATTTTGGGATATTTGGGGGTCACTATGGCAGCTGTGTGTTCATTAATTTCAAGTCCATCAGAAATTTCCATATTCATACCCCAAACTTCCCAGGCAAAGGGAAGCAGGGGCTGGCTGGCTTTAGAGAGCAATTCCCACTTCCAAGAGATCCACACCTGGACACTGAAATGCTCTTTATTTACTCCTGTAATTCCTGCTGATACCCTGCAGTGATTAACGAGCCACAGGTCTGAGGGTGCCCAGTGATCCCTAACCTGAGGGAGCTGCTCCCAAACCCTTTTTTCTCTGGAACAAAGTGACTGGGTGGCTCTAAAACACCTTTTCCTACAGCTCCAGGGAGGGCAGGAGGGTGGTAACTCCACCCTGGGGTGTTCAGGAGTCAGGGCAAGGTGGGATAACAGAGTTATGGGAAGGAAAGATCCACCCCTGCCATTCCCACCCATCCCAAGAGGGTGCATCCACACAAACCTTGGATTTCCTTGACCTCAACTTTACCCAACCCCCAAGGCTGTTCAGGCAAAAAAAAAAAAAAAAAGGCATTTTGCTTTAAGGAATTGCAGTACAAAAAGGTGATTCTTGGGAAAACAGGACTGGGATTCAACTGTAAGAACCTCACGTCCCTCAGGGCATGACAATGTCTGGCCCTGGGGTTTATTGAGCGTGAAAGGCAGGGAGAGAGAGAGAGGGAAAGAGGGAGAGGCTGCAGTCTCCTTTCCACAGCTCTGGCTCCTCAAGGAGAGGCAGGTGGAGGAAGGATAAATCCAACCTGGCTCCGTGCCCGGAGCTGCCACAGCCCTGCTCCGTGGGCTGAGGTGCTCCAAGGGCTGACAGGATCTTTTGCCTGGCCACTTCCTGAGTTGGTGGTTTTTTTATGGATGAAAAGAAAATGAAGCTTTTTTATTTGCCGACCAAAAAAAATCCCAAAAAAGCAGCTAACCCCCCCCAAAAAATCCTGGTATTATTACTATTATTATTATTATTATTATTATTATTATTATTATTATTATTATTCCTCCAGCAAATCTCCTCTTAAGGGAGAAGGAAAAACATAAACAGAGCAGTTTCCTGTGACCCTGCGGGACTGGAGTCCGCAGGGGTCACAGGGACATAAATATTTCTAAGAAAGGAATTTTGGAAGTTCACAAATCCTTTTCTGCTGCCAACTTCTGTCTAGGTGGTTTTAAATGAAAGGAAGAAGCCCTGTAGAGAACCCCCAGTGACACTGGCTAACGGAGATGGATCTCACGAGCAGGAATTTTCCTGATCCATGTAAAGATGGTAAATATTTGAATTTTGGTGAATATTTTTTCTCCAGCTCTTCAATCTGTGAAGAATTCCTCAATGGCTTCTCTAGCCAGATATCCCACTGTCTGTCTGTGTGTCCTGGTATTCTCTTGCTTTGGGAAGTGTTTAATTCCAACTAGGAAATGTTTATAATGGCTCTCTTAGGAATGTGCAGGACACGGCAACCAAGGAATCACTGGGAGGAAAATCTGCTTTCTAACCCTCCTGAATATTCAGCCCAAACATACATTAAATAAACATGAATATACATGAATTAAACATTGTCTCAATAGTTTCAAACATTAGGATGCTCGTCTGGAGGAAATTCCAGCTCCAAGAACATGCTGGGAAGAGTTTATAGAGCATTAATGAACAAGTATCTGCTCTGGAAATCCAAAGCCACCATGGGGCGTGCAAAGGTGGAGGGCAGGATGCTGTTTATCCTTTAGGAAATGGGGGGATAATGGTGTTGGAATCACTTCAAAGGTCTTGGTGGTCAGGATTTTACCCATGAGGATGGCAAAGAGCACTGCAGCCTTGCAAATCCCTGCTGTCACTGCCTGCGTGAGCTCTGACACTCGAGGGTTCTGCCACTAAATCCAAGTGACACCTCAAGGGTTCCCACCCAAAGGGGACCTCAAGTTGTGACAGGATGAGATGAAATTTTCCATGCAAGAGCGAGCAGGATTGCCCAACCTGGGCTGGTCCCTTCCCCTGTGGGAAGCACGAGATGAGAAGGAGAAGGTACAGGATCACAACAGGCACATGTCACTGCCAGTGACAGGACTGTCAGGGAAGGGAAGGGCTGAGGAGCAGCCAGGGACACTGTTCCCTTTGCTCTGAGCACAGCACGGCCTGCTGGGTCCCACAGCACCCAAACCCTGCCCTGAAAATTCAGCAGTGCATTTATTCCTGTTCATACACGGCTGCCCCAGCCCTGGCAGTGTCCAAGGCCAGGCTGGATGGGGCTTGGAGCAACCTGGGATAGTGGAAGGTGGCAGGGAGGGAATGGGATGAGCTTTAAGGTGTCTCCCAACCAAAACCATTCCATGAAGGATGTGGAGCTGCTGGAGCCAGCCCAGAGGAGGCCATGGAGGACTGGAGCCCCTCTGCTCTGGAGCCAGGCTGGGAGAGCTGGGGGTGCTCGCCTGGAGAGGAGAAGGCTCCAGGGAGAGCTCAGAGCCCCTTGCAGGGCCTAAAGGGGCTCCAGGAGAGCTGGAGAGGGACTGGGGACAAGGGCTGGAGGGACAGGACACAGGGAATGGCTTCCCACTGCCCGAGGGCAGGGATGGATGGGATAATGGGAAGGAATTGTTCCCTGGGAGGGCGGTCACACGGGGTACCCAGAGCCGTGGCTGCCGCATCCCTGGAGGTGCCTGAGGCTGCCCAGGGTTTGGAGCAACCTTTGGAAGGTGCCCTGCCCATGGCAAGGATTATCCTAGATGACATCAAGGCCTTTTCCCAGCCCAAGGGGGGGCTCCAGGCTGAGCCCAGCCCAGCAGGCCCCTCTCACCTGTCGGGGGCTGCCCGTAGGATGTGGCGTAGGCCGTCTGCCCGTACGTCGCCGTGGTCTGCGGCTGTGTGTAGCTGACGTCGGTGGGCTGCCCGTAGGTCCCGTAGCTCTGCTGCCCGTAGGTCTGCTCCAAAAGGACACAGATTCAATCCATGAGCACAAGTGACCCTTGGGAATTGCAGTTGCTCAGCACTCTCAAAAGCCAAGGCTGCTGTGAAAGTTTAGGTGCCGCGGGAAATTCCGGGTCAGCTCTGCAAGGAGGTTATGGAGTGGTTTTCCCTGCCAAGACTGAAGGAACAGGCTCTTGACATTGTCACCACACACCTCTGCTCTGTGGAAAGCAAACAGGAAAGCTCCCAGCTCCTCACAATTACCACCAGCACTCACAGGCACCATCCCAGGGTTAACCTGAAATACGGGAATGGGAGAGCTCCAAGAGCGGAACTGCACGAAGGAAAAGTCACTTCAGTGTAAAACTGCTTTGGTGTTGGCTAAAAGAAACCTGTTGAAGGTTTCAATTAAATTATTTGGAGTATTTTTCATGCCCATCGGCCATTAATTTGAAAAATGGGAGTTGGTGCAGGCGTGGAAGGATGGGATCCATGGGAACACCCGAAGTATCCCAGTGGTGCTACTCCCATCCCGGTGCCTGTGCATTGAGTCAGGGATCAGCTCTCACCTCACCCATTCCCTGATTTTGCTCTCAAATCCAGCTTGAAAATCCCTGAGGAAAGGAGAGAAGCAGCTGTGCCCAGCAGTGTCACCAGCTGCCCAAGCCATGCCTTGCCAGCTCATGCTCCAGGCACCAGCAAGCTCCCAACAGCTCCTGGCTTAGGATAAAACTCTGGATGCAGCTCGAGGAGTGCCATGGAAACAGCCTTAATTTCCAGGGATTCAGACTTCTGGGGATCCTGCAGCTGGAACCTTTTGGGATATTTGGCCTTCCTGAACTCGGGGCACAGGTCTGAACCAGGAGCAGGAAAGCCTTAACCACATGAACACATCCCTGTCCCTGGAAGTTCCCTACACCAACAGGCAGGGAATGCTGCAAACTCCCCATGGACACGTGCCTAGAGCTGAGTTTAGCTGGTTAGGGGTTTAATTAGCTGGTTAGGTGTTTAATTAGCTGGTTAGGTGTTTAATTAGCCGGTTTTAGTTGTAGAGGCCTCCTGCTCCTACCCTTGCCATCCTGCTCCCACCTTCCACCTCACCTACAACTGGGAGCAGCTCTTCCAGTTGTTGTCTCTGAGAACTTATTTAAAATGAAAGTCACCATCACCTTCCTTTCAGCCCACACTGAGCCTGCCTTCCTCCTCTTGGGAAGGAAAATTAAGCCTACAGCACTTTTTGAGGACAGGAATTTACCTTTGGAAACATACTTGGAGTTTGCAGACAAATGTGGTTGTAGTAACTTGGATTCTAAAGGTTAAAAATAAGCATTAAGTTAATCTCTTAAAGATCATCATAATTTTGCAGTCCAGCCAACTGAGAGTACGAACAGTCATAGCAATCAAAACTCCAGGAAAAAATGTATTCCCTCCTCCTCCTCCTCCTCTGTCCAATTCTGCCATCTCCCAAAAGGCAATTTCCCCCCTTTTTTCCCAGTTTTTTTCTCTCCTACACCTCTGATTACAACACCCACCAACGTGGTGGTGTCAAATGTACACCAAGAATTTGGCTTTTCTGGGATCAGCATTGAATAAATTAACAACAACAACAAAAAAGGGGGATTGCTGAGGTTATTTCCACTTTTAAAAAAGCACTTTGGGCTGGGGGGAGAAACTCCAAGACAACTTTTAAGCGCGGATTTCGACGCTGCCACTCGGAGTTTCTCAGGGCTGCGTGTTTTCCTGGAAAACAGGTGATCTGAGCAGGAATTCCACCCCCTTCCCATGTTTTACCTGGGTGGTCTGTGCATATCCTTGGGCTGGCTGAGGTGCATAGGCGCTGTAGCTGTGGAATGAATGTAAAGACATTTATAATCTTGCCCCAAATCTGCAGCACGAGACAAAAGTTTCACGCAGCCCCGATGGTTTCTGCTCAAGTTCTACAGGAATACAAAGCTTCAGGAAAAACCCTCAGGATTTCCAAACATACCTGAGTTAAGCCCAAACCATAATTATGATATCCTTTCATTACACCTTTTTAAAACAGAGAGGATAAGCTACTTACCCCTGCTGAGCTGCAGCTTGGCTATAGGTACTGTAATCTAAAAGAAAAGGAGAAGGAAAGGAATAAAAACATTGATAAAGGCTGAACAAAATGAAAAAAATCCAAGAGCACAGCAGCTGGAATTTCCTCCTGCAGCTCGCTATAAACCACTGGAATTCCAGTTTCCCAAGGGTGGAAGGTAAATGCACATTTTCAGCCCCTTTTTTTTTTCTGAGGGGGAACAAAACCTCTCTTCCCCTCATTGTTCCTGCTGCTTGCAGCAGCGACTTTGATCTCAAATGACCCCGCTTCAATTTAACTGCCACCTTGGATGGATCCCAGGGGGCTGGCAGGGGGGGATTTGGGTTGGAACAAAGAAAAAACAGGGATTTGAGCCTTACAAAACCCCCTCCATGCTGCTTTGAAAGGGCCGGGCTGGGAGGTTTCACCACCTTCACTCTTTCCCTTTCAAGGACACAGATCAATGGCTGGAAAGCCACTTGTCCCCTGGAAGGGCTGGAGCTGGGAAGCTGGGAGTGATTCCCTCCCCAAATCCTCAATCCATGTCAGCACACTGATTGGGAGGAGAACCAAAATCCTGAAAATCCAAGCAGCAAAGCCCGTGCTGAACCGATGTGCTGGCGGGGATGGAAAATGAATCCACATGGCAATTAGGAGGCTAAATTTGAAACGATTGCAGCTCCCAGCTCCCTCACAGGCACCAACAGCTCCAGCTCCCATCCCAGTGTCTGGAGCAGGGATAAACTCATCATTCCCACCAGACCTGCCCAGAGACCCCAGCTCTCCCAGGACCATGGAAGTCCTGAGATCAGGAATGAGCCCACAACTTCCTGGGGGAGGCCACAGCACCCGAGCCAGAGGCAGGAGCTGGATCAGTGGAGCTGTTCCCAGACACCCCAGTGTGGGAAGAGCTTCCAGTGTTCCCATCACCATCACACCTTGGTCAGAAATCCAAGTTTATCCCAAAATCATGGAATATCCTGAGGTGGGAGAGGCCCACATGGATCAAATTCAACTCCTGCACTGGAGAATTACAGCAACTAACCAGCTTTAATGCCATTATCCCACTATTCCCAAGGTGATAGAGCCCCAGGAATCACTTGGAAAACACAGCTTCCACCCACCACAACCCCCTGTTCCCCAGCCTGTGGATCCATCCCGACTAAACCCTTCCTCCCCGCCCTCCAGGTGCACTCCCAGCTTTTCCTCCCTGTGCTGCTGCTGGAGCGGAGCCCCTGGATCCGTGATCCTGGCAGTAATTCCTGGGAGTTATTCATTCCTGTGACCTTGCCCAGAACACCTCACACAGAGAAAGAAGACACCTGGAGCTCTCCAAAGGTCTCCCCGCTGCCGGGACACGCAGCACAAGCTGTTCAAACTCCTCTGGCATCATTCCCACTTCCCTCACAGGTTGGCACGTGGAATATTGGAACATTTTCCTTGTTCAGTTCAGGGTTCTGGGGTTTGTTGTTTTTTTTTTTTAATTCACTTTACACGTGGTTCTGCTAAATCCTGAGTGTTAATTAATGCCCGTTCCCCTTCATCCAGCTTCCCCTTCCCACCACCCCCTCATCCCACTCCACTCGTGTCCCTGCTCACCCTCCGGCCACCAAAATCTCATTTAATTCTCCATTTTCAGCCCCTTTTTGGCCTCGAGCTCCACACAGGGGCATCAATTAACCCCTCTCCTCACAGCCCTCCCCCAGTGCCACCTAAACTCAACATTTCCCCCTTTGCAGGATTTAATTCCAGGTGTGGAATTTGCCATTTGCCTGTGGTGATGCCTCCCTTTTAATTTGCTCGGATTTAGAGGAACGTAGAACATTAATAAAAAATAATATTATGGTTCATTTCGTTAAAGCCATCTCCTGGCTTTTATTTCCAGGGGGAAATTAATCTTCATCCTTTTATTTCACGAGGCTCAGGAGCACACCAGAGGCTGAAAATAGCAGCTCCCAGGAGGAACAATTCCATGAATTAAGGGAAAACACAGCTGTGGTTTTAACCCCCATTTTGACAATTCCGTTGGCAGATGTTCCTTTACTGACTTTTCTTTTTCAAGCTCTCCAAGGTGCTATTGGTGATATTCCCTCACACTCCCATGGCCTGGGACATTTTCCTTTCTGGAAAAAAGGAAAATCCTCCTTCTTTAAGGAAAAGCAGATATTGGGCTGCTGGGCTTTAAATTTAAAGGTGATGTTGCCACAGTTGGGGAGTCTCGGTTGCCAACTATTTGTATCCAGCTGGAGACCTCGTGGAAAAACATTTCATTCCAATAAATTTGGAGCCATGGAGAGGATGGAATACTTCACTTCCCTACGGGGAAAAGCTGGGAGAGAAGGCTCCAGGGAGAGCTCAGAGCCTCTTCCAGTGCCTTAAAGGGCTCCAGGAGAGCTGGAGAGGGACGTGGGACAAGGGATGGAGGGATAGAACACAGGGAATGGCTTCCCACTGCCAGAGGGCAGGGATGGATGGGATATTGGGAAGGAATTCCTGCCTGTGAGGCGCTGGGATGGATGTCCCAGAGGATGCTCCATCCCTGGAAGTGTCCAAGACCAGGCTGGACGGGGCTTGGAGCAACCTGGGATAGTGGAAGGTGTCCCTGCCCATGGGATGATCCTTAAGGTCCCTTCCCAGCCAAAGCATTCCATAATCCCATACGTGCACCAAAACCCGCCCTGCGGAGCCCCGGCAGGCCCGAAGGAAGCCCTGGCTCGGTGCTTCGCTCCTGGGAGCGCGGAGCTCCGGGAATCCCGCGGGGCCGCAGCACCGAGGGGCCGCAATTGAACCGACACACACTGAGGGAAAACACCCGCGGCCCCGGCGAGGCCCCGGCG
>VZRS01009687.1:0-12227 GCA_013398055.1 Ifrita kowaldi | reverse complement strand
GGGCCAGCTGAGGACGGGGTGTCTCCGGGCCGGCGTCGTTCCCGGCCTCTGTCCGATTCGGATCCTCCCTCGCTCCGGGCGCGGCCGCCTCCCGCCTCGCCGCCGTCATGAACGGGCTGTCGATCAGCCAACTCTGCTGCCTCTTCTGCTGCCCGCCCTGCCCCAGCCGCATCGCTGCCAAGCTGGCCTTCCTGCCCCCGGAGCCCACCTACGCCATGGTGCCCGAGCCCGAGCCCGTGGGCAGCACCGGCTCCCTGCGAGGCGCCGCGGGCCGCTGGAAGCTGCACCTGAAGGACCGGGCGGATTTCCAGTACTCCCAGCGGGAGCTGGACAACATCGAGGTGTTCGTCACCAAGAGCAGCCGGGGGAACCGCGTCGGCTGCATGTACGTCCGCTGCGTGCCCGGCGCCAGGTGAGTCAGCCGTGGGTGTGCCAGCTGCCGCTCTGCCGGGCTGGAGCGGGCTGGCGCCGCGCTGGGGGGCTCCTGGCCCCTCTTGTCCCTCGGCTGAGCGTCAGGACGAGCTGGCCCTGCCACGGGGCTTTGGAGGCGGCCGGCAGGACGGCTGAGCTGGGCTCCCAGGACCGGTCTGGCTTGTGGCCGCACTGGGAATGGGGTTAAAGCAGGAGCAGAGGCAAAGCCGGAGGCTACAGGGATGTGGGGATTCCCCAGGCTGTCTCCCAGTCCCCCAGTGTCATGGCAGTGACGCAACGCTCCAGTTGTTTGCACGGAGCTTGGTTCTCAGGGAACACCCGGGTGGCTGCACCAGCTGCTCCTCCCCGTCCCCAGCCCTGCGGTGACCGTGGGGATGGACAACTGCCCGTGCCAGCCAGGAGAGCCTGGTTTAGTCAAATTCACAGAGACATTTGATTCCTCAAGGAAAAGAGTGGTGGGAGTGAAAGCCAGGAGGGGTTTGGTCACTCCCATGGGTCTGTGAACTGGGAAGCTGGAGAGAGGCAGCCTGGAGTGTGAGATGGAGACCCCCTCCTGCTGCCAGTGGCTGGGCAGGAGGAGACAGGAGGGGACTTGGCAGCTGCTCCCCGAGCACAGTTTGGGGGTTCAGGTGCAGAGGGAGGCCAGGTCACCCCAGCTGACCCCTTTCCCATATCCTCCCAGGAACAACAGGTCCTCAAGGACCAGCATCCCAGGCTGCAGGGCTGGAGGGGAGAACCTGGGCTGGGGGGAACCAGACCTCCCAGACCCCAAGGCATCAGGTGCTGCTGGCTGTCTGACCTCCCACAGCTCATCCTGTCACTGACTTCCAGCTGGGGCTTCCTGGGCATCCAGGCCGCGATTAGAAGCTCAGCCTGGCCACAGACCCCTCGGACCAGCTGCAGGGGCTCAGCAGGGAGTGGGTCCTGCTCCCTCCCTCTGGCAGAAGGGAGCCAAGCTCCCATCAATCTGCTATTAGTGGTAATTTTTATGATTAACATTGTTTTTCCCCTTATGGTGGAAATTTCTTGTGCCTTGTCACTCCCACAATTCACTTCTCTCTCAGCATCTGGTGTCTTGCCAGGCTCAGGAGAGAAAAAAACCCGCTGTCAGAATTCTTACTTGAAATCCCCATTGGGCAAATGGCCCCAAATCCTGAGCTTTTTACCAAAAATAGACTCAAAAACTTGAACAGAATCATCATCCTGCCTTCAAACTGCCTGTTCCCGCTGGGAGCGAGCCCCTGGCTCTGGCAGCAGAAGGGTCTGGGTGTCCCTTGGGGGTGTCACGAGGACCTTCCTTGGTGGCCAGAGGGGTGTTGGCTCTTTGTGTCCTGGGTTTGGTTGTTGGCTTCCCAGGCAGACATGCAGGGATATCGGTGCCCGCGCTGCGGCGCCGCGGCAGAGCCCAGGATTAACGTTCCGTACCCGTGTCCCCGGTGCCGCAGGTTCACCGTGCTCTTCTCCCATGGCAACGCCGTGGACCTGGGGCAGATGAGCAGCTTCTACATCGGGCTGGGCACTCGCATCAACTGCAACATCTTCTCCTACGACTACTCGGGCTACGGCGTGAGCACGGGCAAGCCCTCGGAGCGCAACCTCTACTCCGACATCGACGCCGCGTGGCAGGCGCTGCGGACACGGTGAGCGGGGCAGGCCGGGGCAGGGAGCACGGCCCTGCTGCCCTCAGGAAAACCCTGTGCTCCAGCAGTCTGGAAAACAGGAAATCTCCCAGAAAGGGATCCCTGGGCCGTTTGTGACAGGAAGGGATGGTTGGGAAGCTGTGGAGGGAGCAGCTGGCGAATCCAAGGGGCAGGGATGCTGCGGGGCATGACCTTGGCACAGCTGTGCTTCCTGTCTCGCTGTGCCAGGCTCAGCCCTGGTTGCCCTGCCAGGTTTGGGGTGCAGCCCCGTGCCAGGCTCTGCCTCCTCTTCCTCAGGCCTGGCTCGCAGTGTGACCCAGAGGTGGGGCTGCCCCACACAGCTGCAGTCCAGGGTCTGTGAACCCCCCGTAAGCCTGACCTGGTGAGGGAAAGCCTTGACACCCCCCAGAACTCACCTGGCAGCTCAGCCCTGGCTGCTCCCTGGTCCTTTGGGAGTGCAGGGAACTGCTCTGGGTCCAGCCATGGGGAGCTGGGGGAAGGTCGGGGGGACATACCCCAGACACTGCCAGGAGCCTTGTGGGTGCTGTGGCCAGAGCAGAGTGACCCCTGAGCTGTATCTCCTGGCGATGTGCCTGGCCACTGACCTGCTGTGTCCTCTGCCAGGTACGGGATCAGCCCGGAGAACATCATTTTGTATGGACAGAGCATCGGCACAGTGCCCACGGTTGACCTGGCCTCCCGCTACGAGTGCGCGGCCATCGTGCTGCACTCCCCGCTCACCTCCGGCATGCGCGTCGCCTTCCCCGACACCAAGAAGACCTATTGGTTCGATGCCTTCCCCAAGTGAGTGCCCTGGGCATTGGGAATGGGGGGTTTGGAGGGGCAGCGCCCAGGCCAGCTCTGGTCACAGCCAGTGGACATGTGACACGTGGACCCATTTTTTGTGATAGGTTTCAACATCCCCTTTGGCATCTTCTCGCCCTGTATTTGGTGCCCTCTGGGGGTCGTAGCCCTCCCTGGGGTCACTGTGCCCCTCCTGAGGGCTGTGCCATGTGTGTGCCCCAGTCCCCTGTGGCATCACCTCCTGGCCACCCTGTCCCAGTGTCTTTGCCCGCCAGCTTTGGGGCTGTGCCGCTGGCCCCTTGTCAGGTGTCACAAGGCCTGGGCGTCCCTGGGATTCCTCTCTCCCTCAAGAGTAATTCCTTGGAGATTTTCCTGCTCTTCAGATGGCAGGAGCAGTGCTGAGGGGACGAGTTCTTCCTTTGCCTCTCCCTTGCAGCCAGGCCAGCGGGGCCCAGGGGACAGTCCCCGAGCCGGAAGCTGTGGCTGGGAGCCACCAGCCCACGCTCTGCATCCCGATGGCCTCGCGTGGCCTTTGGGACCGGGCTGGGAACAGCCGTGCCTCCCTTCCTTGGAGCCCGGCAGGGCTGATCCTGGCAGGGAAGGGCTGTCCTGCAGCAGTTCCCATCAGCCCTGCTGAGGTCCCATGGGGATATTGTCACTGCTGTCTGCTCCTTGTCTGTCACACCGGGGCAGATCTTTTCCTTGGCAGAAACTCTGTGTCCCTCCCTGTCCCTGTGCTCTGCCGTGATCAAAGAGCGTTTCCTGATCCCTCTCCCAGGGGATGTTTTGGGGGCAGGAGGAATGGGAATGTCTCATTCCCTGTGCTTACCCCTCATCTCTCCTCTCTTCCCCATCCACCCTCTTGGCAGCATTGAGAAGATCTCCAAAATCACCTCTCCTGTCCTCATCATCCACGGTACAGAGGACGAAGTCATCGACTTCTCCCACGGCCTGGCGCTCTTCGAGCGCTGCCCCAAGGCCGTGGAGCCGCTGTGGGTGGACGGGGCCGGGCACAATGACATTGAACTCTACAGCCAGTACCTCGAGCGCCTTCGGAAATTCATCTCCCAGGAGCTGGCCAGCCAACGCAACTAGCCAGGGGGACAGGCAGGGGGGTTCTGCTTGTTCCTCCAGTTCTCCCAGTAGCTCTCCCTAGGCCCTGCTGCTGGAGCTGTAATGAGTTTGTTCAGCCTCGGCTCCAGGCTCAGCAGAGGGCAGGAGGCCCTGGAATGGACAGCGTTTGCTCTCGGACACGAGCACAGCTCTCCTCCCTGCCGGTGCCAGCCCCGGCGCTGCTGGCACCACCGGCCCGGCTGGCCAGAGACGGCAGCTCCCTCCTTCCCCCTTCCCAGAGACATGAGCCCACCCTCCGACGGTGGATCCTTGGCTTCAGACATGTCCCCGTCTCCTCTCCCAAACCGGCGAAGCCCCGAGCCCCTCCCGGCCGCTCTGCTGCTCTGACCATAGCAATAAGGCGAGTTGGAGAGGGGCTGGGGCCCGGCCCCTCCCCGGTGTCCCTGTGGGTGGGACAGAGGAGGTGGCAGGTCCCGCTCTCCATGGAGCTTTCCCGGGACCAGCGCTGGTGGTGCCCGGTGTTCACCCCGCGGCTGGGGCAGAGCCGTGTCCCCAAGGGGACTATGGGGATGCATGGAGGAGGTGCCCCCCTGCCCCACACCTCCTCCAGTCTGGCGCTGCTCAGCCTTCCCAGAGCACTCCTGGTGTTCAGGTCACCCCTGGAAAACCTCCTCCGGACCACTCGCCCGGGGAACGGGGTGAGGGAACCAGGCAGCGAATAAAGAGCAGAGGTTTAACGTTTCACCCGTGTGTGCCCTTTCCCTGGGTACCCCTGGGGGTTCCTGCCCATGACCCAGCCCCAGGGTGTCCAGCCCCTCGACTTTTCCCCTGTTCAGCACCTTCCCTGGATTGCCCTTGGCCAGCTCCCCAGTGCTTGTCACTCTCCTCTGGGGACTGGGTGGCCCCAAGGTGCCAGCGGGAGGGGGGAAGATGCCCTTGGCCCCTGGGACCAGGCTGCAAAGGTCTGTGTGTCCAGTGGGACTTGGGGACAACAGGAACCCATTCCCCTGCCGGCCCCTGTCCCGTGTCATTAGGGGATCCCATGGGATCACGGGTGCAGAGGTGGAGGATGGTCTCAGCCTTCCAGGAGTTGTGGGGGGGCAGGTGTGCCACAGGGGAAGAGGGATGTCCCCATGGCCTGCTCTATACCAGGCCAGCACAGCGAGGGACACAGGCTGGTCCTGGGGCATGTGGGATGGTCCTGGGGGAGCAAACCTTATTTTTGACCTGCTCCGTGCCCAGTTCTGCCCCCAGCTGTGTGGGGGCCTCAGTGATTCTGGGGGTGCACTGGCCATGGGGCAGGTGCAGGGCTGTCCCGTGGAGTTCTCCCATGAACACAGGGAATTTGCCCAAGGGAAAGGCAGAGGCTCAGGTTGGTGATTTTTGGGACAGCGCCTGCTCTTACACCCCCGGGAAGAGCTGTTTGTCTGTGTGTTTTCCTTCCTCTGGGACATCCCTGGCCCCAACCCAAACAGCAAAACACTGCTCTGCCCCTTCCCCTCCCTGTCCCTGTTCTGGTGTCCCCTCCCCGACACGAGGCCCTGGGGCCCGCCAGGCTCATGTGAGGAGGGATTTAATCTCCTTAGGGGCTCAGGGGCCAGGCAGGGGGGCCTCGCTGCATCCCCATGCTCCGAGCACTCCAATGCACCCATTGTTTGGGACCGGGAGCTGGGGTGGGCCATGGTGGGGACATGGAACCCCCTGCTCCCCACACATCCCTCACCTCCCTCAGGACCACAGCTGGGTGTTCAGAGGAGGAGGGATGACCCTTCCTTGCTGCTGGGGCTGTGCAGGAGCTGGAAGAGGATGTGGGTGGCTCTGGGTGGGGGGGCCTCATTGCTTTTCAAGGGGGATTTTGGGGTCCAGGAGCTAGGATGTCTGGCTTTTCCCTGCACAACCTCCCAGTCCTTCCTTCCCCATCCCTCTGCCAGCAGTGGCCAGGTGGTTCGGGAGCTTTGGGCTCACACATGTGCGGGAAGACAAAGCCGCCCAGCCCGGCTCCCTCCGGCTGCGCTGTCCCAGGGCTCCCTAATCCCGGCACAGAGACGTTCTGTGTGCACCCAGGGTATTTTTATCCTCTTACTGCTGCCTGTTTCCTGTTGAGCTGCGGATGCTTCGGGGCGGCTCTGCCTCGCTGGCAGGACGGCTCAGAGCTTGTTGGGTTTGGGGGGATGTCAGGGTGGCTCGGGGTAGTGTTTCCTGTGCCTCAGTTTAAAACAAAGGCAAAAAGGTCAGTAAAGTTCAGCCTGGTCTCCAAAGTTTAGAGCCAGCTTGGGAATATGGGAGTCCATGGAGATGATCACTGCTGGGTGCCACCTCCATGGTGGGGGAGCCCTGACAGGGATCAGGGCTTTGGATCTGAATCTGTCCCTGCTCCTGGCCCAGGATGGAGGCTCCATCCTCACTCAGCAGCTGGAGTGAGGAGAGAGAGGAGCACTCACCCTATAGGAGCTGCAGGGGCCTCAGAGGGCATGGGCTGGGGGTCCTGGGCACAGCAACCCCCACCTGGGGCCAAACTGGGCCACGAGCCACTGGGACAGCACTTCCATCCCCTCTGGGATGACACTTCTGTCCCCTCTGCTGCTGCTGTGGTGTGGGGTGAAGGAAGGGCACTGGGTGGGGGACAGGGCTGGATGGGTTTGGTGCCCAGAGGGGGACTCTGCAGTGTCCTTTCCCTGGAGGGGAAAGGCAGAGCCAGGCCTTGAGTGTCCCCAAAGCCCGTCCTGCAGCTGCAGCAGAGCAGGGTCAGGGCAGGTGTTCCCCTGGCCGGTTTGAAGCCCTCAGCCAGGGGGGCACAGGAGCCCAGGCCAGGCATGGGGGATGTCGGGTGACCGGCCAAGAGGGGTTTAAGTCTCTTTTGGGGCATAAATGAGGCTTTTGATGGCTGGGGCCTGCGTGCCACAGTCATGAGACCCCGTTTAGAGGCCGAGCTCAGTCATGGGATCCAGGAAACTGAATTAAAGCATCTTAAGGAGCTTTTTTCCGAGCTCTGCTCTGGTTTTCCACGTGCTTGTCATATGAACAAAGACGGTATAAAAGGGCAGAGGGGAAGGATCCCATCGGTGGTCGGGCTGGGAGAGGGGACGGCGTCGGAGAAGGGATGCCAGAGTGAGGGCCACAGCACGGTGCTGGCTGAGGTGGCAGGAAGAAGACAGGAAAGGACAAGGAGAGGGGCGGATATGCTGGCTCTGCCCTGCCCGGTGAGTGAGGCGGAGGCCTTGGAGACAGTGGGGACAGGGATGGGGGCGGATCTGGGGGACCGGAGCCCGTGTCCCCGCTCCCCGAGCAGCGCAGAGCTGTGAGAGCCCGATGCGCCCACNACAGTTGTGCACAGACACACACACAGATGTGCACTCACCCCTGAGCAGCCCCACACCCCCTCTGGCCCCTCTCCTCACCCCTCGGGTTCCACACGCAGTCCCTGCACCCACCGGCACCGCTGGGCTGTGTGGCCCCACTGGCACCTCACACCTGCCACGTCCCAAACCATCCCCAGGGACCGCAGCGCTGCCAGGGCTCTGGGTTGCACTGGGGAGACCCACGCGATGGTTTTCACCTCCTGGAGATGTGGGGCAGACTGAGAATCTCCAGCTCCGTCTGATCCCGCAGCACCTCTGGCTCCACGGGATCCCTCAAGATGCCCCAGCTGCCCCGGGATCCCTCAGCTCCTCGGGATTCCCCCACTCCCCAGGATCCCCCAGCTCCCTCGGATCCCTCAGCTCCCCGGGATTCCCCCACTCCCCAGAATCCCCCAGCTCCCTCGGATCCCTCAGCTCCCCGGGATTCCCCCACTCCCCAGAATCCCCCAGCTTCCTCGGATCCTGCAGCTCCCCCGGATCCTGCTCTCCCCTCACGTCTCTCCTCTGTCCGCAGGAGCTCTCGGAGGAGTGCGGGGCCGGGCCCGCTGCCCCCTGTGAGCTTCCCTTTGTCATCCTATGCCTGAGCGATGCCTGGAGGCTGGGACGGCCAAGGGAGGCCCACGGGCTGCCACAGCCCCGCGGTGACAGCGCCTGGACAGCACACGTGGGACACGCACCGGGGCTGGGACCACCCTGCGGGACCGAAATGTCCCCTTGGAGGGCCAGAGCATCCCCGTGGGGGGCTGGGAGCAGCCCGTTGGTGGGGAACGCATTGCCTTGTAGGGGCCAGAGCGTGCCCTTAGGAGCACCCCCAGGAACATCCTGGGGGGATGAAAAATCCCATAGGGGGACCGGAACATCCTGGAGGAGGGGCTGGGATGCATCCCCTCCATGTGCCAGGAGCACCTGTGGGGACCTGGAGCATCCCCTTGGGAAGGCAAAGCATCCCCTTGGGGTGCCAGGAGCACCCTGGGGGGCTGGAAACACCGTGGGAAGCTGGACCATCCCCCAGGGTGGCCGGTACCCCGTGGGCTGGGGCTGGGCAGGGTGGGATGCAGCAGCCAGGCCATTGCCCCAGGATGTGGCGGGGATTATGGGGTGTCACGGGGAACCCCTGTCTGGGGAGGAACTCTCATGGGGAACATGGACCGCGGGGGGTTACATGTAGAGTGGTACCCGGATTGGGTACTGGGAGTACTGGGAGTGATGTCACCATCCCGATCAGCCCATCCCCGTGAAGATGGCCCCATGTGAGGATGTTCTGGCAGCTCCAGGGAAGGCCCTGTTCTCCCAACTCTGTTTCCTTCTCCAGCTTCACAAACCCCACCTGGCACCTCGCATCGAGGCTGTGCCGGGACAGTGGAAAAGTTCCCACGTGGATGCAGAGAAAATCTCCCCCACAGGGAGCAGAAACTCGCCCTGGGGTGCTCGGATGTGGTGATGCAGAACCAGGAGCAGGCAGTGGGGATCTCTGGGGGGAGGCTCTGGTCACACCAGCATCTCCAGCTGGTTTCGCTTGTTTTGGACTCTTCTCCCAAAACTCGACCCCATTGACCCAGCTGGGGGCTCACGGCAGGGCAGGGAGCAGCTGGGGGGGGCAAGGTTGGAGGGTGGGGATGAGATTCCAGGGAACCAGGAGCATCCCCGTGGCAGCCCTGGAGCCACGTTCCTGGGCCACATCCTCGTGTGGTCCCAGATGTGTGGGGGACACCCAGCAGGGCGTGAGGTCACCCTGGCACCAGGGCAGGCCCCTGTGTCACCCAGCACAGCACTGTGTGATGTCTCTCTGTCACAGGGGACAGCTCCTGTGTCATTGTCACTCAGCACACTGCGGTGTCTCCCTGCCATGGGGGCACGTCCCTGTGTCACCCAGCAGCAGTAACAGTGCGGTGTCTCCCTCTCACAGGTCACAGGTCCCTGTGTCATCCAGCACAGCGTGGTGTCCCCCTGTCACAGGGGACAGGTCCCTGTGTCCCCCAGCACAGTGTGGTGTCTCCCTGTCACAGGGGACAGGTCACAGGTTCCTGTGTCACCCAGCACAGCGTGGTGTCCCCCTGTCACAGGGGACAGGTCCCTGTGTCATCTAGCACAGCGTGGTGTCTCCCTGTCACAGGTCACAGGTCCCTGTGTCCCCCAGCAGCAGGAAGGGCTGTGGCAGGCGTGGCTCCAGCCCCGATGCAGTGACATCCCCCTGCCTGGCTCTCCTGGGGAGGCGAGGGCCAAACCCCCGTCCCCTTTGTCCCTGCAGGGACTGAGGCCGGTGACAGCCCCACCCTGTGCCCACCCCTGCCCCAGCTCATCCCCCCCTTAGCTGAAATCAGGGGCTGTGGCTGTGGGACGGGGCAGGGCAGCGGGGTTGGGGACCCCTCCTTTCCCTGCAGAGGGTCAGGAGCTTTGAGGTGTTGAGGTCAGTTTTGGGGGTCCCTTGGTCAGTCAAGGAGGCTGGGGGAGGGGTTTAGGTCCTGAGCAGGGTTGGAGGGATTCCTGTGGAGTGCTGAGCAGGATGGGGGAATTTGGGGGTTGTTGCTTTCAGAGGAGCTGCCTCGGTGTACAGAGGGACCCTCGGGACCTTTCCCAGTGCTGTTGACTGGGAGCTGAGTGGGCATCCCAGTTAACTGAGCTTAGGTGGGGAGGCAAAAGCACAGCCAAGACCAGCCTCAAGTTTGGGAAGCTTTTCCATGTGGGGTCCTCCAGGTCTGGGCAGAAACAAATACCTTATTTTATTATTTATTTCATTTAGTTTAATTTTGCTGGTTTGTGAGCTGAGGAAGCACAGGATGAGAATTATAAGGCAGGGAAATACCCCGTGTGTCTGTGCTTTTGTTTGTGTGTTTCTCGAGGCTTCTCTGTTACAGCTGAAGTTCTATAAAATAGATTTATCATACCATAAAAATAAAACCACTCTGTTTTTGTGGGGGAAAGATGAGCTTGCTCTCCCAGGACTGGTGGGAGAAGGGAACTGGCTGGGGAGGTGTGGATGGGGATCTCAGCACAGCCCTTCCCCAGTACCTGTAAAGCACCTTGTGCCAGGGCCAGGTTTCTGCCGGAGGGAAGGCAGCTCATCTCCTGGAGTTTCCTGCTTTTTAGAAGCTTTTGATGGATTATTCAGGTTTCCCGGGGTCAGCAGCTGCTGGTTCTGCTCAGTGTTGGGTTCCTCCCCTGGCATCCTCCTCTCCTGGACTCTGCTGGGATGCCGTGGCAGCAGCATGTGCCAAATTTGGAAAACAAAGCGGATTTTTTTTCACTTAAGACTATTACAAACCACAACTTTAGCAATCTTTCCCTTGTCCCTCCCTTTGGCCAAGGCCGACTCCTCCTTGTGCACCTTTCTCTGCATCACCCAACTGTTCCTGGCACCGCCCTCGAGCTTCCCATCTCTCCTTGATGGCACAAGTGATGAGGCTCTCCCGGATCACCCCGGCTCTCCAGGCCGGGGTGTCCAGCTCCACTCCATGGAATTTCTCCTCGGAGGGCTTGGTCCTTGCTGATATCCCAGAAGGGCCTCACCTGGTGGAGTCTCCCTGCTCTGAACACCCAAGGCAGCAGCAGTGCCAGGTGATTCTCAGGAGCTGTGGATGCCCCTCCCCTGGCTGATCCCCCCAGAGCCGGCTCTGAATCCCAGCTCTGAATCCCAGCTCCGGCGCAGGCTCAGCTCAGCCAAAGTGCTGCCACTGCGTGCCTCAGTTTCCCCACCGGTAAATGCAGGTGTGGTGACTACCTGGGGCAAGGAGCGGGCTGGGCCCTCACGGCATGTAGAACCAGTTCTTGGCCTGGCCTCGGCCTCGGGGCCACTGCCCAAACCTGTCCAGTGTCCTGCTGCTTTCCAGGAGGCCCAGGCTGTGCTGGGGCTCAGGGAGGGGGTTTGAGGTGGTCCCTGCTGGGGTGGACGGGCTGTACTGGGGCTGGTGGTCCATGGCAGTCCATGCTGGGGCATGCTGAGGCAGCGGGGTGTACTGAGACCAGGGCAGCGCTCCGTGCTGGGGAGGTGGTTCATGGTGGTCCATGCTAGGGATGATCCGTGCTGGGGCCAGTGGTCCATGGTGGTCTGTGCTGGGAATACTGGAATGTGCTGGGGCCAGTGGTCCGTGCTGGGATCTGCAGGCTCTGCTGGTGTGGTGGTCAATGGTGCTCCTCCGTGCTGAGGGTGCTGGGCTGACGGGCCACAGAGCAGGGAACCCCTGACCATCACTGTGCCCACAGACCGGGGACTCGTTCTGGGGGTGCCGAGGACTCTGGGGGTGCTCGGCAGCAGGATGAGACGGCTGCAGCCCCGGGGCTGTACCCCCAACCCCTGGGTCTCCCCTCGCTATGGGGATGTGCCAAACCCGGCTGAGCTTGGATTACAGAATGCTGGAATATCCTGAGCTGCGAGGGACGCACAGAGACCATCGAGTCCAACTCCCGGTCCTGCACAGACACCGCAACAATCCCACCCTGGGCATCCCTGAGAGCGTTGATTCTCCAGCAGCCCGGCCATGTCCCGGGGGAACGGGAACGCTGGAATTCAGCTGGAGCAGAGGAGACTGAGGGGAGGCTCCTCGGGGGCTGCAGCTCCTCCCGAGGGGAGGCGGAGGGGCAGGGGCTGAGCTGTGCTCTGGGACAGGGACAGGAGCCCAGGGAACGGCTGGAGCTGTGTCAGGGCTTGGGATGGATCTCAGGGAAAGGTTCTTCCCCCCGAGGCTGCTGGGCACTGCCCAGGCTCCCCAGGGAATGGTCCCGGCCCCAAGGCTGCCAGAGCTCCAGGAGCGTTTGGAGACCGCTCTCAGGGATGCCCAGGGTGGGATTATTGGGGTGTCTGTGCAGGGACAGGGGTTGGATCAATGACGGCTGCAGGATCCACCTCAGGATATTCGAGGATTCTGTGACGGTTCCCGGCCCTCCCTCAGGACCGCCCCAGCCCCGCCCCGCCCCGCTCTCA
>VZRS01009685.1:243-14186 GCA_013398055.1 Ifrita kowaldi | reverse complement strand
CATTTATTGTATTTTTTTTTTTTTTCTTTTTTTTTTTTTTTTTTTTTTTTTTCTTTTTTGTTTTTTTGTGTTTTTTTGTTTTTAACCAGACAGGAAGCTGCAAATGCCAGTGGTGACGTGGCTCTGCACAAGGGAAAGAAAGCAGTCTGCATTCGTGAAGCATGGCTTGGACAGGGAGGAAGGTTTCAGACAGACAGTGATACAAAACTGTTGTACTGCTGGATGTTCCTCTTGAGGATATCCGAGCAGGGACCCAGCACACGCTCGAACCGGGGCCGGTCCAGCTTCACACATTTCAAGGGGCCACGAGCCACGACAGTGGCAGCACGAGGACGGTTCATCAGCAGAGCAATCTCACCTGGGACAGCACAAAGAGGGAACAGAGTTACCAGTCAGCAGGCAAAAGAAGCAAAGAAATGACCCTGCTCCGTTTCAAATCGCAGAGAAGGTAATTCAGGCTTTAGCACTGCTCAGAACAAGTACCTGGTAGTTATGTTAGAAGCAACTGTGAAGGCAGTTTAAAAAATAAAAAACCTAGTTGATGATTGTGCTATTAAAAAGCCTGTCCACATTCAAGTGTCTCTGAAAAAAATAGCCTAAAAATTTTTCAGTACTGTGTCTGTTTGAGAAAAGGTCATGTTTCAATCTACCATGTAATTTTCCTAGCCAACAAGTAGTTATTTTTCTAATAGCACTGGCTCAATTCTGGTATTTCTAGGAAACTCAGGACAACAAGAGCATGGTTCTGAAGTACACAAACAAGTAAAACATTCATGCACCAGAGAGAAGCCTTTGACCCATTGCTGGCCAGAATAGAGACTCTGTCACAGGGCTGTGGAAAAGGAGCATTTTGAAGTCCCACTGGATCCCCATTTCTTAAGTTTTGCACAAACATGCCAAAAGCTTTGTTTCAACTGCTGAGCAACATATTTGGAAATGAAGTTTTCAACGAGCCCCTGTTATCAGCAATGGAAACAACCCCTAACATTCCTGCAACAAGCATGGAAGAAACCACAGCAGCAACTTCTGGGTTTTGTTTGCTTGGTTTTGGACTTGAGTTCTTTCCACGTTCAGGACTGAGGAAAGAACTCACTGTTTCTTGGAGAACACTTTTGCCTGCATTATCAGAAGGGATGTTCAAAAGAAATGAGAAAAGCTTTTCCTCTGTGCCCAATTAAAACTCCTGAACTCACTGGCCTCCGAAAGAGAAGCTTGCAGAGGAATAAGGAGCTTGTAAGGGAGAGTTAAACCCCTGAAGGAAAGGTCTGCAGCACCTGAACACAGTGACTGTGATAATATTTAGTTTTAGAGCAGGAAACACGAGAGAACACAGAGGGAAATATTAGAAAATATGAAATGACACAGATAGAATGAAGTCTAGTCCTAGATGCTGAGCTAAGCAGAGCTTTGGGCAGAGCCCATGCACTCGAGTCCATCCCAATTCAGGCCCTGCAACAGAGAGGGTTTGCTGCTTACATCATCTACAGAGCTGAAAACCTGGACAACCAAAAGGTTTTAGCAAGAGGAAAGAGAGGAACTACCTAAAACATGAGAAAAACGTTCAGGGTTTTGAGAGGGAGAGGGCTCTATTTAACCATTAAACAGCAGGTTCTGAGCAGGTTCCTTTCTGACCTGGAGAACAGAAGGCCAAGGAAGGAATTTTCTTATCTGACTGCTGTCTTCAGCTGCGTAATGAGTGACTACAAAGACAAACCCAGGTTGCACAGTGAAAGACAGAGAGAAAGCAACAGGCTGCAGAACAGGAAATTCTTGCCAGGCATGAAGTAAAAACCTCTCCACAACAAGGCTGGTTAGACAGAGAAAGAAACTGCCCAGAGAGGCTGGTGGATCTGCATCCCTGGAGACACAAGAAACTCAACTGGACACGGCCCTGAGGAATATGATGTCATTTCAAATTTAGCTCTGCTCAGGGCAGGGAGGTCAGGCCAAATCATCACCAGGCCTCTTCTACATTAAAGCAGTGTGGAACAATCCCATTCTGTGTGCACACCTGAGTGCCAAGTGACTCTGATACTCACCCGGCACTGAGAGCAACCACTCGAGTCCAAAACAGTAATTAAGCAAATCCATCTCATGTCTACCATTGACACAGCACAGCCAAAATGGTGACAGTGGTGGCTGTAGCCACAGCTGTCACAACACAACTCACCAAAGTAATCAGAAGGTCCCAGTCTGCCCACTTCAACAAATTCCTCATTTTCTGACCGACGCTGTAGCACTGCGGCTGTGCCCTTCAATAAATCACAGCAGTCAAACAACTGGAAATGCCAGCATCACTCCAAACACTGAATTTCACACAGAAATTCACACTGAGTTTCACACAGAATCAGCTGCTTTGCAGAAATAACTGTTATGATGCCTCAGTTAAAAAAAAAAACTTCACAATCATTGCACGGTTCACCTAACTACTGTATGAGAACAACTGCTCCTCTCCTATCTAAGCATAAAACATCCTGAACATTTACATATCCACAGCAGTGTCTTCTTCCTGGTTTTCCTCATGACAGCAGAAATATTATTTATGACTAGCAAAAAGTCCACAAAAACCACAAACCACCAGACAGAAGACAATGACACCACTAGGCATGACCAGCTATCTAGAACAGGTCTCTACTCCTCTGAAAAAGATAAACTGCTTTCAGTCAGAAACTTGTTAGTTTTTTCCTGGAAGTACCATTTGTGAAAATAGCAAAACTAAATCCAAGCTACTGCATGCCCAGCAAGATGATGTTTCTTTAGGGATTCTCTGGAAGTACATTCTTATGTTTTGTTCTTCTCCAAGTGCCTGCTTAGGGACACAATAAAAAAAAAAAAAGTCAGGTTCTGAGCTTTTAATTTTGACCTTACTTACCTCTAAGATAATGAAGAACTCATCTCCTGGCTCTCCCTGGACCACAATCTTCTGCCCATCCTCAAACTGTACCGGTTCCAAGGCATCAGCCACAGTGAGACGCTCCCACTTGTCCAGAGATTCTACAGAGTTAAGAGTTCATTACTGGAGTGTCTTCTCAAGGCACAAATTACACCTTTTGCTCTGTATTTATACAGTGTATTTCTGGCTGCATTTGTGCATCAGTGATCAAGACCTGAATTAGAGTAATTCTGGATTGATGCAGAGAAGCAGTTATGATGAATTACCACAACAACCTGTAATCATCACAATGCTGGGTAACAGCTTCATTACAATGTGGCAATTGATTCCACCCCAGAACAAAAATCTTCTCACTTACCCAATATAGATACTTTACTAAGGAATTTCTCATACATATTTCTCTTTCTCAAAGTATTTCCCTACAAAAAAAAAAAAAAAGAAAGCACACAAAGTTCAGTTTTTCTACTCCAAATAAAACTCAAGATACAAACAAATTTAACCAGACACAGTGTTCTGTCTCCCAGACCCCAAACCCACAAGATGAAATGTTTTGAAATTGAGTTCTCTCAGTAATATTCCAGTTGAGCAACATTCCTAAAGTACTCAGCATTTATTGCAGCCTTGTTACACTCTCAGTGCAGTTTAATACTGGTATTGTTTTGCTCACTAATACAAGATTCCCCCTTGCCCTGTGCCCGAGAGATGGACATTGAGTAATCAGCTTTCTGATTACAGAAGAGACAGCAGGATTTGGAATAAATAACTCCAGCAAAGGACAGGCAGAAGGTCAGACACACAGGACACACAAACCCCACAGCACAACTGCAGGTTCTGAGGGATACTTGCCATCAGGATCCTTCTGTAGCTGTCCCTGTCAATGCCCCACAACTTGACGTTCGTCTTGGCTTTGACGGTGGCAGCTCGGGGGGTGCCGTAGATGAGGGCGAGCTCTCCAAAGCTGCCCCCCTCACCCACACTGGTTGCCCACTCACTGTTCACGTAAACCTGCAAGGCAGAGCGTGGTCAGACACAGCTCAAACTTCCTGCTGCTCTCTATTCCCTTGGCAGTAAAAGGAAATTCTCACATCTGGACAGAGTTGATCGCTTCAGGGTTTTATCAACGCTTCAACCCCAGCACAATTTGTGCTTTCACTGACAAAGGGATTCTCTTCTACACCACATGCACAGACTCTGCACCCACAGACTCCTGAGAAATAACATCTCAGCAAGGTCTGTGTCATCAAGAGCTATGAATTAGCTGGGCTGGAAAATAAAGTCTGGTTGTTCCTAAAGCCTGTCCCACACCTCAACTCCACCCCGCACTCATAAAACATCTGTATTGTGTCCAAATCATTCGTTTTGAAACTCACTCTGTGCAGCCAGACTGAGCCATTAAGGAGCAAAACAAAACTCTGTAAGTAAGAACTTAAAATGAGAAAAGCTGCTAAAGGCAGGGTCTGTAGAAGAGGCCTACAAATATCAGAGTATTCTTCTGCTAGGAATGAACATATCATTAATAAACTACCAGGAATGCTTACATCCATTTCTCCTTGATCAACAACATAGAAGTTATCACCTTCATCACCTAAAGAAGAGAAGAAAAAAATTGAATATACACTAAATTGAATATATTAAGAAAGAAATGGCATCTCTGCCAACTTTGATGTTTAGACTCCAATAAGGCTGACAAATTTTTGCACAGTTTGCAGGGTGAAATGTCACATTTTGCTGATTTCACACTCCTCTCAGCCCCGTCAAAGGGGACATCTACTGGCATCCAGGAGAACAGCAGCAATTCCAGGATTACTGGAAAGGTGAATCAGATCCATAAATCGACATAACATTTCTACAGAGCCATCAAAGGACAATATTCCCAACAGATAATCTATTCAAGGAAGCCACATCTTCCTCCAGCGGCTCCCACTCCTCACTTCAGTGTGAGCTGTGCTTCAGGGAACACAACAAGAATTGTCTGGCTGCAGTGACCCTGCTTTTATATTAAAAAATAAACACAAACTAACAAGAGCACTAGAGCAGAGCCTGCTCCCCACCTCCAGTGGTTCCCCAGTGCACACACTGTCACTTGCCTTGCTGGATGACAGTCTCTCCTGCGATGTAAGTGACGGGGAACATCGCATCGAAGATGTCACTGAAGGAGAGGACACCAAAATCAGACAAAAGCCTGCACAACTCCACACATCTGTACCCCCAACCCACCAAGGCTGCTCCTGGAGCTCTGTGTGGTTCCACTGACCACTGCAGAGTCACTGCAGATTTGTGACACATTTAGCTCTTCTGAACTCTGCCCTTCCACAAACCTTAACCCCACAAAGATTTCCTCCTACCTCCTTTCATTATCATCAAGATGGGTAAACAGCACATTCTTCTCAATGGCTTTTGCCAAAGCAGCCATGGTTTTATAATCTTTTGGAATAACCTAGCAGAGAATCAGAGAAAGCAAATGGTTAATTTTTCTCATGAAAAATTTCTGCATTTCCCATGGAAAATAAACAACTTAAATTGCTACAAAACACTGGCTGAGTTTTTCCATTTTCTTTCAGGCACTATAAATACAACCCCAAGTATAGTCAATGTTTACAGACAGTTTGAACACAAGGAAAATACAATCTTGTATTATTTCATGCAACTGAAAAGCACCATTCCATGCTCAGTTTACAAACTTTTTTTTTTTTTGCAAGAGGACAAATATCTGCTCAACCTGTATTTTCCTGGGAACAGCAGCAAGTCTGCTCTGCCATTAGGCCAAATGTTGTTGCAGCTGCCAAATTAACTGGAAGCACATTATATATAAATATATCTAAATATATGCACATCCAAACACACATGACTTCAAAGGGAACAGGTCTAAGTAATGCATGAATGGTTTAATTGCATGATAGGTGATTCTGTCCTCTGGTTAAACAGCCACACACAGAGCTCTGCTTTCCACAGCAATTATGACATAACAGGCTCCAGGAGCTTGGTGTTATTCAATACTCTGGATAGAAGGTGGGTTTAGATAAACTCCTGGATTGTGGATGTAATTTTTAGCAGTGTTAAAGAGTCAGAGCACCTTTCTAACATAAGAGGCAGCATCCTCTTCTGTGTAGACTTCTGCACTGATGGCCCCACGTCGTGATCGATATTTAACCACGGGGTTGAGGGGAGGAGGAGGGGAGATCTCATCCTCCCGGGAGTCGGAGCGAGAACCAGACTTCAGCTGATTCAACAACTGCTTTGTTTCCTCCTAAACAGGAAGGAAGACATGTTTGTGTCACATAATCCAAAGGGGGAAAAAAAAGGCAGCCACGTATCATGTTCCAGCCCAGCCTGCCAACACCAGGGAGCTTCCTGTGTACCATTATTCCCACATTAAGGCAAACAGGAGACTGCAGCATCCAAGATCAAAGGCCTTTCAAAACACGTGGCAGATGTGCCTTTCATTCCTAGCAGTCACATCACAATGGTGTTTATTTTATTGAGTTATTCTCCATTTATTAAACTATGAGTGTGAACAAGTTGGTTCCACTTTCTGCCAGTGTATTCAGCAGGTGATGAAGGCATTCCCCAAATGCTGAAGGCACTTCCCCAGCTGCAAACCCCCCAGTTCCTCCTCTCAGCTGCAAGGTGTTAAAGCCTTTTTGGAGTTGAAAGACAGAGGAGCAATTCCTCAGAAATCCGTGTTACATGAGAAGCTTTTGAAAGAGGTTGAGTCACGGACCAACTTGATACTGATTAACCAACATTTATTTTTGGAGAAAGAAACATGAACACTGCTTTCAAAAGAGCTGGAGGAAGGATGCTGGAGGCCAAAGTGGGATTTTCTTCTGCAAACCACATGCAAACCTTGCACAAGGTTACATGTTTTCCTTATTTCCCACTCAGTTACTTCTTGTGCTGTAGCGATACTGTAGAAGACAAGGGTACTTACAACAAAACAAATTCTAATTAACTTGCCACACAGAAATTTGATTCTTCATAAGATTCACCTCAATCAGCTAAAATCAGATTAAAAACAAACAAGCCAACCCTGGAGTCAGAGCACTGACATCATAACAGCTCAAATGACTTTGCCAGTGTAAGGAAGCAGGGGTTTGGGACATTCTGTAAAAGAACAAGGACTCATCTGTTCTCCCAGAGCTCCAGCCCTTGTAAAAGCTGGGTTTGTCCCAGTGTCCTTGATCCCAGCTGGGCAGTGAGGCTCTGGATAACAGCACCAGCCTGAGGAAAGGGCCATGGAATAACCATTCCTGGGAGTTTACACTCCCCCTCTCCCAGAGCCAAGGAGCTCCACCGCCTCACATTTCACTTCCTGCTCTTTGCCCATTGATAAAATGGTGCTACATTTCCCAGCCATGGGAGCAAAATGTATTTAAAACTCGTTTCTGTCGTCTGATTTTAGAGGAACAAGTCTCAACAGAGATGAAATTAAAAATAGCCTGAGCAGTAATAAGTGTTTGGTGTAAACTGCCTGACATCAACCACAGAACATGTTTGTTCACATACAAAATACTTAACCCATTAAAAAAGACACTTTTTAAATATGTGAACACCAGCTGCTGGGCTTTTTCCAGTATCACATAAAATATTAAATATTGTGATCAGAGATTGAAGCACTTCAGCAGCATTTAGTGAGGGAGCTGTTATCAAAACACTCTTCAAGAGACTCCTCAGGGCAATGCCCTGCTCAGGGAGAAGGAAACTGCACTAACACAAAAAAATACAACTCGTAACTTCTGTCTGACCCAAAATTTAATATTAACTTTTTTTTTTAGCATAGTAAGGTAGGGATGGACACAGAAATAAGTTACTGGTGGGTAAGATAATGTATAAATTTAAAATATACCAGTTACTCTAAATAGCCCATACACACACTCAGCAAGAAGATTCTCCCTGAATGAGACAAATCACAGAATAGAACCATAGAATGAGGTTGAAAAAGACCTCCAAGATCAGCAGCTCCAAACACCACTGTGTCAACTAAACCATAAATCTCCAGATATTCATATTACACACTGCCAGACAACCCTGTGCCATGGAGTGACATCCTGTAATCTCAGTTTTCATCTTTCTAATATAAACCTTTTATAATTTCTGATACTAAACCACAATTATTACACCAACAGATGAGAGAAAAATGACAGAAGGGCCTGAAGAAAGAGTGGCAGTTGTTATTCTCAGTTACCTTTGGATTTAGCCAGTGTTTATGAGAAAAAAGAGTTTGTCCAAGTCTGGAAGCTCCTCACCATTAAACATACAGTGGATAAAGACACTCAGTTTGCTCTGTACTCATCAATATAACCACTCCCAGGATTTGAGAAAGATTTAGCAATTAAGTTCATCTATTTATTACACCCAAGTGTTGATCCTGGTCTTTCAGCTGATGAGGCAGTTCAGAGTTTTCAGTGTCAGTCACAAACTGCAAGCCTTATTTTTTTCCTGACAAATAACAGATATTTACTAAGTTCATTTAGATTCTTACAAGTAATACTGAAGTGATGACACTTCACATACTCATATTTAAGTCTATCAGCTACTGAAGAAAACCCTCACAATTTCAAAATTGTAACCTACACTGTAAAACCTGCTAATTGTCATTGCACCAGACACAGTCTCGACTTCTTCTGGGTAATTAGTATTTCATTTATATCATATTTTAAAAACCCCAAACATTCAGGAGCTATAAAAGCATTTTTTTAAAGCTCTGCCATAAACTCACAATTGCACAGTATATCCTTCTAAACTAGCTTGCTCTGCAAAAGAAACACTCAGGAAAATGGGAAAATATTGAGATATCTGAGCAGGGCAGGTTGTGGGGAACAGGGACAGTGATTACATGCCTATCACACTTCCTAATTCCAGCTTTCTATAATGCCTGATGTGCACATAACTGCATCACACACAATATTTCAACCATGCACTTATTCAAGAGGACAGTCATATCCAACAGCCAGGATTCATCTAGCAGGCTGCAATAATGATCTCTACATTAAATTTCCACATTACACAGCCCAGCCCTGCACTGAAGAGCTATTACAGCTTTTAGCAGGTATTGGTATTATCAGACATGTTTGCACAGCAAAGAGAACAGAGGCCTTAGCACACCACAAACCTATAAAATAAAACCATTTACACAATCAATGTGTAGTAATTAGATTCATCTAACAGCTTTCATAACCCAGAAGAGGTCATTTGAATTCCTATAGTAGCTGTAACCATCTCAGAGGCAGCAATTTTCATGTTTCTGAAGAGAGATTCTAAAGCATGTTTAAATTTCTCCAACATATTTTAATAACATGCCAGTGAATCAGCTCTGTTTGTGTGCAGTGGAAGAGATGACTTGTCAAGAGAATGAGAGAGAAAATAGCAACCTCACTTCAGTTTCCAATGGTGTTCCTTCAAAAAATCCATTTAAAAAAAAATACTGATGATACTGAGGTTGAGATAGTTGAGATAATTTTCAAAGAGATGAAAATTCAGAAAGCACATTGAAAAGTTGCTCTGCTTTATTACAGATATGAAAGACAGGATTTTGGGAGGTGAAGCAGATTGAGTTTCAGGCATTTTTGCTGTAGCAGAGCTGAGGACTGGGTTGGAGCTGGTTAATAATAGTACTGAGCATTTGTGCTCTCCAGACACGGATGTCAGGAGCTTCCTGCCCAGCACAGGATGTTCATTGCTCTGTTACCTGATAGCTGTGGAGGTACCACATTACCTGCATCAACTCAGCCCAGCCCAGGCTGAGTGGGGAAGCCACCCAGAGGAAGCTGCAGCAAGTTTTAAATCCTAGGAGGCAAGAAAAAAATGCTCCAGTTTCACTTGTAGCTACAGCTGCACTAGAGGGCACTTGGAACCCATGAGAAAAGACCCTGACCAAAATTGTGAGAGCAATTTAAAGGGAAAAAACATCACCTAACCAGTTTTATTTTCAGCTTCAGTGTAGGCTGACCAAGTACACAGAGAGCCAATGTGCACCAGAATAAAACCATCAACTTATTCAATTCCAACATTCGTGTCATTGAATTCTGAGCTGGACTTGTTGTGTTGCTAGAAAACCAATTAAGTTCCTAAATACTGCATGTTGACCATAAATCCACTGCACAAAAGCACCACTATAATCCCATTTCATATCCCCACATATGGATTGGTTTAGGATTTATTCTAAGCACAAGAATGCCATTTACTTGGTAAAATTTTGTCTATAGATACCTATGATGATGTTTTAAAAATTCCCAACCCAGCAGCACTTCAAAACTCAAGAATCCCAGGAAGGGAAGGAGGCATTGTAAAGGGCAGGGACAAAGGATTTTTAAGAACCCCATTATTCACTGGTTTGTTGCTGATACTCACACACTCCCCCCAAAAATAGTCAGAGCTCTTCATTTCATAAGCAAAATGTTCCCCAAATACATTATGAGTTATAGCAGACAGTCTGCACCCCTTGGTCATTCTCTAGTATTTATCCTGAACACTTCCATTAAAATACAATTTCCACCAGACATATTCATGATCTCCAGTGTTAATTTCCTTCTTTACATCAGCAATTAGTAACTCACTAGAACAAAAAGATCAGTATCTAACTGCCCTATACAAGGACTGAGAGCAGCACCTGCTGCACAAGGTCACAGCTGCATTATTTACTAATTCCATGTTCTGAGTACAGTTGTAGCCAACCTTTCCTCTGCACAAGCCTTTAATCTTCCCATTTCCACTGCAGCTCCTCTGCCTACCTGCTTAGATATCAATATACAAAATTAACAGGTCAAAAGAGTGTGAAATCACTGTTTCAACTGTGAATGCTTTCCATTCCCAAGATCCCAGAATGCTTCCAACAGCAACAAAACCACCAAAGGGACCTCAGGACAAACATAAGAAGACACCAACACTGAACTCCCAAGAGAAGGCAGAAACAGGCTCACTCTTGCAGAGACCTGGAATGCAAATACTTCAATTTGACTTCAAAAGGTCTGGATAATACCCCTGGCACCACCTCTGTGCTCTACCCAAATTACTGGAAATCAATATAAGAATCCCAATGCCATCACCAGTGTCCAGCCAAGGTCAAACTGCACAGCTCTCCAGCTCCAGACACACCCATGTATGCTGTGTATCAACTTCCATGAGTAAGCACTGGATTGGGATCACATCTACATCCCAGCTGGATAAGTCTCCTTGTCAGCTTCTGCTCTGCCCTAGATGCTTTGGTATGTCAGAGGTGCATGAACTACTGGAAAACAGGATCTGTTTTCCAAAAGCACCACTTCCAATCTCAAACAGCCAATACAGACACTGGTCAAATCTGCAGCTCAGCCCCTAAATCACAAAGATACATTTAAATTTGTTCCACTCTCCTTCCCTCCCATTCTATATTTTTACCTTCTCCAATCTTTCAAAGTACTCTCTGATGAATCCCATGGGTCTTTCAGGTCTGACTGTGCATAACTGTACAATGCAATCCTTCAGCAGCTGCTGGATGTTGTGTTTCTGGATGTAAAGTTCACATTCCCTAAGGCTCCGCTCCTCCTCGCTGCTGCTGCTGCTGGAAGCTGCCATTGCTGAAGGGAAGAGAAGGAGAAGGTCAAATAGCTACTGGAAACAAAGATGCTGCTGCCTAAAACAAAGTTATGCTGCATTATCTTACTGATACCACAGCAAAAAACCACCTTTACCTACCAGAGCAGGAACTACACTGAAAAAAATGCTGTGAACTTACTTAGCACCTGGAAAGAAACCAAAAATCAAAACTCTAGGGGCTCTACAGCCACAGGCAGAAAAGGAAAAGCATTTGGTTGAGCTGAAAAAGCTTCAACAATTCAAGCCCTGTGAGCACTCCAAGGCAGAGAAGATTCCACCTGAACTTCCTGCTGCTTAAACTGAGCATTTTGTAGGACTAGAGGCTCACGTCAGGAGCTGCGTGGTCTGTGTGGGGTCATGGGGATGGACGATGGCCAGGAGAGAGGTGGGTGGAAGCTGGAAATGTGAGAGGCCAAGCATGAGCAGTATTCGGAAGTGAGACACGTTCAGGTCCAAGCCAAAGCCAGTTCTTCAAATGTCAGGGCAGAGAGTGCTAACGGAAGTTATGGATTACAGGCATCACTCCTAAAAACTCCTGTGTAATTCAAACCTCTTCATACCTCATGGCTTATTTCAGGGATACACTGCAATCCCAAAAATACCTCTTCAACTGTAAATAATGAAGAATACAGCTTTAAACATCTGTTATGATGCCAGGTTTTCAAAAGACTTCATCAGCTCAGCTGTGACACTTTTAAAAATGTTCTTTAGCAGTTTTTTCCCCCCTTTCAGGTGTGTATTGGGTTTGCATGGCCAGATTTGGGGGGCTATAGGGGGGCTTCTGTGAGAACCTGCTGCCAGCTGGAGCTCATCTGAGACAGCTCCAAGATGGAACTGCCACTGGCCAAGGCTGAGCCCATCAGGGACAGTGGCAGAGCTTTTTGGGACAATGTATTTAAGGAGGGAGGAGAAATGGCTACTTCAGCCAGACAGAGGAGTGGGAATAGATGGGAAAAACAGCCCTGTAGCCCCCAAGGTCAATGCAGGAGGTGCTCCAGGCCCTGGAGCATGGATTGCCTGGCAGCCTGTGATACAGCCCATGGTGAGGCAACTGTGCTGTGCAGCCAAGAGAGGGAAACAAAGATCCACCCACAGCCCCTGGAGATCCATGGGGGAGCAGAGATCCACCTACACCCTCTGGAGGAGCCCACACTGGAGCAGGGAAATGCACAGAGTGTGACCCCACGGGAATGCTGTGCTGGAGTGGTTTTCTGGCAGGACTTGTGAGCATGGAAGGGAAATGAGGCTGGAGCAGTGCATGGAGAGCTGCAGCCTGCAGGAAGGATTCACGCTGGAGAAGTCCACAGAGGACAGTCTCCCATGGGGAAGGTGTGAGGAGTCCTCCCCTGAGCAGGACAGAGCAGCAGAGACAACGTGTGATGAACTGACTGCAATCCCCATCCTCTGGAGTGGGGTGGGGTAGAGAAAATTAGGACTAAAGGTAAGGCTGGAAAGAAGGGAGAGGGCCAGGAAGATGTTTGTAAGATTTGGCTTTATTTCTCATTATCCTACTCAAATTTAATGAGTTTAATTTATTACCAATTTCCCCGAGTCGAGTCTGTTTTGCTCATGATGACAAGTGGTGAATGATCTTTCCCTCATCTCAGTCCAGGAGCCTTTCCTTACATTTTCCTTCTGTAGTTGAGTTGAGGAGGGGAGTGATGGAGCAGTTTTGGTGGGTGCTTAGCATCTAGCCTGGCTCAGCCCACCACAAGGTTGTGAAACCATTTTAAAATATATTGTTTATGTATAAACGTACACAGACACACATTTCATGTCATTTTTTGCATAAGAAAATTACCACTGTGAGAGTTAAAGAAACAGGAAAGAATTTCTATGGGCATTTTTTGATGAAATATAAAGGAAGTTACCTGGTACAGGGAGTGTGGCAACAGCTTATTAATATGCAGTAAGATATGTTGATCCCGGGATCAGCTTTTGAGAGGGAAAAAACGGATTCAGTCAAAATAATTTTGAGAAATGACAAGTCATTGAAGTCACATCCTGGGCACAGAGACAACACAACAATGTGCCCCTCCGAATTCTGCTGCTGGAGATTACAGAAGGCTTCGAGTTAATAGGGAATTACCGACACTTCGAACAGATTTCGTTCTTGTCACACTTAATCCCTGCCCAAGCACACACACACGTGTATTGTGCATTGCATAAACACAAAGCGCGGCCTTCCCACGGGCTGAAAAAGCGCCCAGAAGTTCTCCAGTTACTCCTTTTGTTTTGTCAGCCCGCACGGTGAAGGTCAGCGCTAATTAAACACCCCGGAGAACCCCGGGGGCTCCGTGACCGCCCGCAAATTACGCTCCGTGAGCAAACACGGGCACGGGCCATGCAAGAAGGGCAAGACCGGTGCAGGAAATGCGGTATCAGGGACAAAATTAAAACCCCTCTTATTTCTACGAGGCATTTTTTCTGCACATTCCCAAAGCTTTCCCGAGCCCCCCCAAGGCGTGGCTGCCCC
>VZRS01009682.1:78598-89323 GCA_013398055.1 Ifrita kowaldi | reverse complement strand
TGGCCCGGCGCAGCGCCCTCTCCATCCGCATCGTGGAGGGCAGGAACCTGCCCGCCAAGGACATGTGAGTGCCCCCGCGGAGGCCGGGAGAGGTTTGGGGCGGGGGCATCCCGGAGGGACTCCCCTCATTCCCAGGAGTGCTGCGGGGTGTCCCCCCAACAGGTCCCTCGGGGCGGCTTTGGAGCGCCCCCCCTGCTTTGGGGGCTTGCCCAGAATGGTTTGGGGGGCCCCCAGCAATGCATGTGATTTAGGGGCTCACCCCAAGGTGGCTTTAGGATCCCCTTTTGGGGTATCACCCCTTGGGGTGTTCCCTTCAGGATGGCTTTGGAGTCGCCTCGCATTGAGGATTCCCCCCAGGGTGGCTTTAGGGTCCCCTAGAGCAGTGTGTTTACTTTGGGGGTTCCCTTCAGGGTAGATTTAGGGTACCCCCCAGCAGAGCATGTACTTTGGGAGTTCTCCACAGGGTGGCTTTGGAATCCCCCTCGCTTTGGGGTTTCCTTCAGGATGCCTTTGCGGTTGTTTTGCTTTGGGGGTTCCCCCAGTGTGGCTTTGGGTTCCCCCTTGCTCTGGGGGTTCCCTTCAGGATATTTTTGTGTGCTCCCAGAAGTTCGCAGCGCTTTGGGGGCTCCCTCAGGAGTGCTGTGGTCGTCCCCCCCGGATTTGGGGACACCCCCCGGGATGGGTTTGAGGTTTCCCCCCAGGATCACCCCGTGCTGTGGGGTGCTCCCAGCAGTGTTTTGGGTACCCCAAGCGGTGCTCCCACTTTGGGGGCTCCCCCTGTGCTGCCACAGGACAGGGCTGTCCCCACCACACAGGCACCCCCGCACCGACCCCCGGACGCGCAGCAGGACCCGCTACATCCATCCCCAAAGGAGCAGGGGCTGCCCCAGGGCTCTGTCTCCATTCCCGGCTCTGTCCCACCTGGCTGAGGTCCGAGGGGCAGCTCTTGGGTCGCGATTTCCCTCCCAGCAAATCCCAGGGCTATCCTCATCGCTCTGGTCCTTATGGGGTGGGATGTGGGGACAGCGCCGGGGTGGGATGTGGGGACAGCGCCGGGGTGCCCCCAGCCACCACCGAGGCAGCGGGAAGCTGCTGAGGAGCGCTCGGCAGCCGGAAAACCAGCAAATATCCCTGCAGCCGTCATGGAAAAAGAGGATAAACAAGGAAAGAAACATGACTTTTTTTTTTTTTCTTTCTTCTTTTTTTAAATCCCGTGTGTCAGGGCCTGATTTTTAAATCCCTTGGCACAACTCCCCGCCGGAGCTTGACCCAGCACGGGCAGGCTCTGGGTTTTGGGAGAGCCGGGAAGCCGCCGTGCCACAGCGCCTGAAGCGGAGCTTTCCGGACCGGTGGCTTTGGGACCGCTGGCGCTGGGCTGGGACAGCGGCGAGGGAAACCCGAGCGCGACCTTGTCCGTGTCTGGCCCCGGCCCCCTCCCCTCTGCTCAAGGGATCCGGTTCCCTGCCCTGGCACGGCTTTTGGGAGCGCTGCTTTCCTCCTGGGAATTCCCTCCGCGGGGTGTCCCCGCTGCATGGGCAGCTCAGACCCTGCTGGCAACAGCCAGGGGTGATGGAGCACCCCCAAATCCCCATGGGGAACCCCCAGATCCAACAGGATTTGGCACAGGGAGTTACGGGAGCCCCCCAGCTGAGGCTGCCAAATCTTCCCCCCATCTTCATCCCAGGAAAGCAAGGGAAAGGGTCTGCCTGACTTTTTTAAAATGGTTTTCAATTTTTAAATTTACTTTATTCAGTATTGATTTTTTAATGTGACGCTTAATTTCTTTTATTTGAATTTCTATTTTATTATTTGTTTATTTTATCGGATTATTTTTATGTTATGGTAATAAACCATGCCAATATTTTTTAATCTTTAATTTATTATAATATATTGTAGTTTTATTTCACTATTTTCACTTTTTTACTTTTTATTCCATTATTTTTAAATTATTTTTTCTTCCATTTTTGCCCTTTTTATTTATTTCTTCATTTATTATTCCCTGTTTTATTTTATTCTTTTATTATGTTCTTTTTCTTTTCTTTTTCTTTTCTCTTTCTTTTTTCTTTTAGATTTTTATTCTATTTTTTCTTTTTTTTAAATTTTTCTTTTACTTTTTCTTCCTCAACTGATTATTCTATATTTAAACTTACTTTTATTTTTTATTCTATTTCTCTTTTATTTTTTTTACTCCCATTTTCTTCAACTTATCATTCTATTTTTTCTTTCCTTTCCAATTCTATTTTTTATTCAAATTTTTCTTTATTTTATCACCACCCCCCAGGGCAGAGCAGCACTGCTGCCTACACCAGTTAATTTTTAATTCCAGCCCTCCGCGGCTCCTTTGCCGGAGGGGTGGCTGCGGGTTCCTTCCCCCTTCCCCCAGTCCTGTCTGTGCTCATTTCCTCTTTCCAAAGCCCGGCCTTCCCCTTTCCAGCTCCTTCCCTGCACCCAGCGTGCCGGGGTGGGTGCCCAGGCCAGCCCCGCACCCACCGAGCCCGCAGCGCCTCAAATCCCTTGGCGACATCCCGGGACCGGGACTCCGTGCGGGCGATGTCACCCCGCGCCTGCCTTTGGAGCAGGGATTTATCCTCATCCAAAGGCTGCGGCTCGCGTGGCAGCTCGGGCACCTCCCACCGAGGATGGATTCTGCCCATCCTGTGCTTGAATCCCTGGAGAACGCGATGCCTGAGCGGTTTCCCGGCGTCCAGGGGACGTGGCCGTGCTGGATGTCCCCGCGCTGGGGACAAGGGTTTGCCGCTGCCATCCAGGGCAGCCCCGCGTTGCCGGGCACAGCTGGAGCGGGCACAGCTGTTCCCTTTCCGCCTGCCCGCTCCCGGCATCCCCGATGGTTTGCACAAGGCAGGAAATGTCAGCGATGGGCTCCGCTTAATGGCACTTCACCCGCGGCTCTCCTTAAAAATCCTCTCCGGAGGGCGGCTGGGATGGAATGGGAGCAGGAGCCGGCGAGCAGCTCTTGGCAACCTGCTGCACTGCCGGCCCCGCGGGGCCAAAGGGATGGAAGTGCCTGGGAACAAGGATCTTATTGTGGTACCCGGGATGCACAGCCCAGAGAAACCCCTGCAGTCGTGTTTAGCTGGGCAAGGAGTCCGCCAAACCTTTTCAGTCCCCTCCAACCCCTTTTGAATCCCCCGAAACCCCTTTCAGTCCCCCTCAAAACCCTTTCGGTCTCCTCCAACCCCTTCAGTCCCTTCAAAAACCATTTGGATCCCCCCAAACTTTTTTAGTCGCGCCCAAAACCTTTTCAATGCCCCCCCTGCAGCTGGCTCTCAGCCTCCCTGGATTTGGGATGTGGAAATCACTCAATGCCTTGGGTCCCCAAGCCCCAACCCGTGCATCCCCCCTTTCTCCAGGACATTTGTCACTGGCTGACAGTGCCACCGGGGTTGGTGTTAATGAGTTATCCATGCTCCAAGCAGGCTGCTCCGTGCCAGTGGGATGGGAGCCACAGCCTTTCCATGACCTTGGCCAGCCCCCAGGTCCTGGCTCCTCTGTCCCTGGCCGGAGTCCCCAGCCCTGACCCTGTTTCTGATGAACAGGAGCAATAAGCTGTACAGCCAGGATTATTTTTTGGCAAGTATGGCTCAGGTTGTCCCCAGGGAGGAAGCATGGTCAAGGCACGGTGATGGCTGCCCTTCACAGCCTCTGCATCCCTGGGGGTGTCCCTAGGGGTGTCCCCATCCCTGCAGTGGTGTTGGGGGTCTGGGGACACTCTGGGGCTGGAGGAGGCTGCTGTGGCCTCACTCCGGGTGTGTGAAATTGGGCTGCAGGTGCCTGAAGCTGTTTCGGGGAAAGGGTGGGTTTTGTTTGCTCCTTGCCTTCCTGTGTGGAAGAGGAAAAGCCACTTCTGGCTGCCAGCAGGACACAGCGGCCGGACACGGTCAGGGAGGAGTGTCCCCGGTCTGGAAACAAAGCTGGGGTCACCCTGTGCTGGCAGTGGTGGCCAGGTCCACCCGTGGGAGCCTTTGGCAGCCTCTGTACCCCAGCTTTTCCCTCGGGGCTTTGTCTCTACGAGGTCTCCGTTCTGTGAGGGTGTCAGGGCTGAAGGCTTTGGTCACCCATGGCCATAGGGCCCCGTGGGTTGGGTGGTGGTCGAGCTGTGGCCACTGACAGAGCTGTCCCTTGTCCTTCTAGCACGGGGAGCAGTGACCCGTACTGCATCGTGAAGATCGACGATGAGGCCATCATCAGGTGAGTGGCCCAAGTCCTTGCCTGGTCCCTAAAACTGCTGCAGCCCCAAACCTTGCTCCTGGCAGATTTCTCCATCTGCTGCAGGCACATTATTATTATCATTATTGTTAAGATCATTGTTTATTATTATTTATCTTTCATTATTATTCCCTGCTTTGGGCTGAGATGCTCCTGCAGACACAGAGGGGTCTAACAGCTCAGGGCCACCTTCCCCTATAAGCCACCCTCATGTCTTGCCAGCCCAGAGCCACAAGACAGGACAAGGACAGGGACAGAGACTCATCCCTGCCCCCAGCCATGTGTTCCCAAAAGCTGGGAAGGTCCCCAGAGGGGGAGCCCTGTCCCCCCTGTCACCAGTGCCATCTGCCCCACAGGACTGCCACGGTGTGGAAGACGCTGTCCCCGTTCTGGGGGGAGGAGTACGAGGTGCAGCTCCAGCCTGGTTTCCACAGCATCTCCATCTATGTCATGGATGAGGATGCGCTCAGGTACGCTGGGGGCTCGGCCTGGGGACTCGGTTGGTGGCTTTGGCTGCCTGCATGCTCAGCCCCAGTGTAGACACCAGAGAATCCACCCCTGGCCATGCTGCCCTGGGCTTTGGGACACAAATGGGTGAAGTTAATTCCCGAGGTTATTGTCCAGCTGGCAGCAGAGGGTGGCTGATGTGCTCCATGGGGACAGACACACCGTGGTGGCCCCAGTCCAGGATCCCCCAAAGTGGGGGCTGTTCTGCCTGGGCACCAATCCCATGCCATGTCCTGCTTCCCACTTTTGTTTTCCAGCCGTGATGACGTTATTGGGAAGGTCTGCATCACCCGGGACATGCTGGCAGAGCACCCCAAGGGTAGGGACAGAGTGCCCAGGGGTCCCAGCAGGGACCCATCTCCCACCCTGTGGACAAGCTGGTCCTGCAGAGTTCCCCAATGACCCCTCCACAGGGATCCCCCCTTTTCCCACAGGATACAGCGGCTGGATGACCCTCAGCGAGGTGGACCCTGACGAGGAGGTGCAGGGGGAGATCCACCTGCGGGTGGAGGTCCTGGGCAGCCAGGGCAGCCGGCGGCTGCGCTGCTCCGTGCTGGAGGCCAGGTGAGAGGGGACACGAGGGTGACAGGGGCTGTGAGTGCAGCTGGGACATGGGTGGTGAGTCCCAGCTGCTCCGTGACTCAGTTTCCCTGGTGTATCTGATCCCTTGGGTGCAGAGCATCCTCCTCACCACCCAGCAACTTACAGGGGTGCTGGGGCAAGGTCTACCTCATCTGTAGGTCTTTGGGACATACATCTTGAGATTCCCTGAGAGGGGAGTGGGTACCATGGGTGCCCGTAGGTATTTTGGGAGCTTGCTGGCAAATTCCCCCTCTTCTCGGCAGGGATTTGGCCAGGAAGGACCGGAATGGTGCCTCTGACCCCTTTGTCCGCCTGCGCTACAACGGGAAAACACAGGAGAGCACCGTGAGTGCAATTTCAGCCATCCTCAACCTGCCAAGGGTGCAGGTGGAATCAACCCACGGGGAAGCCCGGGGCCACCCCTGTCCCCCAGCACCCCCAGCTTAGTGCCCCTGAGGGACAGATCCACCTGGTGAGGGGACAAAAAGCTGTTGCCTTTGCAGGTGGTCAAGAAATCCTGTTACCCGCGCTGGAACGAGACCTTCGAGTTCGAGCTGGCCGAGCCCGCCGGGGAGAAGCTCTGCGTGGAGGTGTGGGACTGGGACCTCGTCGGCAGGAACGACTTCCTGGGCAAGGTGAGCTCCCAAACCCTGTCGCTGCTGCCGGGGTCCTGCCCAGCTGCACACCCAGCCCTCTCCTGCCTTCCCCTCCCAGGTGGTGTTCAGCATCCAGGGGCTGGAGGCGGCCGGGCAGGAGGAGGGGTGGTTCAGGCTGTGGCCGGACAAGTCCAAACCGATAGAGGATGAGTGAGTTTTGGCAGAGGGTGTTGGGCTGTGCTGGGGGTGGTCCCAGTGCCCTCAGGGGTGTTAGGGAGGGGGGTTTTCCTGGGAAGCATCATCCCTTTGAAGGGGTAGCTTAGGGTATCGGGCCACCTCCTGCTTGGTGAAGTACTTATCCATTCATCCATCCATCCATCCATGCTTTCATCCATCCATCCACCCATCCTTCCATCATCCATCCTTCTGTCCGTCCACCCATCCTTCCATCATCCATCTTTTCATTCTACCCACCCACCCCGTGCTCCTGCAGGCGCCGAGGCAGCCTGGGCTCGCTGCAGCTGCAGGTGAAGCTTCGGGATGAGACGGTGCTTCCCTCCCACTGCTACCAGCCCCTGGTGCAGCTCCTGTGCCAGGAGGTGAAGTCGGGGCGCCAGGTGAGGGGTCCGTGCCCAGCCCTGCTGGAGCAGCCACATTTCCCAGCTCTGTGCCGTGGTGTCCGCCTGCCTCGGGCTGTCACGTCATGGTGCCTCTCCCCTCCAGGATGGCCAAGTGCACCTGGTCACCCTCCTGGACGAAACCACCACGGCCGAGTGCCGGCAGGAGGTCGCCATCAACTTGGTCAAACTCTTCCTGGGCCAAGGGCTGGTCAAGGAGTTCCTGGACCTGCTCTTTGAGCTGGAGCTGGCCAAGCCCTGTAAGGCTGGAGTGGAGGCTTCCTATCATCTCCTGGGGCTGCAAAACCTCCAGGGCCTTGTGTGGGGATTTTTGGGGAGTGATGGTTGAGGCTCAGCCATCACACTGTGGAATCTGTTGGGTTCATCCCGGCAATTCATGGGCTGAGGCTGGTAGAGGAGCAGGTGGTTTGAGGTTAGGAAATCCCCATAACCCCCATGGAAATGGGCAGGGGGGCAGGGCACAGCCTGTGGGAATGCCCCCCATGATTGCAGCTGCCCAGGGATGACCTGTGTCCATCCCCCAGGCCATGGACCCTCCCCTGTTTTGCAGGTGAGCCCAACACATTGTTCCGGAGCAACTCCCTGGCCTCGAAGTCGATGGAGTCCTTCCTCAAGGTGCCACACCACCCAAAACCTGCTCTTGCCGGGTCATCCTGACCCTGGGCTGTTCCCAGGGGAAGAAGTGGGAGGGCTGGTGTGCTTGTGCCTTCCCCTGGGGCTGGGAGGCTGGAGAAAATCCATTGGGTGACCCTGGGGTGTCGGATGCCAAACCTGTGGCCCATCCATCACTGTCCCCTGTGCGGTCCCTGGGCAGGTGACAGGGATGCCATACCTGCACTTTGTCCTGGGACCCACCATCGCCCGCGTGTTCGAGGAGAAGAAATACGTGGAGCTGGACCCCGGCAAGGTGGAGATCAAAGATGTCGGGTAAGGGGCTCGTGGGGTGACAGGGCAGGGGTGGCCCCAGCCCTGGAGGTGACAATGATGGTGTTCGCAGGTGCTCGGGGCTGCACCGGGTGCAGACGGAAGGCGAGGTGATCGAGCAGGGCCGCCAGCACCTCCAGTCCTACCTGGGCGAGCTCCTGGACGCCATCGTCAGGTCGGCCCCGGCGTGTCCCCCCGTGATCCGCGCCGCGTTCCGCCAGCTCTTCCAGCGCGTCGGGGAGCGCTTCCCGCAGCACCAGGTCGGGCTGTGGCGGGGGCTGGTGTGGGGTCAAACAGGGACATCCCCAGGGAACACAGGGCTCTCTGGGTGTGGTCCCCAGCTGTGGTCAGTGGGGTCTGCTCTCGGGCAGGGGGGCAGCGAGCGGCGCCCAAACAGCAGCCCTGGACGCTGGCGCATCGCTGTTTGTGGGGTTGTCCCATGCTGGGAGAGGCCCTCACGTGTCTTCCCCACCCCCTCGGTGGTCACAGCACGCCAAATTTGTGGCTGTCACCAGCTTCCTCTGCCTGCGCTTCTTCTCGCCGGCCGTGATGACCCCCAAGCTGTTCCAGCTGCGGGACACCCACGCGGACGCGCGGACCAGCCGCACGCTGCTGCTGCTGGCCAAGGTGCGGCACGGGACCCCGGGCCGGGGCTTTGGGGTGCCGGCTGTTTCTTGCTGGGGACAGCCGGGTCTCCTGGGGGTGACGCTGCCACCCCCGGGCTTTCCAGGCCATCCAGCTGGTCGGGAACATGGAGCCGGCGGCCGGGCGCGCCAAGGAGACGTGGCTGTCCCCGCTGCTGCCCGCCCTGCAGCAGGGCACCGCCCGCATGAGGGACTTCATCACCCGCCTGGTGGGCACGGAGGAGGACAAGGGGGATGAGGAGGGTGAGGGGAGGCCGCTGGGGCCGCCCCCGGCCGTGGTGAAGGAGGGGCTGCTCCTTGTGCCCAAGACCCGGGGCAAGGGGCCGCTGCTCGCTGCTGCCGCCGGCAAGAAACTCCACTTCTGCCTCACCGGGGAGTCGCTCAGCTTCGGCAAGAGCCCCAGTGCGGAGGTAGGGGAGTGCTGGAGGGGCGGGGGGGTGGCAGCGGGGTGGCACTGACCCCCTCCGTGCGCGTCCCCTCCATCAGCGTATGGGTGCCATCGCCCTGGGCGACATCCTGGCGGCCGAGAAGGTGGAGGAGAAGAGCTTCGGCAGCTCGCACGTCATGCAGGTGGTCTACATGGGCACGGGCGGGCAGCAGGAGACAGCCTACCTGCAGTGCAAGGTGGGGCGGGGACAGCGGCGACAGCCCTGGCGGTGTCACAGCCCTGGCGGTGTCACAGCCCGCGGGTCCCTCTGACTGTCCCCAACCCCGCAGTGTGTCAACGAGCTGAACCAGTGGCTGTCAGCCCTGCGCAAGGTGTGCGGCAACAACCCCCGCGTGCTCCGCTCCTACCACCCCGGCGTCTTCCGCGGGGACAAATGGAGCTGCTGCCACCAGCGGGACAGGACAGGTACGGGGAGGTGGCCCCGGAGCTCCTCAGAGGTGCTGGGGGGTCCCCCCGGATGGTGACCCCGCTGCCCCGCAGGGTTGGGATGTGACCGGACCCGGCACGGCGTCACCCTGCAGGACTGGAGTGACCCCCTGGACCCCACGGTGGAGGCTCAGCGCCTCTTCCAGCACCTCCAGGGCCTCCGGGGGACCCTCAGGTGAGTCCCTGCCGCCGGGAGACCCCCCTGCACCTCCCCTGCAGCCCCTCATCCTCCCGTCAAGGGCCCGTCCCTCTCCTCCCCCTCTCCCCAGGGAAAAGTACTGGGAGCTGCTGGAGCCAGAGGATGCCCAGAACGGCCCCCGGGGTGAAGGTAGGTTGGGAGTGGGGGGCTTTGGGGATCTTGTTGGGGATGTTCTGGCTGGGAGATGTCCCCAGGGGGCTGTGGTGGTTCGGGGGTGTCCCCACGGGGCTGTGGGGTCTCACTGTCCCTCCCCTCTCCCGCAGACGCTCCCCTGCCCGAGGGGCTGAGCCGGCTCTTGGCGGTGCTGGGGGACCTGGAGAGTTGTCACCGCCGGGCGCAGCCCCCGGCCCCCCCGGCCCCGGCCCTGCTGCAGCTGCAGACGTGAGGGACCCACTGTCCCCCGGGGGGTCGGGTCCTCCTGCCTCGGGGCCCACGGCGGCGGCAATAAAGGCACTTTGTACCCTGCAGCCCTGTCCTGTCTGTCTGTTGGGGCTGGCTGGGGGACTGACCAGAGCTCTGCTGGTGGCACTGGTGCTGCTGCTGGTGACATTTACACTGGTGACATCTCTTAGGGTCCCGCTGGCGCCATTTCTGGTGGCCTTACTGGTGGTGGCATCACTGGTGGCTCTGCTGGGGGCCTGATAAAAGCGCTGGTGGGGTTCTCTTGGGGGTGCTACTGATGGTGGCACTGCTGCCGTCGCTGGACGTGCCCGCTGCTGCCATTTCTGGCGGCCCTGCTGCTGCTGCTGCTGGTGGTTCTGTCGGCGGCCCGGTGAAAACACTGCTGGTGGCAGCCTGGTGCCATCACTGGTGGTTCTGCTGGTGGCCTGTTGCTGGCAGTGGTGGCACACTTGGAGTCTCTGCTCATGGCACTGCTGGCGCTACTGGTGGCACTGGTGCCGTCACCAGTGCCCCTGCTGGTGCCATGTGGGCTGGTCGCCGCGGCGGTGTCTGCAGTGGGGGCAGCGCTGATGGGGTCACTGGTGTGTGTTGTCCTCCTTCTCTGGTGCCGGAGCCAGCCCTGCCCCTGGCGCCGTCCCCAGTGCCCCGCGGGAACTGGGCCCACTGGTGCAGCGAGTCCTCCCGCCCGCCTGGGGGCGCTGTGGGGCCGGATAGCGGCATCCAGCGGACGGAAGTGACGTTGACGGAAGTGAAGCGGCGGCCGCCATAGCAACAGCGGGATGAACGCGCCTCCGGCCTTCGAGTCCTTCCTGCTCTTCGAGGGCGAGAAAAAGTGAGGGGACACGCGGGAGGCGGCTAATTAAACCCTAATCAGACCGCTGGGGGGCAAGGGGAGGGGGGAGCCCGGGCCTTTCCCCCAGCCCCTCGCTGTTCCCGCGCCCGCATGGATCGATAACATCCCTATGTCCCACCCATCCCCTCAGGATCACCATCAACAAGGACACGAAGGTGCCCAACGCCTGCTTGTTCACCATCAACAAGGAGGACCACACGCTGGGGAACATCATCAAGTCGTAAGTTCAAGCGGGGAGGAAATTTGGGGGGAGGCTTGGGGCTTTTTCTCCCCTCATTT
>VZRS01009682.1:2659-78588 GCA_013398055.1 Ifrita kowaldi | reverse complement strand
CTCATTTCACTGCTGTTTTCTTTTCTTTTTCTTTTTTTTTTTAATTCCCGTTCCAGGCAGTTGCTGAAAGACCCGCAGGTGTTGTTTGCAGGGTACAAGGTCCCACACCCTCTGGAACACAAAATTATCATCCGTGTGCAAACCACCCCCGATTACAGCCCCCAGGAAGCTTTCACCAATGCCATCACGGATCTGATCAGTGAGCTCTCCCTCCTGGAAGAGAGGTTCAGGGTATGCTTATTTTGTTCCTTAAAACTATTTGGGCTTGTTATAATTAATCAAAGGGATGGGATCGTGTGTCTTAGAGCTGCTGGTTTTTATTTTTATGAGTTAATTCAAGCCACACTCATTGTGTTGTTCAGCTGCTGTCAAAGCATGGCACAGCCTGGCTGCTCTAATGGGTATTTATTTTGGGTTTTTTTTTACTTCTCCTGACAAAACTCTGGGCCAGTATTTTCACTGCTCATTGCTTTTGGTCAGTGTATTTATTTATTTAGCCCCTAAATGCTGAGATTTAATCTGCCCAAAATATTACTCAGACAAAACCAGGGAGACTGTGACTAAGATCCTGCCTCTGATGTGCTGGGAAAAAGCACCAGGGCACCCATTTGTAAATAAGTTCTGATTTTCATTTCAGTATCATTTTTCTGGTGGCGTAGAGGTTTCCACTGTGGGTTGCTGTGCTTCACAGAAGAGTCAGGAATGTTTAAACATCCACCTCCAGCTCAGTAACAACTCTTGTGTGTTTTTGCTCTTGTTTTACAGGTTGCTATTAAGGACAAACAAGAAGGAATTGAGTAAAATACCTCCCTTTGGAGCAGACTGCTACTTCTGAGGCAGAATGATGTGTCTGGTAGTTGGATGAGATATTTAAACCTCCATTCATGGCAAATATTTTCCCCCTTGTCCCGCTTCTGTTTAATTTTTGACAGCAGCAGCAATATTTTCAGTTTGGTTGTTTTTTTAATAGCAGGCAGGCACTTTGCCAAGAGGATAAATGTCATGTTGGATTTGGTGGATAAGTCATTAAAGTGATTTTTAGTTTTCTAATTGGAGCCTTAAGGCAAATATTTGTCCTGGGCTGTTGGGGAGGTTGTTGTGGGTACGACTCCAGCATGAGAAGCTGCTCAGCTGTAGATGAACTCTCTGCTTTTCTTGCCAAAAAATCCAGGCACTGCCAACTGAACTGGTATTTTGTTTTATTAAGTGTCATTTCTATAAAACAAATGCACAAATTGTGAAAACTTACAGTAAAAGAAACCGGATGTTTACAACGAATTGATGAATTTAACAAACTCTTACCTTGTTTTTTTTTCATCTTGCACATAAAGCTGGTCTAGAAAACGTTCATGGGCACATGGGTAACAGTCACTAATACTGCACTAGGTCAAAGCACGGGGGTGAGACTGTGGCACAGGGGACTATGACTTCTTCCAGATTGCTGTTATGTTCACACTGGTCAGCACAACCAGGTAGGTGAAGGCAGGGTCTGCTACCACGTTGTTCACCAGGATTTCAGGAGGCTGCTCCCCGTTCACCCGGAGCTCCGGCCACTTGAGGATCTGTGGGGAGAACAGAGGGCGTGGTGCTGTGTCTGAGGGGGAGGTGGGGCCCTGGGGAGCCTGAGTCAGAGGCTCTGCCCTTTTCTGAGGGGCTGGTGGAGCTGTGTGATATTCCTAAAGGGCCAGGGTTTAGTGCAGAGGGGCTTGAGCAGGGAGGGCCAAGTGAAAACAGCTGCACCTCAGTCCCAGAGGAACTGGTTGGTGGCTTGGCAATGCACTTCCAAAAGCCTGTGGAATCACAGAATCGTTGAGGCTGGAAAAGACCTCCCAGAGCACTGAGTCCAACCTGTGACCAAGCACCACCTTGTCACCCAGACCAGAGCTCTGAGTGCCACCTCCAGGCACGGTGACCCCACCATCTCCCTGGGCAGCCCCTTCCAATACCTGAATAACCCTTCCAGTGAAGAAATGATGGGACACTGGGTCACTTCATACCTCTGTCTAATGTAGCTCCAGACCAGTGGGTGAGAGCCTTTGAGAGTGTTTGTGATTGTCCTCTCAGAGGGCCAGGCAAGGGAGCAGTGACTGCCCCAAAGAGAACTGTCTCCAGAGGGAAATACTGGGCAGAAAAAGGGGCAGTGAGCATAGGGAAGCAGTGAGCCCTTTCCTGCCAGGGAATGTTCACTCTGGCTTCCCTCCCCTCCCTGGGGGATGTGGTGCTGCCTGCACAGCTGTGCTCTCATGCTCCCCAGTTTAACCACTGTTTCAGGGCTCTTCTAGGAAGAGCTGCAGGGGGTGACAGATTTGCTTTGCAGCTCCTCATTCCTGTCCCAGTGAACAGCCTTGGCCACGCTCTGCATATTGCTTTTAATTGCTTGTGAGTGTCAGGTGTGGAAACACAAGGCATGTTCTGGGATAAACCTGCTCAGGAGTGGGATCAGCTGCCCTGGGGTGGAAGGGAGGCCCCAAAGAGGACCTTGGACCTACCTGTGTGGGAGAGATCCTCCGCTCCGAGCGCTTTCCCTTTGCAGAGCCCCAGGCTGTGGTGTAGCTGGAGAGGTTGTACATCCACACACTGCCCTTTTCATCCCCACAGAACACGTACTCTTTTGCTGTGAGAGCAGAAGAAAAAGCTGGAAAACGAGTGTGGAGCTGGGAGTGTTCTGCTGTAAAGCAGAGATTCAGGAGAGCTGCAGGATCCCAATGGAGGGTGCCATATTTCAGTAAAATTCCCTTTCTGGCACAAAAATATGAATCTACCTTGCTCTGAAAGAACTCAATTCATTTGAAGATAAACCAGCTATCTTCAGTGTAGAAAAATGAGTGCTAAATGCTTTGGGATTTCTCCTGACCTTTTTTAGACTGGTTTTGGGAAGTGCTGACTGGATCAGGTTTGTCTGTTCCTTGTCAGTCTCCAGCCCACAGATGCACTCAGCATCCCAGTGGCTCCACAGCTCCCAGCCCTGAGCTCTGTGCTTTGAAAACCTGTGCAAGAAAGACCCCTCAAGCCTTGGCTGTCCCCCCTTGGAGGGCAGAGGGTGCAGCTGTAATTATTTATTACTCGTGTTGTTCCCACCCAGCTGGTGCTGGGCTGAGGCTGCGCAGTGCTGGAGCTGCACTGCAGAGGGGAGAGCAGAGCTCCCTGATGGGCTCTGAAATCCAGGCCTCTGCTTCCAGCTCCAGGCTGCTCCCATGGATCAAAGGAGAGCCATGGACACCTGGGCAAAGCATTACCCAGGAAATGAGTGCTGCCTACCTGGGCAGGTGCTGAGTGTCAGGTAGGACATGTCTGTCGTGGACCACTCCAGCTCAGCCAGAATAACCGCAGACATTGTCCGTTGGCATCCTTTTCCCTTGGCATCAAAAGACCTGCTCCAGCTCCACAAGTATATGCATCCTGGTTTGGAGCTCTTGGAAACTAGGGAAGAAAGAAGGGAGAAGCTGTGTCAGCTGCTGAGAAGCAAAATGCATCGAGACAGAGGTGGTCCATGCAGAATATGGCTTTTAAGACATGGGATCTGATCCAGCAGCAACTGTTTCCACCTGCTTTACCTTATTTCAGTATAATTGGAGGTTGCAGAGAGATTTTCAGTGCTATGCTTATGTTCCTGAGCCGCAGAACAAGCATAAGCTGTTCAGAAAGAGCCAGCCCATGATGTGAAACCCCCAGTTCCCCTGAAAAAAAGTACTGTTGCCACCAGCAGAAAGGGACTCTCCTCCCTTCCACATTGGCACTGCTTGGCCAAGTGTGCTCTCAGGGATGTGTCCATTTGATTTCCAGTCCTGTCCAAGAACAGGTTTGCACTCTAGGCCACATTTTTGGGAAAGACAGGTGACTCTGGGAGACAGCTCCATCCTGTGTAGCCCCCCCAAAGCTAAAGAAGAGGCTGTGACACCCTGTTCAGCCCCTCTGCTCATTGTGCTGGCTTCACCCTGCACACCCTGAGATGCCCCACTGTTTTTGGGATTGGGCTGTTGTGTTTATACTCACCAACAACATCATCATTGAGAAAAGCCAAACCGTCAACCCTGTGAGATGTTGTCATGCTTTCATCATCAGGAAACTGGAATATGGCTTCAAAAGGCCTAGAGCAGGGGGAAGAGTGAAATGAGCCAAGGCCTGAACAGCCAGCAGTGAAAGGGCACCCGGGTGCAGAGCCCAGAAGGAAATTTGTGTGTTAGTGAGTCTCTTGCCAAGCTCAGGTGCATTCCCCCTTGAACTTACACTTTTGGTCACCTGGGTTTATTAATACAGCAGAAACCTGTTTGCTCAAGAGCTTGCTGTTCCACTCCACCTCTTTTGCAGGCATCAGGGTTAGTATTTACCAGCAGGGCATGACTTTACTTGCTTCTTCCTTGTAACTTTTCCTGATCTCCCAGAGAGTGCCAGTTTCCTGGGTTACCTCGTGTACCAGGAGCAGGGAAGGCCTCATTGTGAGACTGGAAATCGATCCAAAAATTTACGCTCCGTTACACTACCTGGAGATGACACACCCTTAAGTTTTGGGGTATTGGATTACACTCCTGCAAAGCAGCCTGCAACACCTGCAGACTGCAGCCTTCATACAAGCTCTCAACAGTCCTTGAGCATCATGCTCCCATTTTTTCTGGCCATTCTGGGAAGGGAAGGATGTTTTAAGTTTGGAAGGACATGCTGCTTTTGCTCAGACCTCCTCAGTTAGAAATCGAGCCTTTGCTAGGACCATCTCTTCTTGTTATGGAAAGCAAATGCATGCCCCCAGCTTGTGATTCTCACCTGCTTTTTTGTCCCTTATCCAGTTTTATGTTCCAAGCAAAGCAGCCATCTTCACAGCCTGCCAGCAGGTACTGCTCCGGGCAGGTGGGGACCAGGGCAATCCGGAGGGGGATAGAGGCCGTTTCCAGCACCAGCAGCTGGCTAAAAAAAAGCAGAGAACAAGCAGTTAAGTGGTGCTGTGACGTGATAGTTCCAGGCTCCTGGACTGGCCACATCTGGTTTTTGAACCTTTACCTTGCTTTGAAATTGTAGTCACAGTCTGGAATCCCAATATCCCAGAGTGCAATTCGCTTGTCATAGGATGCAGCTGTGGGACACAGAAGAGAAGCAGGTAGTGACACCGCTGCTCATCTGGCTCTTCTCGTGCTAGCTGGCAATTCTGCCTGAGTCACAGTCACCCTCTAAGGCTGTGGCACCAGAGAGCTCATTAAAGCACAGCAGCAGTTCCCAAGGCTCCTGGCCCAGCACTTCCCAGACATTGTCACACATGCACAGTCAGTGTTCTTATCCTGTGCTCTAAGAGGGGCAGATAAAACAAAGTTTGTTTCCTGGTGTCCATTACTGAGTTGTGGCTTCCCAAGGTCATTAGTTAGTGGCCCTCTGGTTTCTGGTCAGGGCTTCTAGTGGAATCTAAAATATGAGCTCCAACCTCTACTCTCAGACAGACACCACTTAATTCCACATATCCATGGCTTACTGTGTTCATATCCACAACAGGTCCCATTGGGAAAGTTAGGCACTGACACAGGGTGAGAAACATGTCACCAAGCTGACACTGAAAGCAGAAACAGTTCTAAGAGGTTACTCTGAGTAACCTGGACCCTCATCAGATGGCTGCCCTCAAACTCAGAGTTTGTTGGTGTCCTCTCCCCAAAAGGGATGCAAAGATTCTCCCTTTATTACTCTAAAGTTTTCTATGAAATATAACGAGCCTTGCTGTCCACACCATTATATGGCTGTGCTACCAACCTCCTTACCCCTTCTACCAACCTCCTTATCCTTTCCTCTGCTTCTGCTTTGGGCACTCCTGAGCTGCTTCTTGAAAGGTACTGCCTATTCTAAAAACCATTCCACTTTTAATGGTTCATGTAGCACTCTAACCACTCCAGGATGTGGGTAATTGTAGGCAAGAGAAACAATGTGCTGTGGGGTGCAGGTGTGGCCTGAATGGCTCTGTACCAGCTCACTGTACAGCCTGACAATGCAGTTACAATTTGTAACATGATGGTTCATTACCAGTCCACGAGCCACAGCCTCTGTGGGCCCTACTGTGTGTGGCAAAGCTCTCCTTGACATCAGGACCTGAATAGAAATCTCTGCCGAGGCATAGAACGCGCATTAAAAAAAAAAAATCAAAATCAATTAAGCACATTGTTGGATAAAATGAAACCCAACAGCCCATAATAGGCTGCTGTGCTGGAGGAGAGCCCTGCCACTGCCTGGCTCCCAGCTGCCTGCTCTGCCATTCTTCTTACTCATCCCTGTGGAACAGATCCACTCCTGGGCTTGTTTGTGGCTAATGTGTGTGTGACAGCCACCCTGAGAGCCACCAAGGGAGAAAGAGGAGCTGCTGCACCTCAGCTAAAGAGCCAGGCTCTGGCTGAAACAAGCTGTTCCTGCTGGAGATTGCTGCCACAGGAGAATAACAATGCTCTCTCCCTAATGTCTGCCTTTTGTTTGTGTGTCCCTGCTTGCCCTGGCGACAATTCCCCTTGTTAAGGAAGCCCTGACTTCTCCACATCAGCACTAAAACTAGGGATTCTGAAGCAGACTTACTGAAGAGGTGGGTCTCTTGGGTTGGGCTGAAGCAGACAGTAGCAATGGGCTTTTTGTGAGCTTTTATCTCTCCATAGCAGAAGTCAGCTGCCACATGGATCAGTTTGACAATCCCTCTCCTCCCTGCAGCTGCCAGGATGTTGTGAGCTTTCTTGCGGCTATCGCTGATCACCATCGTGAGGGTTGTCCATGCAACGCTGAAGAACTCCTGGGACAGAAGGAAAACAAGGCTGGGGTGACAGAGAGCAGCCAGCAGGGTGGTGGCTGTCACCTCAGAGAAAAGACAACTGTCACAAGTGCTACTCAGGTGAAATGACACCACTATTTAAGATGGAACATCAAGACTCAAAACAGCTCTCAGAAGAACACAAACTACAGAAAGAGGATGTTTATTCCTCTGTGCTGTCCAGCAGGCTCAGCAGCCAGACACACCTGTGTGAGGACTGGCAGGCTGATCTCTTAAACTAATAAAAAAATAAACCCAAACCAGGTTAAAAGGATAAGCAAGCAATGTTTATATCTATCTTCATCTTCTTAACATCTGTCCACACTAACACTTTCAGACCCCTTTGTAATATATATTAATTACTACAGATTTTGGTATTCCCGTTCAATGCTTACCCTTCCCACTTGCAACCCACCTCTGTAGCCACCTTATACTTTTTCAGCACTGTCCCTGTCTCACAATCAATCAGACAGACAGATTCCCCTCCACAGGTTGCCACAGTTCTGGAGGAGCTCACAATGGGATCTGAAAGAGGAAAATAATGGGTGAGAAGTTCCCAGGTTCAGGGATAACACATGAAGACTGCAGCTTATCACTGCCTGGTGCTCTCCCAGTCTCCTGTTTTCAAAATCAATGGAGAAATACGTAAGCAAGTCTCTTCCTGACAACGGAGACTACGGCTTGAAAGAGCAGGGGTCTGAGGCATGGAGTCCGCTGGGATTCCAGAGCCAGGTGGTTCTGGGAATCCTGCAAACCTCTTTAAGAGCTCACCTTTCCTGGCTCCAGAGTCTAGCACTGGCTCGAAGACACAGGACCAGAGCTGCGTTTTAAAATCCTCGCGGCTGTTGCCTTTACTGTGACACTGAAGAAAATGCAATGGCTCTGCACTGACATCCTCCTACAATAAACCATCCACATTTAGAAAATTCATTCCCCTGACACGGTTTGCCTGTGATTTCCTTGACAGAACCCTCTACTGAACACGGCAAACTGAGTTAAACTCAAGTATTTTTCAGCCCTTCTGTGCTACAGGGAACAGGAGAGACTGAGGTGCCACAACACTCAAGGCTCCTAAAGCAGCAGGGAACAGTTTGGCAAAGATGTGCCCAGCAGAGAACCCCATTTCCTACTGCAGAGAAATGTGAAAAACCCTTTAGATCCCCACTGGCCTGAGCTGAGGGGGAAACACCTTTCCCCATGCAGCCACTGGTTTGAGCTGAGAGCAAGGCTTGCCAGTCTCATTTCTAAGCACAGGCTTCCAGTGCACCACCTCGGATTGTTGGTCCATCCATCCCCCAGAGGGGATTCACTGGGGTCTCCTGGGGGGTCCCTTCTCTCCCTTGATGCCTCTGAGAGATTTAAAACAATGACAAAGAAACCAAACCAAAACTCACAATATATTTGGCCAACTATGAGCTCCAAGCTGTGCAGAGCTCTGAAGAAACCTGAAGGCAGCTCCTCCCACTAAACCAAGAGGCCCAAAGCCAGTCCCAAGGGGGCTGATGGACATACCTTGCGCTTGGAATTCTTCACTGGGGTCAAGGTAACCACGCCGTTGTCCTGCTCCTGGCTTTTCTGTTCCCCTGTCATCTGGCTGGATCTTCTGTTGCTTTGCCCCTTGGGAAACTGCTCTCCATTCTTGTGTGTCCCTTCAGCTCCCTGCTCAGGGGTTGCCTCCTTGGCTGGTTGGTTCGACGTTCTTGGTTTGTCAGGAGCTGGGTCATCCTCCACATGACTGGATTTTCTGGGATTAACTACAACCTCCTCCTCGGTGCTTGCCTGGGACTTGGACTTCTTGTTTCCAGGGCTTGATTTTGAATGATTTCTTTTCCTCTTGCTGGGTGTTACTGTGACCTATAAGGCATGTTGTCATGTTGTCAGGTTCTGCAGAAGGTTTTTAGCTTCCCCCAAGAAGTGCAGATAATTTATAAGTCACAGATATTAATTATTTAAATGCAAGTACCCTCCCACGGTTACAGACTGGGTTCCAGGAATCAGCCAGCCCAGAGCTGCAGGGTTCCTAGAGGCAGAAGCTAATGAAAACCACACAGCCAGCCTCATTTTCAGCTCCCTTCCCCCATCTCAGTTATTTGCAATCTACATACGGTGTGGAAAAACAAATCTGGCCCATGGACCACAGGGGTTCAGTCTGCAGCCATTTCCAAGCAGGCAAACACCAACAGAGTCTGGCCAGGCATCAGCCCAGTTCTCTAATTAAAATATCCCTTCCTAGAGGAGAGGTGGAGTGAGTAGGATTGCACTCATGGAATGTTTTTGGTCTCCTATGAGAATAGAAGCTCTCTCCTCTCAGACAGCAGCTCGACCTTCACATTTCTGGGAAAGCTTCAGTCTGGCTGTAAAGAAGGAGCCTGAGCTGTTGGATACAGGCTGGAGCCTGAGACTGCCCCTGTGGTTAGCAAAGGGTCATAAATGTGAACTGACAAGAGCTACTGAATTCCCAGGAAACAGAAAGAACATTGCTAATGTAACTGGAAAAATCACCTACCTGAGCCACATCCTCTGCAGCTTCCCTGGGGCTTTCTGTGCTTTCTTCCTCATTCTCGTCCATCTTTTCCTCTGGTTCAGTATCGGAGTTTAACTCCAGACCTAGGGAGTATGCCAGAAACTCTTCTGCAATCATTTTCACCTGAGAAGCAAATATGTGGATATGTTAAAAAAGAAAAAAAAGAAGACAAAAAAGCCACAGCATGTCAAGCTCTGATGTGTCATGGCACAAAGAGCTGCTTTGCTGGGTTTTTAATACTGCTCCCACTATTCTGTGTGAATTTCACAAGTGGTGGAGGAGTCCCCAGCTGACATTACATGACCCAAGAACTTCACTCTACCACGGGCATTCAGGGCCCACAGCTGTGGAAACAACAGCACAGCAATAAAACAAGACAAAAGAGAGATGGAAGCCTCAGTTGTGTGTATGAATATACAAACAAAACAAATGTTACAAACTAAATGGTGTCTTTCCCCACTGGGAGCAATTACACTTCTGTCATTATCTTTTCTCTTCCATCAAGAGTAAAGGTTGCCATTAAACTAATTTGCAAATAATTAAGTATTAAGGATACTGCAGTGTGGTTAATTAGTACAAGTATCATTATTGCTTATAAATTAAAAAACAATGTTTAATGACAGCCATTTCAACTTGGTGCACTGGTGCTTCTGTGACTGCTTAACAAAGCAGTGAAAAAAGAGAAAAAGTGATACCACTTGTCTGCAAGAGCACCCAAATCCATGGAGTGTTTTAATCCAATCCATGCAGAACCAGGAGCAGGGTCCTTGCCTGAAGAACAGGAGGGTGAGTGGGATGTGACCTACCCGCCAGCGGGTGAACTCGCTGAGTGAGCTGGGTCCATACACCACATTGGTCTGTACTGACTTCAGGAACTTTTTCTTGATGGACTTCACCTGCTCAGCTGTGTATTTCTCAGGGAGTTGGTCACGGAAGAATTTTTCCCAGTGAGCAGTAACCTAGGCAGAAAGACTGAGTTTATCCAACAGAAAAGCACAAGAGAACTTGTGAAAGCATTTAAGAAGTGGCCAACCCTGAGTGCTGCACCCTACGAGATGGCACCACTTTAATTTAATTATTCATGTTCAGATCACCACTTCAGCTAACAAGAAAGTCAGTTCCTTGGAACCTGGAGTAAGTATGGCTAAGCAGGCACTGTCAGCATGGACCCATTTAGGATACCTGGGCTCCAAAAGGCTGCTGAACTACAGGCACAACCATGTGGATGCTCACCTGTCAGCACAGCTTCCCATCGGAGTTTCTGGTGGGCAGTAACACATCCATCAGCATTTGGACCCAACAGACATTTTTACATGGAGGCACAGGACTAAGAACTGGGCAGGCAGGTACCAGTAACATCAGGGAAAGGCATCAGGGCCCAGACACCACAAAAAGAACAGCACAGGGGAGAGTTTGGTGTCTCATTAAACAGATAACCATGATCAGTTGTCTGGGATAAGAGGCTGAGCAGCCCCTTTGAGATACACAAATATTACACATACAACACTCAGCACAACAAGACATCCCGGTCTTCAGTATTTGAATTTTCTCCTACTGTTACATAGAGGAATTAAGAAGATCAATTAACTAGAATACAAATGGTAAGAGCAGTAATACACAAAAACAACCAGCCAACCAAACCTTTTTCTTAACTGAACAATAATTTTGCTTAAGATCACAACAATGCCTTGTGGGGACAATCTGTCAGGAGCTTAACTGTGAAGACAAATGAGTGAAAATGAAGTTCTAAATGTTCACAGCTGAAGAAGAAAGAACAAATCCTTGTTTCTGGTGTATGCTGGGAAAAGCAAGATTAACCTGAGCTTGGTTTTGTGTTCCCCATTCCTGGGGCCTGGACAGTGACTTAAATCAGATGGGGAGGTGTTTGCAGCTGTTCTGGCAGCACCAGACTTCTCCCATTCCTGAATGATGCTCAGAGTGACCTGAAAAACTACAGGATCAGACAACAGACCTGGTTGGCCCTGCTCCTGTCACCTAAACCAAAGGCAAATTGGCTGCACAGATGCCAGCAGTGACCAGAGAAAGCAGCACAAAGACATTTCCTGAGTGGCTCATTCTGCACGCTGGGCTCAGATCATACCACAGGTATTGCAAAGCACTTGCAGCTTGTCTGCAGCTCTGTCACTACACTGAGCACAGGATTTAGTTATTTCTCAGGTGTTTGGAGGTTAAGGAAATATCCCACATCTTACCTTGCTGGTGAGCTTACGGCTGTTGACACGCCTCACATGGTTGGCCAGTTTGGTTATGTCCTTGCCGTTGAGCAGCCGAAGATTTTGCAAAAGATACATTACTTTATAGTCATCATTGAGCTGGAAAGAGAAAACACTGGAGTTATAAAAGTTGTACACATGGTACTTGCTTTACCTTTAGTCCTTGATTAAAATACAGCCTATATGAGAATGATATATTTAGTAAGGAAAAGCCATTTCATAAAATCTCCTCAGGATTTTCAACTTGAATTTCACCTTTTAGGTGTGAATTAATGTTCTCCTACGAGCTGGGATCTTAAACTGCAGTCAGAGTTGCCCAGCCCTCAGGCAGTGCTAGCATCCAACACAAGGTGGGGGCTGTGTAACAGCTCATCTGCTGGGCCTGAGTGCAAGACTCAGAGCTCTGCTCATATCCCTTAACTCTAACACAAGGGAAGGCCTGTCCTGCCTCCAATCAAGGAATTCCAGCAGGAATTCCTTGGGTTAGATGCATTTTAAGTCAGACAGTTCACCATACAGCCACACATATACTGCCATTGTGCAACAGCAAATAAGCATGTGGAAATGGTGAGTGGCTGATGCCAGTTTACAGCACAAGTAAAATCAGTTTTGGATGTTTAACTTGTACAGTCAGCAGATCCTCTTGGGAGAGGTCAAAACCTAAACCAGATTAATCACCAAGTTTAAACCCTCATCAGAGGACCGAGTCTGCTCTTCCAGAGCACAGAGGGCAGTAAAACTAACACAGATATTAGGAAATAAAACTAACATTAGATATTAGGAAAAAACTCTTTACTGTGAGGGTGGTGATGCACTGGCACAGGTTGCTCAGAGAAGCTGTGGCTGCCCCATCCCCAGGAGTGTTTCAGACCAGATTGGATGGGGTTCTGAGCAACCTGGTCTAGTGGAAGGTGTCCCTGCCCATGGCAGGAGGTGGAACAAGATGAGCTTTAAGGTCCCTTCCAAACCATTCTGTGATTCTATGTTTCTGTAAGAAGGACATCTCTACACAGTCATTACTACATTTTACACAAGCATGAGCATAAGATACTGTGCCTGATAAGCCACCTAAAATGGGATTTTGGCCCAGGGAATCAGGAGTTCAAGACACAGATTTTAATATCTGAGTGGTTTTGGGCAAGTCACTTCTGCAGACTGAGAAACAGAGGCACAAAGTGGTTAAATGCCACACAAAGGCTGGCTGCTCTCTCCAATGCCCTGGCACTTGCTGCCCAAGAACAATATATAAGAACTTTGCACAACTGCTGTTTGTTTGCCTCTCTGTTTGGTGTAAGGAGGGGGGTAACTCACTGTCAAGTACACATTGTTCTCGTAGGTCAGCTCCTCGAGCAGAGGGAACTGTTTCAGAGCAGTTACATCTTCCAGCTTGTTATTGTTGCAGTTCAGGACACGCAGATCGGGCAGGGTTAGGCTGTTGGGGAATTTGTCCAGTAAATTATCAGAGAGATCAAGTTTCTGCAGGTGCCTCAGGCGGGAAAACAAACGTGGGTCTAAGTCTCCAGTCTTCAACTGCAGCTTGGACAGGCTGAAAACAAAAAAACCCCATGAACTATCTGCAGCTCACTGGAAGAATAAATGCTGATTTCACAGGATACAAAGTCCCACCTGGTGGCACCTCAGTCCAGCACAACTCACTGGGTACATCTGACCAAACCTGCTTTTTCTGGTGCCAGCATTCTGGATTGTGAGCACACTGTGGGGAAGCTGATGTGTCTGAGCTGACACCATCAGAGACTCCGGTCGGCTAAACTACAATTAACCTGCAATTCAGATAATCTCCTAGGGGTAACTGAGCTAGCTGGGAGCAGTGAATCACCAGAAAAAGTTGTTATTTTATAGAAAAAAATACTACACTTCTAAGAGGTTTGGTATTTTGTTCCTGTGCAATGTTGATTCAACAAAACAAGTTGTGGCAATTCAAGACACTCACTACCCTGTCCACAAAATGTATTACATTCATTATTTCACAGTTCAGGCCAAGTGCAGAGTGTGTTCCCAAGTAGTCTGGCTGTTTTCAAAGAACTAACTTGACCAAAAACGTGATTTTTCCATTTTTTTTTATAGAGAGTTTTGCTGCAAAAACTTGCAGTGATAAATGTAGAAATCTACCTAACAAAATCCCAAGACTGCCACCAAAACAGAAGAACTCTGTCCTGGAAAGAGGAAGTGGTACAATATTGGTGAGGGGAAAAGAAATATCCCTTCTCTGCAAGAAAGTGAAAACTGCATTTTATAAGTAGGGTCATTTATATTGGGTTAGATCATTTAGGTGAGCTCCAAAGGGAACTTCCAGTCCTGGCAGCCAACATCTCATGAGGGCACAAGCTTGGGTTCCTTTAACAAACAGAATCTCTGTCACTAATAATTAGTTAAAAAACAGGCTTCTAGATATTAATGAAGTGTGAATAAAAGAGGCAAATAAATCCAGAAAGCAAGATCTCTTCTCCTTCACTTGCCATCCCAGAAGTGTAACCAGCCAGTTAGAGCTGGTAAGAAAGGTTGAGGAGAATCCAGCTGGCTGCAGAGCTGTGGCTGTGGTGTCATTTTGGGGAGAAACTCCGTGGTGTTCCCCAAATGGACTTTCTGAAATACAGCCCTTCAACATCACAGTATGAAGCTGCGTGGAGAAAGCCACACTCCAAAAATCCACAGCTTCCAACATCTCCCCATCACTGTGTTACCCAGATTACTGCAGCTGATACTCCTCAGAGAAATGTTTAAGTTTCTCTCTAAAAATAATTATTTTAGCACAAGGCAAACTGAAAGAAAGAACCTTAAAGAGTACATGTGAAACCCAAACCCCCTGACATCAGCAACAAAAACAACAAAGGCTCCAGCCAGAAACTGGCCAGCTGAGTCACTTGGATTGGCCAGCTCCGGAACAGTGAAATTCCACTGTGTTAAACATTTGGAAAGACACATATTTGCAACGACCTCTGTTCAGGAGCTGAGTGGAAAAACTGTTTTTAGTGGTTTTTAAGTGTTTCAGAGTTTATTCTCTCCCTCTGCGATGTTTGAGGTACTAGGATAACTGGATTTAGAGGGGATGGAAAGTGATGGAGGGAGAGGAAAACGGAAGGGAAATAATGCAAAAAATACTTTAAAAATCCTCTGAAATCCATGCTGGAAGATTCTCTTATTCCCATTTAGCAATCGCTAGCAAAGATGCAAGGGCTTTGGGGGTAAGGATGATATCTTGGGGTTAGGAAATCAGGATTGAGCCTTGAGCAGTTTCACAAAATAGAAATGGCAAAAGAAGGTAACATCTGCCAATAACCTCTCTAGTGAATGCAGTGCCACCAGTGCTCACTGCTCCTGCACTGGAAATGCCATCTCAGTTCTGTGCTTTGGAATTGTTTCTCTTTTTTCAGTAAAAAAGAGAAGAAAAGGGGAAGAAAGACAGAAAAAGGAGATTGCCCAGCTTGAATTAATCTGTAATTTTCCATGGGCCTGTCTGCACTTACTTCAGCGTCTCAATCTTTCGAAGCCTTGTAGATCTTGGAACTGCTCTTTCCAAAAGAAGTTCTGTAGTAATTTTGGACATTTTTAATCTCCACCCTGCTGCTGGAATCACTAATCAGTCAGCTGTAAGATGTCTTCTGGTTACCTTCCTGGTAAAACAAATGGGAATAAGAGGAAATGCTTTCAACAGCTCCAAAGGTGGAAAAAAAATTGTTATGAGGTTATCTACAGTTTTTGCTGCTGTGCTGGAAGTCACCTTTTGTACTTGGTTGAAATGAATATGGCAGATACTATTATTAGATTGGGCACAGGCTCCCAACACGCTGATCCAATCCATCTCCAAAACAACAGGGATACATCCCGTGGCTGTTGGAGCGACAGACTTGCTGCAGCTGAAAGCTGTCCATGAGTGATGGCACTCAGGACCAGGACAGCATCACAGGTACCTGTTTGTGCCTCTCCTGGGCTCTGCTCCAGGAATTCCAACACTCTTTCAAACAAACAGCAGCAGTAAGAGTCAATACACCTGCTGTGAATGTTTTCCTCCCGAGAAAGTGACACTGCGCTCACTGGCCTGACCAGCTGGACAGACTCTTGGCTGACGACTTCTAAATTGCCAAAAATTTTGGAAAACTGAATTAATCAGCGAAAATTTAAACACCCACCAATCAAGGACATCATTTCCTCACGAAGGGAAAAAAAAATCAACAGTATTCTGTGTGCTGCTGGTGATTAACTGATGTTTCAGTACACACACACACACAGGGATATGCTGATATTTGGAATAACAATGCTGACAGGGCCAAAAGAGCTCCATGAAATTACTGGTTCAGGGCTTACCACTCTTCCTGACACAGATTTCAAGAGAGGGAAATAAAAGAGAACAGAACTCCAAGGCTGGGCTCGCTCCTGTCTTTCTCTGTTAGATCAACGCTGCCTAAATGCCACTCACTCCAGCACATCGTGAGGAGCACATGGGGCACTGAGCTGTCCTTGGGTTTGCTTTCAGCAGCACCACACACCCACCGCACCTGCAACATTGTGTGGTGAGCAACGGGGCACTACAATATTGTATACACTGAAATATTGTATACAAGCACAAAGAGCTGAACCGAAAGCCAGTTTAAACAGCAGCTGTTTGGGATTTGATCCTTCAAGCGACAGTGCTCTCGCTGTGAGCCAAACCACAAGGTCAGGCTGACCCAACCAAACCTCCCTAAGATCTTGTGCCTATAACAAAAACGTGTCACCAGTGACTGTGGATGTTCCCATCGCTCGCTCTTTGACACACTGACACCCCAGACACAGCTGTGACACGGCGGGAGCTGCAGGGAAGGCCAGACATGGCATGTCCCATCCCACAGCACCACGGGTGATGCTGCAGAGGGAACACTCGGTTACCCCGGGGGCTGGTGAGCCCCGGGGTTCTTTCAGCGGGAACTGACCCCCTCCTGCCCCACCGCAGCTCTCGGGATGGAGCCCCACAGCCGAGCATCCCTCTGACCTGAACGTGTTTGCTTGGAGCTGCCCTGCACCGCCCGGCCCAGCGCGGCCCCCGGTGCGCGCGATGCCCCGGGGCTGACAAGGCCACGGATGGCGGGCTGTCAGCCCACGCTGAGGCGGCCTCCGGGCCGCGGGGTATCACCGGCTGCGGGCGCAGGCCGCGGCTNCGGGACCCCCGTGCCCGGAGCGGGGCCGGGCCCCGGGGGCCGCGGGGCCACACGTCGGGGGCAAGGCAGAGCCCCCCCGGCCGTGAACGATTGAGAATTGTTCACCTCAGCAACGCTCAGAAGCCGGGTCGGAGCTCACCTGAGCCTCACGTGTTACAGTCACATTCATTTGTTACAGCTTAGCCTTGTGGCCTGCGCGATTTTTATCAACTTCCCTCATTCAACATTTATTGCTATGACAAACCATATCTCTGCAGCAATACCCACCATTATTCTCCTTATACCTGTGGCTCTGTGGTTCGTCGGTTCTTGCCTGCCTTTCCAGGATAAAGACATCACTAGGAAAGAAAAGTGGCTTCAAGCAAGCAGCACAGTGATGCCGCAGCTGTAAAAAAAGAGCAGGGAAATGTTGTTCCCCAAAAGCAGCTGCGAAATTTCTCTTGTCTGCAAGAATCCTGTACAGTTTTCATGCTGCAATACTGAGGTTGCAGGGGTAAATAATAGAAATATTTTATTGCTTTTCTTCTATTCCATTGATATTTCCACAGGGAGAAGATAATTTCACTTACTGTCCAGCAACAGGCCTAGCTAAAGGAAATGAGCACTCGGAATTTGCTGGCTGGGCATTTCCCTTTCCAGGGGTGTTCCTGGTGGAGGAGTTCATTAGTGAAGATGAAGAGTGTGAGATAGTGGAGCTGATGGATCGAGATGACTGGAAACCATCACAGTCGGGCCGAAAGAAACAGGTTGGACTTTAGAAGCACATCTGATCTTAGATCCCTCTGGAAAAGGAAAGCTGTTTTCAGTTATACCCAAAAATATTGAGATGTTTCATTAAGTGTTTTCTTTTGAAAGCTTTTCCTGAAATCAATGGCAAGAATTACCTGCAGTTAAAATCAACTTCTTGCAAAAATACGTGATAGCTGCAACAAACACTATTTGATGGGGTGTGTTCAAGCTTTAAAGCTCACACAATCTCCAAGGGAAAAAAGTGGGTGTTTAGATTTGGTTTTACTTTATAAATCCAGAGAGATTAATGTAGATTCTCTGAGTCCTTTTGCAACCTGGCAACCAGGTCACTGGAAGAGATGAGAACAGAACTCTGCAGGAGCAGCCTCTCCAAAAAGACTTGTCCTAGATTTTCCCTTTACACCAGCTTTTTCCTCCCTCTTCTTTTCCAACAGGACTATGGACCCAAAGTGAACTTCAAGAAACGAAGGCTGAAAGCTGGCAGCTTTACCGGTTTGCCAAGTTTCAGCAGAAAGATTGTGGCCCAGATGAAGGCATGTGCTGTGCTCAGTGGTTTCTTACCTGTGGAGCAGTGTAACCTGGACTACAGACCAGAGAGAGGCTCTGCCATCGACCCCCACTTTGATGACTGGTGGCTCTGGGGGGAGCGCCTGGTCAGCTTGAACTTGCTGTCCAAAACTGTGCTCTCCATGTCCTGCCATTCGGAGGACACCATCCAATTATTGCCCATTTCCAGCAAAGAGGAATTAAGCCCCCCTGGATCTTTCACGCAGACATCAGCGTGCAGAAATTCAGGAGAAGAGGGAACCAAGTGCTTTTTGTCCCCAAGGCTGGTTCCGGGCAAGGAGGTGAGTGTGGCCATCCCCTTGCCCCAGAGGTCGCTGGTGGTGCTGCACGGGGACGCGCGGTACAAGTGGAAACACGGGATCCAGCGCAGGCACATCGAGCACCGCCGCGTCTGCCTCACCTTCAGGGAGCTCTCCGCGGAGTTCAGCGCCGGGGGCAGGCACGAGGAACTGGGCAAAGAACTGCTGCAAATTGCTCTTTCCTTTCAAGGGAGACCCGTGTGACCAAGAGGTTGCATTTTGTTGGGAGATGTGTAAAATGAGGTATGGAATTTGTATGACTCGGTTTGTTTCTGAGGTGGGTGTAAGGAACCAGGCGTGGGCAGAGATAAGCTCAATAAAATGGAAATTTAACAGACAGAAGTAAAAAGGATGGGCTTCGAAGCCTCCTGGGCAATGGCAGCTTCTAGGCCAAAGTCAGAAACAAGAGGTTGAATCCATACTTGTGTTGTAACAAAAAAGCAAACAGCCATTTCCTAACACTTAAATTAAACCGAGAAAGTTAGAAACATTAAACAGAGTATCAAGCAGCCCTTGACACAGTTCCAGTCCAAGCCCTGCCACAGATTTTAAGCTTTCCAGACGCATACTTGATACTGTCAGACTGGTTTGAATGTTGCACCAAGCCCTGGGGATACAACTATCTCCTCACCCACCTCAGATAGGTCCTTCAGAGACCAGGTCTCAGGGGAGGAAGGTAAGCAAGTATCTCTCCACAGACAGTACAACACACTGAGAACTAATTAAAGTAATTATCTTTGCTGAAGATTCATGCTTCAGCAATGAGGATTAATCATAAATTCCATGTGTGACCAGTATCCTCTGGGACCAAAGAGCAGCATTTGCAGAGGGCCAATGCTGACTCTTCAGGCTTGGACAGAGATCAGACCAAAGGCCTGCACAGACTGTGTTATTTTCTGATCATTTGTCATCTCTGAACCCCGCTGTCAGCTCTCAGTAGCAAGAGTCTGATTTTGGGAGTTAGCTGGGCAACAGACTGCAACCCTGGCAGCTATCATTTATTTTCCTGGCACCTCCAGCAGTCAGGTTTGAATCATGCCTCGTACCTAAGATTCAAGCAGTCATTTGCAGCAGAAGCTGATCTGAGGCCATCTGTCTGCTCTGAACAAACTTCTGTGCTCTTGAAAATGAAGTTGCGCTGTGAAAGAGGCGTGATCCTTTAATAAACACGGCGGTGCCATGAAAGCCCTTCAGCACAGTCCCACCTGCAGCAGTGAAACACCACCTTGCCACCACCAGGCAGTGCTGCCTGGCTTTAGATGGGAAGGAAAGGGGACAGATCTCAGCGTCCCTGCACTGCTGTGCTCTGCCCCAGAGGTACTTCCCTGGCACAGCGCACAGGATTTGCTGCACAGTAAAGCACTCCTGCCACAGGCACTGCCCTGTGCTTCGGGCACTGCCAGGGAGGAAGCTCTTCACCCAGGACAGTTACCGGGAATCAGATGGGTCAAGCAGGATATTTTTTATCAGTTTAAGCCAACAACCAGAGCCCTTTGTGGGCTGCAATGAGCCAGGTTCAGTTTAGTGCTAATTCCAGCAGAGACCTACTAGCAGGGCTCCCATGGGCAGTCCCAGACTCCAAACCTCCATCCAGGTGGGCTGGTGAGTGCCATCAAGGAGCTCCAGCAGCAGTTCCAGCAGTCACAGCACATCCCCTCTGATGGAACCTCTTTTCTGCCAACACAGACACACAACAGGCAGGCCACACCCGCTCGCAGCGAGCTCTGTCCCAGGAAATTCCTCATAGGCTGCAGCTGGAAGAGGGTAGATCTAGATTAGGATTTGGAAGAAATTCTTCCCTGTGAGAGTGGTGAGGCCCTGGCACAGGGTGACCAGAGAAGCTGTGGCTGCTCCATCCCTGGAAGTGTCCAAGGCCAGGTTGGAGCAAGCTGGGATAGTGGAAGGTGTCCGTGCCCACAGCAGGGGGTTGGAACTGGATGATCATTAAGGTTCCTTCCAACCCAATCATTCTGTGATTGTCCAGGTCACTCCCCAAAGCACGGGGTGCTCTGAGAGCAGCAGTTCCTTAGCTTTTTCTGCAGCCTGGTGTCCACAGGGCTCGGCACTGTCAGGATTCCCCCAGGACAGCACCTGGAGCTGCTGTTGGAGCAGAGGGGCTTTGTCCAAGCAGGAGGAGGAGGCTGCCAGCTTGGCACAGACACACAGGGAGGAAACCCAGAGCAGGCTGCCACAGAGAGAGCAAACACTGCACCTGCATCCTCCTCACCCTTCAGTTCCAAGCCTCTCTCCACGGACCTGCTCTCTGCTCACCACACTGCAGCAGTCAAGCATTGCCATTAATGTTTGGCCCAAATTTCCAACGCTCTTTTACATTTACATTGTGCTCTCAGGCTGCTAAAACAATTTCTGTGTGTGTCCCTGCTGCTCCATCCTCTCCACAGTGAAAGCAGATGATGGATTCTGATGAATCAGATTGCCACAATAACTTACACAGTGTTAGTTCATTTTGTGCTCTGCATTTGCTGGCTGAATTTTTCTGCCTCGATTAAACTATTCAGGAAGCTGCTGTTCTTGCCAGAAGATTCCAGCTCTTCCTAGCTGATATCTTAAATGTGAAAAAATGCAAATATTTAAATACTGAGCCAAAAAGTGAGGGCTTTTTCTTGGTGTTTTTGAAGTCCAAAACTTAATCTAGTCACTACACAGGCATTGCTGTGCCAGTCTTTTGACATTTTTCACCTGTCAAACAGCCTCTCGGGCATCATCCTTAGATCAAAATACAATTGCACACCCATCTGTTCAGTATTACTCCTTAAAACTTCATGTACATTCTCCCTAAAAAGCCAGAAAAAAGTGCCAGCAGATCCTGTTTTGCAGTGTTACAAAACATTAACAATTTAACTGTCAAGTACCATGGAATCTGAGATAAGTATAAAGATGTTTTAATCTTAATTAATGAGCTCTTAAAAGTAATTTTGTCCACTAAGTTGGTATTATTAACAGAAGACAAATTTTAACGGTCTTCCTGTTATAGGAGTTCCTGTCACAGCTGTTTGTGACCTTAACCTCCTTGTAAAACATGTGCCAAGACCCAGACCCTCATTAAAAGGAAGTGCATCTAATTGTTATCTCCTTGTGCATTGCGAAAGGAGAACGATAATATCTGACCAAGTTTTTTTTTCAAAAAGGCAGAACCCAAGTTAACCCATAGAGGATGCTGGAGGACTTGAGCTGCCTTTCAAAAAATCAGTCTGAAATCACCAAGAAGCATAAAACTGAGCAAGTTTATCCAGTTTCTCTCACACAGCTGGACAATAACTGAGATACATTCGTTGTTCTACATTAAATATTGTTCATGCAGAGGTAAAACAAGAATAGGCAAAGCTAAAATACAGATTTTTTTTTCTCTTAGCACTCATGGCTGTCACACCTCTGGGCAGAAAGCAAGCTCCCAGTTGGACACACAGGGATTCAGGGAAATACTCTCCAAATCCAGCCAATCAATTTTAATTACTGAAACTGCTTTGAGATGGCTGTAGAGGAGAGAGCCTGTGAGTTAATCAGAAAATACCTCCCCTAAATTTGAGACTGCAGCTTGAGGGGGTGTTGAGGAAGCTGTCTTAGAAGTTGATGCAATGAGATTTAAAAGATAAGGAATCTACAGCCGCAGGGAAACTCCAAGGCCTTTGGTTTGTTTGTTTGAAGGCAGGAAAAGAAGAGAAAGCACACTGTGAAATCCCCCGGAAAGGCAGGAGGAGCACCTCCACCCCCGAACCCAGCACAGGTAACCTCGAGGCAAACTGGGATTGCCCATCCCCACATCCCAGAGCCAGGGACCGGAAGGATGTGGAGGATGTGGAAGGATGTGGAAGGATGTGGAAGATGTGGAAGGATGTTCGCTCTGCAGCTGCACCCACGCCGGTGCTCCCCAGAAACACTTGCACATATCTGAGCGCTTACAGCAGCCCTCCCTCCAGGCGGGGCTGTCACACGGTATCGCTTTCATCCGTCACATGGCCAAATCCAACATTACACCATCTCTCAGGGTTGTAAAGTGTCCCCGAGAGCCTCCTCTCCACTGAAACAGGGAGCCAGGCCTGCCCCGGGGCGATGTTAAAAATAGGGAGATCACAGAGTGAGAGCTGCCACTAAACACGGCAAAGGGAGAACCCGATCCTGGCTCCTCCAGCTTGCAGTCGTGCCCCTTCTTTACTCCTGCTAAGAGGGAAAGGGAAAGAGGAGTTGCCCTAAACCGTGCCCGGGAATGATACAAAGAAGTGTTGTTCCCCTGCCCATGAGAGCTCCTTCCCTGCTTTAGGGTGGGCAGGCAGGGTCCCAGGCACTTTTCTGCTGGGCAAAAACTGTCCAAAAAAAAATCTGGAGGAAGACTCAGGACTCTGAAGCAAGATCATGGCTGTCCCCATGCTAAGCTCCAGTGCAAAAATTGGAGAAATAGCTCAAACAAGCCAATAACCAGCCCAGAGAGCCACAGCCCAAGCAGGCTGAGAATTAGGGCAGCAGCCACCCCAGACTGCAGCAGCACAGAGCCCAAAGCTGGCACAGAAAGCCAACACACGCCAGGGGAGATCCTCAACACACATCCCCAGCTGAGGGTGGAACCCTTGGGAGAAGCATCTCCTTGCAGACATCGCAGGATTGCAGCCACACAAAACCTGGGACACTCCAAGAACGACAGACAGCCCAGGAACGACAGAGAGGTGACAGCACAGGACAGACACAGCCAGGCACGGGCAGACAAACCCAGACGTGACACAGAGAGCTGCCAGCCCTGCTGGGACAGCAGTGACAGTGTGGAAAGGCTGGCTTGACTGATGGAAATCCTGCTGACAGCCACGGGGGCAGCAGCAGGAGCAAGGAGGATTTTCTGGTGCTGCAGCACAGAAACCCAGCTGGACAACTACAACATCCCTACTCCTTCCTTTATGGATGAACTCCCGTGGCTGGTACCACAGGCAACTCTTGTGCACCACAAGTCTGGACCCAACAGTGGTGAAAATGTAAACAAGTTGTAGGAAGAGAGGCAGGAGCAAGAAAAGCAAGTGCAATTGTTGGGAAAGGAGTTACAGCATGAAGGTCATGGGTAACCTTGAGAATCAGGGAGCAAAAATACCCCCCTGGGCTTCTCATGGAGGGAAACTCAGTGCCCAGAGAGACACAAGAAACAGAGCTGCAAGCAAAGACAGGAAAGCAAGTTATTATTCTGTTTTAAGAGCATTTGCCCTTGGGACACCATCCCAAAATGTACCTCAGACTCCCCTCTGGAGTAAGGTGATCCCACTCCAGTCACAGATGTACTGCCTTGAGATTGATCTTGAATCCAATCCCACCAAAGCCTCAGCGAGTTATTCTACAAAATCAAAGCACAGTTTCTGCTGCATTTCTCCGTTTGCTGAAGTTTATTACATTTGAAAAAGTTAAATGAACGACTTGGCAGTTCCCAAACAAACTGCATTGCTCTTGCAGCACTGTATGCACAGGGGAAAACCTTTTAAAAAGATATTGCAAAAATGGTGCAATATTTTCCTTGACAGCCTCCTGAGCCCCTCAGCACACAAGGTCCCACTATTACTGATGTTAAAGGAGAGTGCAAAGTACAGATCAGAGATTCATCCCATCTGCTCTGGCTCTGGCCTCACAACAGAAATCCTGTTGGTGGAGGAGCCGACACGTGTAGCACTTGGCAGAAAACTCAACTCTGATTCTGTTGTATAAACCTTTAAATTTTTATTACGGTAAAAAGAGGAGGGAGAGAGGGCAGAGTCCTGGGGAGTTTGGGCGAATTTCACGACCACCCCACTTCCTGGAGAACACTCCTTGTTTTTTGCATATGCACATGAGTACAGATTAGTCATTTAGCACACAAAGACTATTTTCTTTGCTGCACATCAGCCAATATGGTACATGCCAACTGCAGCAAGAACAACAGATGAAAGCCACAGACACAGTGCTAAGCAACTTGTTCAGCAATGCTCACATTTGCATGTAAACAAGAGAGATGAGAGTTGGTTTCCCAAGACCCTCGCCAGAGAGAAATATTGGGATAGTCTCACCCTGCTGCCCTGGGGTTTGCATGTGCTCTCCCTTCTGGGAAGCTGACACGTAATACACTGCCATTAGAGTCCTCAAATCCCAGTGGAATAAGAGACCAGGGTTAAATAGAACATTATAAACATCCTTAACGATTTCAGAAACCTGTAAGGCCTCGGAGACTCTGAAACTGCAGTTTTGGAGTGCAGAGGAGGAAACCAGCACAGGATCAGGGCCAAGAAAATGTGCTTATGCTTCTTGCAGCCCTGTGTGGCAGAAAGCCTGACTTTCCCTTAAAAGAGCTGATGATTGCAAAACACTCTTTTCTCTCCACAAAGTTACCAAAAATCATAAAATTGGATTTTTTTACAGAAGTTTTCACCTACAAGGATGCTATGGAATTTACAAGCTTCCCTTGCCAAGCAACACAGACATGCAAGTGTCATTGTCTCAGCTGCTCAAAAAAGAAATGAGCTCAAAGGGGCAGCTCTTTAATGGCACACAGCATTCCTGCTGGATCCAGCTCCATCAGGCTTGCCAGGACAGCTCCAAGTTCCACCAGAGCTGTCTTCTTTGGTGGAGGGAGAAGGAAGCATTCATTTCTGACAGAAAAATGCTACAGCCAATTAAAAGAAGAAAAAAACCAAACCCCAAATGATGAAATAGCACAGGACTGGGCTTGTTGTCTCCAGCAAACCAGGCAAAAGGCATCGCAGCAATGCACAAATGAAGAAGACACAGTGGCAGATTTCTACAATACTTGCTGTCACTCCTTTACCTCCTTGAAACTTGCTTTGTTAGTCCTTCAGAGTCTTGTCTCATTAAATTCCCTGTCACTGTTCTGTTTTAAGAATGTCCTTGTTAAAACTAAAACACCTGTAAGCCTTCCCTGGGCACTCCTGCCTCTTATTGGGAAAAAACACATGATCTTGGCACTTACTCAATCTAAAGTGACAGATGCTGCTGAAGAAAGTACCAGAGAACTTCCCAGCCTCCTGCAATTCAAAATTCTACATCCCAAGCTGTAAAAATATAGTAAAGAATAGCACGAAAAGAACATAAAAGCTAAGGCTGTTATCTTTCTGGTTATGTATTTATGGAATACTTGCTTTGGAACAATGGTGATCAACATTCTCAGTTTCTGTTGTGCTTTCCTGGATGTCCTTGAGTCAGCTGCAGGTACCCACATTAACCAGCTCTGCTCTAGGAACGAGCTGCCAGTTAATTGTGGCTGCACTGACAGCCAGGGAGTTCTGACATATAAGACAGGTCCTACACACACACACAGACACACAGTGGCTTTTGGGACAGCCAATGCAGTTTCACTTTTGGCAACAGAATATTGCATTTGTAAAAAATACAGATTTTTGGCTACCAATGTTAAGGTAGATAAAGTTTTGACCTTGAACACCACGGCAGTGTCGAACTTAAGTACCAAGTGTGTGGGACCAGAATCAGGGCAGAGCCCCCAGCACGTGGAACAGCACAAGAACCCACAGCTAGAAATGGCAGGCAAGTAGCATTTACAGATTTAAGCCTCAAGACAATCCATCCCTGGTGCGTCTCACCAAGCAGCAGACCAGGTATTTTGCTCTCAGCCCTGGCTGAGCTGCGTGCAGGGTCTGTCACACCACCTGCATGCCTCTGTCATGCCCATCTAGCTGCACTTTCAGTTTGTGGAGCTCCTCGATCTCCCTGTTGTGCCGCTCCGTTTTGTGCCGCACCAAGGAGCGGTAGAAGTGAATGGTGAAGACGACAAAAATCAGACCCACGGGGACCATGATGATGGTGGACACCAGTGCTGACTGCCACCCCGCGTGGCTGCTGGGCTTCTCCACGTTGCTGGTCTCGTTTTTCAGGATGGAGCCCACCGGCAGGAATTTGATCCAGCACAGGAGCACGACTTCCGCAAGGAAAAGGAGGATTCCCAGGACGGTGGAGAAGCCCCAGGCCAGCTCGATGTAGGGGTGCATGCGCTCGTGAGGGGACTCGCTGATGGAGTTCAGGTTGTGGATGTTGCTCACGGCCTCCACGTTGGGCAGGATGCAGGTGCTGATGAGGAGGGCGAAGAGGTGAACGGCCACGAGCACCGTTGTGCAGGCGCTGAAGGCGATCAGCAGCATCTGCGGGTACTTGTACTGCACCTCCAGCTGCACCTCCACCATGGCGACCTGGGGAAGGAACAAAGAGCTTGTCAACATCTGCTGGCTTTCCTCTTTTCAAGGCTTTCAGCCAGGAAAGCATCTTGATTCAGGAAGAACACCTAAGGTCAAGTACACACTCCAGAGCTTTTTGGAATGGCAGCCCAGATGGATCACTGCTGTCATCCACGAGGACGCATGCGCCGCCCGTGCTGTGGCCCTTCTGAGGCCGTGGTTTTCTCAAAGAACACGTCTCTCCTTGCCACCATGAGCCACAGCAGAAGGAGCTCATTAGATGCCACATGGGGCTGGGAGGCAGCTGACAGCCTGCTATAACCCACCATCACACCCTCTCCTGCCACTCCTTCCTTGCGGCTGCAGCGCAGGAAGTTTCAACTTCAGGCATGTAAAGAAAAGCAAAACCACGCCAGCTCCTCTGGCCAGTGGCCAGCCAGGTTTCACTAACCAACATGGGAAACACACAAGCTACTTTGCAATTTAAGTTAGCCCATAGTTAAAATAACTGCCTTCTATTCTCAGAACAGTTTACGTTTGTTTTTATTACAAATATGCCCAGATAAATAACTTTTAAGTTATTTATATCCTCAAATTTCTCCCTTGAGAGGTAATAACTTAGTGATACACTCAGCAGAAGTGGACAGCTACTGGCTTATGGGTGTGCTCAGCAACTCAGGAGTCTGCTTTCCAAAAGAAGAGCTATCATACAGCAGGTCTCTAAACGCTATTTTTACTTTAATCAAATAAAGCTGGAGAAGCAGAATATGTGCAAGAGAGCAGGAGGCTCTTTTGAGATCAGAACTGGAATCCTGTTAACTGGTTTAGTATAAGAATTTGTACAATTGCTTAAGCTACCTGTGAAGCAAACCAGTACTTCTGTGTGGTGGCATCCCTGAAAGGACTGCACAAACCTTCTGCTAAGAGAAGCCACAAAAGCAGTGGACAAGACTATCAAACATTCCTCTCTAGCAGCTGGCTTGGATCTGCAGCTGCACTTCATGATTTGCAGAGAAGTTAACTCTCTTGGCAGCAAGGAAAACCTCTGGTGATCCCAGCTGACCTGCTGCTCCAGCCCAGCTCAGCTTGCTGGAATGAAGCCCCTCTCAAGAACATCGTGAGAAGGCAAAGTTTCAAACCTACACTCGACTCTGGGACACAGAAGGATTTTGCAGAACTGACTCACGATTATGTTACCCAGACTTCACATGAGACTCCCCTGAGCAGCCATTTCAGGCTCTGTACAATCACCTGCACCACTTGCTCTGGCATTACTTGTTAATAATATTATTTAGGCACTGGAAGATCAGGGGTGTGCTCATGTTGTCCCTGTTGGAAGCCCTGAAAAGGATTAAAGGGAATGGAAACCAGTTGGCATGACTGCTGCCTTACCTGCATTTGCTCTGAAACCCATCAGATCACAGTCAAGTCCGAACACATTTACCAGCAAACAAGATACAACACGTGTGGAAAATGGTCAATCTCTGCAAGCCTGGATTTTATAGCTACATTAACTATTTAAGATATTAGAGACACCAAAAATACTGTGACAGTTCTTGGGCATTCCCAGCCTTCTGTTCTGGTCATGAACATGTCGGGGTTTTACCTTTTTTTTGTTTTTATAGGCTCCTGGCTGCAGTTTACGGTAGTTCTTGCTGTATAGCAGAGAAAATCCTAACACAGGATTGGCTTCGCTATCAACTGCAAGGTCAATTAATTAGAACACATTTCACGTTGCCTTGTGTATGTTCCCTTTGCAGTTCCCCCTATATTGATTTGAGAGGGAGGAGATCAGACTTATTCTCTGCTTCACTGTACAATGAATTTGTACAGCACTGTGGTTGCCAGTCACGCCCCATCAGCCAGGAAAACCTGCAGGTACATTGTTCATTATGGGGTGCTGTAATAGCCAGAGACACAGCTGAATGGGAATTGTACCTGCATGTCCAATTTATAGCTTTATATTAAAGCTGAAAGCCTGGCTGATGTCAACATATCAATTTCTGCTTGTTATCCTTCACATGAGCAGCACTTCTCAGCTAATTGGATGTTTCCTCCCAGACTAACCTATTCCCCAGGGCGAGCTTCAGCTGTGCATTGTGATGAATTTTTAACACTGACTGATGGCTCAGTAAGAGGTATTTCAGGGAAAAACATCAACAATCCAGATAGGGCAGCAAGGCAGAAAAACAGTTCATTTAACCCAAACAAGTACTGAAAAGGTGAGTGAACTCTTATTGCTCTACCCAGCACAGGCTGTCATGTCATTCCCTGACCGGGATAAGAGAAAGAGGACAAGCTGACATAACCCATTTAAAAATCATTAAATATGCTGCCTAGCCTGTGAAACTATTAATATGTCATGTTTGATACAATTATACTCTTCCATGTAATAGCTCCCTTTATTTTAACCTCTTCCCAGAAGCAACTTTGTAAGGCTGAGCTCTCTGACAAGCCATGGAATATTTCAGCACAGGCCTAATTTTAAGCTTGAGAATCACCCAGTTGAGCTCCAGAATTACAGGATCAAGCGCTCACAACATTTTAGAATTAAACTGCAATTAAATACATGCAAAAATGGTGGGTTTTAGACCAGTATAGCTCAGACTGTCCACAACAAAGATGTAATTCATCTTGAGAAATTTAGACCAGGACAGATAATACGAGGCAAAAGGATGACAAATGGCTTAACATAAACCATGACACATTCACACAGATGGTTTGGCAGACTGTAAAAACAATCACTCCAGTAGATCTGTCGGGGTTTTTGTTTTGGTTTGGTTTTTTTAATCAAATACATATCCTGTAGCAATTGGACAAGTATTGAGAAGATGGATTAGCAGTAATAGCTCTTATTTCCATCAGGAAAATTATTAAGAAGGTTTCCTAAGCTCCCTCTAAATTTCCTTTATTTGTAGCCTCCTCGAGGCAGATACAGCTGCCCTACAGCCCACCTCCAAGCAAACCTGGCACTGGAATGACCCACATCCTCCTGACCTGCCCAGTGCTCTGCTAGAAATACCAGAGATGGTAACCAGGAAGGTTTGCATTATTCTGCAGCCTGTCCAGAAGGAGCTGGATCAGAGCCACCGCCTGTTGATTAAATATCCATCAGCTCGCAATAATTTCAGCCAATAGGGAACTAGCTTGCATCAAACACACTGACAGGGGAGTAAATAAAGCAATAGCCAAGCCCTGGATGACATTTGTTTATGTAGTTAAATGCACTCGAGGCTTTGGGGAAACTATTTAAAAGAATCATGGAATGGTTCAGACTGGAAAACACCTTTAAGATCACAGAATCCAACCACTACACCAGCACTGCCAAGTCCAGCACTAAACCGTGTCCCTAAGTGCCACGTCTACACATATTTATCTCTAAATAACTTCTCTTCTTTCATCGATAGCCAAAGAGGTGCTCTTATTAGAGAGCAAACATCCGTGTACTAAATACCTGCATGCCAAACTACCAGTGGAGAAATGAGCCAGTAGGAACCAATACCTCAGCTTTCCAATCAGCTGGGGAAAAAGTTTGCTAATAAAGAGAATTCTTTATTGCAAGAGATTTTTTTCTTAGTTACTGATTTCAGGTCTATTTCTTATGTTAGGCCAAGGAGCATAATTAACACCACTTACACCTGTGTATATTCAACTGCACTTTAAATGCTTCAAAGAGAATGTAAAACCAATGGTTAATTTTGCGTGTTTGCCAAAGACTTTCAGCAACTTTCTGCTGTGAGAGTTGAGAAAGCGTGCTTTGTTTTCAGAGATGTGGTTCAGCCCTGCAGTGTGGGTGGGCTGCAAGCCCCGAGTCCCAGTGGTGCCAGTGACAGCACACCCCAGCACGGACACCTTGTGTGACCACGCTGGTAAGTCAGGCCCCAGCAATACAAAATGTTAATTTAATAATAATGTTAAAGACAACAGTCACAACAGGAGTCCAGTAACCAGAGGCATGCAGGGCATGCACGAGAGGATTTTTAGAGTAAGAAAACTCCTGAGTGAGAGAAGTCTACAGCAGAGCACCCAGCTTTCTCAAAAAGAGGAGGGAGGGACCTTCTGCCCCCGCAGCACACAAGTTTAGTTACAAACCAACACAGACTTTGCGAAAAGCTTTTAAGAGCATCTTTTGCACACAGCCAGGGAGTGGAGAGCAATGACAAATCAACTGAGCACCCTGTCCCCAGTCCAGCCTGCTCCCACTGAAACCCCCGTCTGCAGCTTTCCAGCTTCACTTTGGGTGACCAACTTCATCATCCCAGACTGCTGTAATGTTACGGATGATTCATGATCTGGGGGGCTGGGGGAGGAAAAAGCAGCGGAAGAAGCTAAAATAAAACAAGAAAGGCTATCTGGAAAGTTCCTGAGATCTGTTGTTCCCCCCCAGCTTCTGAGCTGCAGGATGAAACATCTTCACATCATGTCCCATGCCACCCAGGCGTTGCCCTCTGCCCCTCTGCTGACAGACCTCAGGAACAACCAGACCTGCCCATTTCCTGAACAGGAAACCTCCCCCAAACCGGTTTCAATTCTCACTCCCAGTAAGCAAAAGCTTGAGGGGAGATGAAGGGGCTTACACTGACACAGCACAGTGGTGTTTTAACACACAGCTCAGACAGGCCTGAGCACTAAACCACTCACTGTGTCAGTCTTGTTTATTTGCTCACACCTGACACAGTTCTGACCTATGCAAATCATTTCCAAATAACACCCAAGCGCTGCACAGCAGAAAGCAAGCACCAGGGATCACTTCCAATAGGCAGCACTGACAAAAATATACCAGCTTTGGCTCCCTGCAGGCTGCAGAGCCCTCTGACACCAGGTCTGAGGCTCAGGGCCTCTTCTCACACCTCAGTGGTATAACACGATCTCCCCGATCACACTATGCAAACTTCACTTTGGCAGACTGCGACCCAACCTCCACCTTATTTTAGACACCATGACCTGAGAAAACACACAGAGAAATTAAAATAACGTTCAGGAGCACAGCAACCACAGGGGCCTAAAAGTGCTCCACGCCCAAGAGCAGCCTCGCATGAAGGCAGCCAGCGCAGGACAGCCTCGGGACCTAAGGAGGTCCTGGATTGTTCAGCAATGCTGCTGGAGCACTTAGGATCACTTGCAGGTAGGGGATTAGTATTTTTAGAGGGCTGACTTGGGAGCGTGTGGGTTGGCTGTTAGACAGCTCATGTATCCCTGCTGCAGAGAGACAGCCAGCCTCAAATTGCAGGAGCAGCAGCAGCCAAACAGAAGCCCCCAGGCGGATGCCTCCTGTCTCTTCAGGAAACAACTGCCTGCTTCTTCCTGGGAGGAAAACACTGATTAATAGTTAATTTTAAGGAACCCAAAAACCTTCACAGTTTAAAAAGCTATAAAACACACATACCATTGCAAATCCAGACAGCAGAGCAGAGGTTCTGCTGGAGGCTTTCAGTTTGGCTCGGCTCAGGTACAATTTTCTCCAGGAAAGGGCTTGAACGGAGTGGTGGTTGGATGTGACCAATTCCAGGTAGCTGCGCCGGACCCAGTCCCGATAATCCATGCCCTTTGTGCCAGGCTCAGAGCAGCAAGCAGGAGTGGACGGATCCACCGGAACGTTCAATTCAGAACTCATGATGAGAGAAATGCTGAGGGAACAAAACGGTCGTGTTCAAGAGGGTGTGGTGGACAGGATGAGCATCAGCTACTGGAAAAGCTACAGTTGAACAAAGTTGCCCTTGGTCAGCGGAAAATGATGGACTAATTAACATCACACTTGGAAGACAGAACTGAGAAAGGACCATCCATAATTGCCAAAAATGACCATGAGAACTAGCAAAGATTACAAAGGTACACGTGGGAACTACTCCAGCCAGGAATTCAGGAAAGCTGTACAGCATCTGGATCTTCATTTCAGAGCAGGCACCTCAACTTTGCCCTTTAATTCCTTCTCGCTAACAAAAAATTGTTTTACATAAATACACTTGGCCCCCATCTTATATTTGTTCTGAGCTGACAGTTCATTTCCCAGAGCATCGTGGGCTGGCTCCGAATGCACCTCCTAGAGTACCAATGTAACACCAGTTCAGGGAGTCACTTTTTGCTCCTTCTTTGGAAACCATTCCTCCTGGGTTGGGTTACAACGTGGGGCGTAACCAAACTGTTCTGATTCTACTCCGATCTTCATTACTCCTGATGAACCGTTAATGGTCGTTCGCAGGAGTGCACACCCGACCCCCCAGGCTGCAAGCTGGGTGTTAGATAAGGGAAAGAGGCAAACCCTGCATGGCAGGGTGGTGTTTCTTTGTCATGACAAATTGATTAACTCAGCCGTGATAACCACTCCCAGCCCACGGGTGTCATCCCTGCCAATGGGCCACAATGGCTCAACGGCACCAGTGGGCAGCTGTAACGACCTAGGCCATAAAGGACTCCCCAAAATATCCTGTGACTCATAGGATCGCATCGTTCCATTGTGAAATTCCCTGCCCTGGGGGAGGTACTGAACCTTCCTGCCTGAATCTGACTGTATGCACGTATCTGGGGACTTGAACACCACCACCACTGGACATCCAGAGGAGGACCTGAACTTCCACAGGAGGGCCAGATCATCCACAGGACCACTGCTTAATCGGACTGCAACTGCCACCCTGACCAACATGGGCCATGTTGTACTCTGACTTGTGGGTTTAAGCCAGTTTTTCTGTATCATTTCATCTATTGTAATCTTCCTATTAAATTGTAACTCCGACCTGAAGTCTGTCTCAAGGTATTTGTGTAGGGGTTAATTTCTCCCACTGGTTTACTTTCAAACCAGCACATCAGTTTTTCTCAGTTAAACCATTGCTCATCACAGCTCAGTTTAGATGGGCTCAGTTCTCCCCCAAACTCCCCCAATAAGAACAGAGTTGAATGCCGTGTAGGGTTAACAAATGAACTTCCCAAGCTTTTTCAGTGGGAAGTTAAATTTCCTGAGCTGCTCACACTCCATTTATCAGCCACATCTGACCAAGAATCCTGTTCCCTTACTTCCACCAGTGGCTCTGAGCAGAGGGAAAGGAAAACGCAATTCCAAGGGGAAAAGCGAGCTGCTTCCAGGAAATTCCGTCATCTTTGGATTTAAGGGATTACACTGAGAGATGTATGAAAGCAGCAAGAACATTCCAGGTGGTGGATGCCTTACACCACCACGTCCCCAGGCTGCTGCTAAATGGCTCTGGTGATGCCCAGACACAGAACAACATCTATGGAATGTTTTGTGCAAAAATTTCCCACTCTGACATCTGAAACTAACTCAGCCTTCCAAAGAATGGAAACCACGATTCTTTGTTTAATCCCCTCACTCACAACTCCGCCTCTGAGCACTGTGGTGGTGGCAGACAGAGACACCAGAGCAGCACCTTCTGGCTATAAAACACTCACCAGCTCCCAGGAGGAGATGCTGCCCAGAATCACACCTGGTGTGTGGCAATAATTAGTCCCAGCACCACCTCTCAAGGTCACAGGCACCTTTCAGCCCTGCCTGCCCTTCCCCCCAGCTCCCCATGTACAGGGGCCACATGGGGACAGCTAATAACGCCATGACCACTGGGAGACCTGGAGAAGTGGCAAAGATCAAAAGGACATACACGGCCCACAACTCTGAATGCTGTTACTAAAAGGGAAGGAAGCTGTTTCAGGCACAATAACAAAGATTAGCAAATAAAGCACTGCATGTCCAAGATTGTCCCTCCTGAACACGGGGGGCTTTCAGGTTCCAGCTCCCTCAGACATAACAAGGATGGCAGCACAAGATGATTCCTGGGCAGGTTTTGACAAGGCCATTATTAAAGCCCCTGGAACACTCCAGGGAGGTTCCTGACCTGCTCAGGAGTTTTCAAAATACTTAAAAGTAACAAAAAAAACCCCCAAAACCAAACAAATAAAAAGAAAGGCAATAATAGAACATTCACGCCATAATAAAAACAAGAAGAAAATGAATAATGGGGACAAACCTTCCTGCTTGATCTGTGTTTCCAGAAAAGACAAGAATCACCTATTATAGAGAATAAAAAAGCCTCCTCGGAGGACTGGAGGAAGAAACAGTCTGTGAGCAGCAAAATTATGAAGCTGTTTCCTGTGACAACATCCTGTGTGGATCCTGCAATGTATAGCGTGGAGTGAATTCACTCACTTTGTCTCCAGCTGGGACAGTGATGGCCACTGCTCTGCCATTTATTTTCACAAAATACTTAGGAACTTTCTGTGTAGGAAACTTTGACCTCTGGGACAAATTCCATTAAAAAGACAAATGAATTCAGAGGTTACAGAGAGAGGGCAAGAGAACCCAATCACATCTGCTTCTTTCCTTAGAAAAATAAGCTAAAAATACCACAAGGCTGAATTTTCACTCTGCAGCAGCTCAAGAGATGTTCTCAAATAAGTAAACAGCTTCAGAATAAAATCCATAAACACAAATGTAACCCAAACAAGCAGTGCCAGGAAGTCAAACTCACCTTGCTGGCTATGGACATGGAAGGACTGGGCAGAGGGCTCCAAGGGCTGAAACACAAGACCAAAGAAGCATTTTACATATGCTGTAGCTGGAGCAGTTTTACTCTGGAAATACTTTTCAGCCTGTCATCTGCATCAGGGAAGGCTTATTCTGGAGATTTCACCCTCCTGCCTTGTAAAGTTAAAGGTTTAGGACACTTGTTCTTACAGAAAGAACTATCCTACAGGGTTTGGCTGCACAGGACTATTGAGTTCTGGATGGGGAATGAGGAATTCTCCAGGAGACCTTTTCCTCAGGCAGCCCTGGCAGAGTCCATCCCAGCTGTGTCTTCACTCACTTCCACTGCACCACCGACACACCTGACCCCACTCCATCTCGGACTGGTAGGACAGAAAGCTCTCTGTGATTGCTCCCTTTATGTTGATTTTCTTAACCTGCCAAGGGTTGTCCTTTGGAAAAGGGAAAGCTACTGCCTCCTCACATCTCGGTGCACGTGTGGGGATTTCTCCACAGCTGGGAATGAAGCCGACACCACCAGGGCCGAGATGAGCGGATCCCCCTCCCACCACTGCCGTGCTCAGTCGCCCACAGAGCGCTGTCTCTGCAGCACTGGCAGCTCCTCTGCCTGGCTTTGGGATGCCAGTCCCAGGTTTCTGCCCCACACCCCCAGACTGGTCTGTGCGTTTGTGCCAGTCCCTTCCTTCCCTAACATTGTTCAAGCCCCTGCAGGCCATGGCTAAGACAAATCCCAAACCCTGCTACTCCACCCTCATGAGCTCAAGCCCTCTTTGCCGTGGTTTCCCTTCCTATGTTCTCTTCTGGCTTGGGACTCCCCCAGGCAGCACCCCTAGGGTGTCAGAGCACCCAGGCAGGGTGTGAACACCCCATAGCTGTGACCACCCTTGTGGCAGCAGGGGCTCACCTCCCAGGCAGGATGTGACCCCCTGGTCCCACCACCACAGCCGGGATCCTCCTGACGGGGCACTGCCTGAGCAGGGGATTTCTCGTCCTCCTCCTCCTCCCCAGCCACCCTCAGCACATTCTGGGCAGGAGGTGATCCCACACAGCGAGGATCTCCTCTCCAACAGCAGCCTCAGACAGGGGATCCCTCAAGCCAGGATGAGACTCCCTCCCAGCTAGGACGTTCCCCTCCAAAGGCAACTTGGACAGAGGATCTTTCCTAGGCAGGATGCAACCTCCTACCACTGCATCCCGATTCAGCATCCCAAGAATCCTCCACAACTCCTCAGGCAGGATGGGACCCAACCCCTCGATCCCCTCTTCCAAAAGCACCCTGGGCCACCGGCTTCCCCGCACCGTACGCTGGAGGTGCCTCCCCTACAGCATTCCAGCGAGAGGATCCCTGTCCGGATATATCCCACGGCAGCTGGCCTGCCTTCTGCGTCCCATGGCACTTCCAAAGCACCGCCGGACACCACGGGACCCCCTTCTCTGCGCACAGCGGACCCTTCCCATTCACCCCGTCCAGGTGCAGCGGAGTGTCCCCAGCTGGGCAGGAGGAGGCGCGAATCCCACCGCCGCCATCCCGGCACGGGATGCCCCCCGGCCGGGCAGGAGGAGGCGCGGCTCCCCCACACCGCCCCGGGTAGGGGAATTCCTGTTCAGGCAGGATGAATCCAACTCCCCCCACAGCACCCCGGGCAGGACGAGACCCCCTCCTCCCGCAGCCCCGCGGGCAGGAGATGCTCCCACCTCTGCAGGACGAGCCCCCCCACACCCCAAACACGCCTGAGGGGATGCCGCCCGCTGCCCCAGAGCGCGGGCCCCGCTGGGGATGAGCCCCCTGCGGGCGGGATGCGGCCTCAGGGGCGGCGGGGGCAGGCCGTGTCTCACCGCGCTGCCGTCCGGGAGCCGTGCCAGGAGCCTCGGGAGAAGGACCGGGAGCGGGAGCAGGAGCGGGATCGGGAGCGGGAGNAGCGGGATCGGGAGCGGGACCCGGAGCCGCCCCCGCCGCTGCCACGGCAACGCCGGGCACCGGCCACGTGACCCGCAGGAAACCGGGGGGGGCAGCGTCGCCACGCCCCCGCACGTGACCACCCGCTCATTGGCGCGCGGCCGGGATGGCCACGCCCCCTCGGCGGCGGGGGCGGGGCCTGGGGACACGACCCCCGCCCCGCAGGAGCGGTGCCCCCCGCCCCTCCCGGGGAACCGGGGCCACGCTCGCCCCCTGCGCCCCCGGGGGAGCCGCTCGGGGGTCTGGGCGTCTCACCAAACGGGGGTTGGACTCAGCGGTTACAGAGAAAGGGCATCCCCCCGGCACGGAGCGGTTCCCGCAGCGCTCGGGGGTCCCGCTGTGAGCATGCATCTGTAGGGAAAAAAAAATCAGGTCTGCGGATCCCTAAAGTCGCGGTCGGGCGGAAACCCACCCACTGGTAAAGATGTTAGTGGGTCTGGACCTTGCGTTATCTCTAAATCTTGCCACAGAGAAGGTATTGGTGCAATGGGATGCAAATGTGCTTTTATTACAATTATTAATTATACAGCAAAAAGTCGCCACTTACATAAGTCAAAAGGCAGCGCTGCTCTGCCTCCGCCGGGCTGAACCTCCTCCGGCTGAGCACAGGCTCCCTGCGAATCCCGACTGCTATCTCCCTGCACTCCTCCGCTATTGACTCAGCAGGAAATCCTGTATAAACCCATCAAAAGGATAGGGACAGCCTTATGGAAAAGAGAGGGAGTTCCTTCCCTGGAAATGAGATAAAGAAAATGCTGAAAGGCAGCACAATGGGTCAGCTTTATCACAGGGTAATCCCATCTTCCTGAATTCCATTCTGCCTGGGGAGGGAACAAAGGAAAAGAACTCTTAAAAGCCTAATAAAGACACAGATACATGTTATCCTGAGTGTGCTTTTCACCTCTGAGAGCAGGAATATCCCTGCTCGGTTTCAGCACTAACACTGCTGTTTCTCGGGGTCCCACATATGCACAGACACGTGTAGAAATGGAACAGAGCAAACTTTAGCCCTTGAGGGTTAATCTCCATCAGAGAAAGAAGAGGGACTCCTCTAGAAAACAACCCAGAGCACGAATTTAGTGTAAGCAGGTCAAACTCCTTGGCAGTTCCAAGCCTGTAAGTTATTACAGTCTTGTTGGTGCCCTATTTGGAATAGGAAGCAGTTGTAGAGTTGTTTCTGATTTTACTATGCACGGGAGCACTTCCCCTTTTCTACTCCATGGATGACGTTTTCCCCGTTTTGAGGTCACATAGTATTTGCATTTTATTCTAAACGAAGAAACATCCCTTGAAACCTCCCTTTGAAGCGCTTTGTATTCTCAGCGAGCTCGTACTGCCACGAACAACCACAACACGGCAGAGTGTTCATGGGAATTCACAGCTACACCTACCAAATACAGCTCCTACTGCTACACTCAGCCACCCCGGCGAGACAGAGCGTGAGGCAGATCCCACCTTCACCAACATGCTCTCTCTGCTGTTCAAGGATTTCACCTACAAACTCGGCATTCCCAGAAAACAGAGCATGAATAATTCAGCGCGGGTAATGGTGGCGTCTTAGGGAGGCAGGATGAGGCCACGCAACCTGAATTTGTTCAATCACCAAGACAAACTCGAGTTCACCTTCCTCCTGGCTGAGGGAAGCATGTCCTCGCTCAGCAGCATCTGCTCTGCTTAATGCAGAACAGCACTTACTCAGCTCAAAGGCCTGACAAGCTCAGAGGCAGAACATCTTTATTTGTGAGATTCTCGGTTCTTCTCTGCCCATAAAAAAACCCTCACATTTTTATGGCTCATCCTACAACACAGTATCCATAGGGTTTGCCTGCCCTAAGGGGGATTCACTTGAAGCAATGCTCATAACTAATCTCTCCACAGGGAAAATGCCAGCTGCAGAACATCCATCCTGCATCTGAATGAAACACTGCCACCACTTGCAGCACCTGCCCCTGTGGAGATTGAGCAGAAAACAGTTCCATGCAGATCTCTAACCTGGGGGGCAGAGGGGATTTGGACCTTGCAGGTCAGAAGTTATCCACCTCTGAAGCCCTTGGATATGTACAGGGGAACTAAACACAAACATCACTTGCACTTGGTCACATCTGCTTCCCAGCCGCCATGGTAATACCACTGAGAAGCCATTACATAAAGCCAACTCAGACAAAATGCAGGATTTCTGGCAGCACTATTCAACAAAGGCGAAATCTAAAACGAGATTCTCCCTTTTTACTGTTTTTGCTTAAAATAATTTGGCATTAACCAAGGCTTGAGAAGAAGTAGCACCGCATTCTGGATGCAAGGCTCTGGGATGAGCATGTCTGAAAGTCAGCAGGCACTTCTAATTAAAGATACACTGAAGAGACAAAAACCAGAGTTACAAGTAAAACCACCACTGCATATGCTTTTCATTGAAGCACCAATAAGTAAATATATAGAGAGATGTTATGATTCCTAGCAGGGAATCCAAAGTGCAAAGCAGAGAGCTCAAGCAGAGAGAAAGGCAGGTGTCATTATAGGAAGCTGAGCACAAGCAAAATGATTCCATTCCAAGCCTTTCTGCCACAGGATTCAGAGGCTTTACACACAATCTTTGGGAAAAGGTATTGTTCCAATTCAAAAGCAAAAAGTGACATGCAGCTAACACCTTTTTCCACATTTTCATGTGTGCCACATTACTCGATCTCTTTGTCCCTTCCTGCAGCACTGCAGCATCTCTTTATTTTACTGAAATCCTCTTCCAAAAATAAAAAATAGAAGACAGAACAATCCAACGCATCCCTTTTATTAATTTAAAAAACATGGAAGAAAAGCAATAGGGAAAGTTTTAGCATTAAAAAAGGGATCCTGATTAAAAATCTATAGAACTTGTCTAGCAACATAAACTGATTTCTTTGGGTTAGAGATGACCCCATACAAAACCCCAAATGCAGAACACTCACAGTGCAGGAGAGTCTGGCTACAGACCACTTTTCTACTTCAGGTTAAACTCCTCCCCTAGATTCATGTATCCCACTGCTACCAGCTTCAACATAAGTAGAATACGTAGCCTTCACAGTAATATTTCCCTTAAATGGTAATAGTTATGTTTTAGCTTTCAGACAGAAAAACACTCTGGGCCACGTTAGAAAGAACTCTAGGGTCATAGAGACTTATGGCTGACTCTTTAGAGCAAACTTAGAGCAGACTGCACAGCAGTTATACAAGCAATTAAGAAAAAATCTCTTATTTGGCATTTCTCTATCATTTTCTCTCGGGCCTGTGACGTGAAGGCCATGCCCCGTTAAGCAGATGTAACGTACGCCAATGGGTTCTGCTTGGCTGAGATGAAAGACTTTCATGCTCCTGAATATAAAGCAATGAACAGTGTTTCCAGCTGTCCCTGGAAGGCCTCATCCTCTTCCCATCACAAAACTTGGCTCTTCAGCATCATCTTCCTTCTCTTCCTCCTCCTTGCTATCCTCTTCGTCATCCTCGCTGCTGCCTTGCTCTTGGGATTGACCAGGTTCTACAAACACAAACAGGATGAATGGATGACGTGCTCCCACCTGGCTTCCTTGCCAAGCATTTCACAACAAAACAGTCTCAGGTGCTCAGCAAATGTGTATTAGTCCAGGCTGATAAGCATGGATGGGTAACATATTCCCCTGTGTCTTCCTTGTAAAGTATCTCACGACTAAGCAGTCCCAGATACTCAGGGAACACGAATCAGGTTCCATTAATTCTGCCAAGTAATGAGGAGCTCAGAATATCCAGCTCTCCCTTGGAGAATTCCCTTACCTCCAACGTTACCAAGTCCATTATTAAACAACTCCACCTCCTCTGGAATATTATTTCTTTCAAACACTGAGGTGATAGATTATCTCACTCCCAATCTCACCTCTGCAGGCTGGGATGAACTTTCAAGGATCACACAGAGCACTGGGAAGCCACAGGCAAGACTCTGTATATTCCTACAGCTATCCAAGTTCACAGAAACTCCACGAGGTGCCATAAACTTTTACAGGCTGTTTGCTATACTGCAAGTACAGGAACTCATAAAGATACGCCTAAAATTAACGAAGGTCACAGAAAACTTGTAAAGTCTGCTAAAAAAACAGGAGACATCTACTAGAAATTAAATAACCGATAACAAAAATGAGGTACGGCATAAAGCGGGACCTGAATCCAAGAGCCATTTTTCTCCCCTTTCCTGTTTCTCAGGCCCAGTAACACTCTCCATGTCCTGACCAGTTCATGCAGGATTTAGGATCAGTGGTCTGATGCCACCGCGTGGTGAAAGGCTGAACTCTGAGGGTTTACTGGGAGTTTGTTCATTAATGCAACCTTAACAACTGACCTCATTCAGTGCCAACCCTTATTCTTAATGTTTTTGCTACAACAAAGATGAAACGTGGCAATTCAGAGGTTTAATTTATTCATTCAAAAAGGAAGACAAATGTTTGCCTGCCACGTCCAACAAATACACTTTAATTAATTTGAAAAAACTCTCAGATCACAACCCAGGGCACACAGAACCAAAAAACGGAAAGGCTGTTCTCAGTAGACTAAAAATGGCTGAGAGGGGCTTCTCTCTCCCCTGAGATTATTATTTTACATAGAGAAGAATGAACTGTAAAGAACTGTTACCAGCAAGTTTGGATTCTGTCTTTCAGGAACTTGTGCTAAACAAAACCACTCCAGCCCCACAACTGGTACACGGCAATCCCACAGCACAGTGCCAGTCCCTGATCCAGCTCTCCTCTCTCCCAGCCACTCCCTAAGGGATGGGTATTCTGTTTGCTCACTCAAAATGAACAGAAGTATGTTGACTCATACTTAAATTCTCCTCCCAGTTATAATTCATAAACGAGTAGCTTAAAAAAAAAAAAAAAGTAACAAAACCAAAACAAAACACCCAAAAAAATTCACTCTGCTACATCCACTTGGCTGTCACTAGTAAAATTAACCTAACAATTTGTCCTCCCGTGTTAACATGGGAGGCTGGCAGTGGTTCAGCTGACACAGATCCAATTCTGAAAAGCAAAGCACAAATAAGGTAGAACTGTCAGGCAAGTCACTGTTCCAGCAGAATTACCAGAAACTGCTGTAACTTTAACAATTTGTGTGCTCATTCACAAAGGACAACTGTTTGGAAGAGTAAGCCAAAATATACTCACTGAAACACCGAAAAGTGCAAAAGTTTGAGCAGACAGTTACACTGACATGGCTGGACATTAATTTTCAAGACTGCAGGAGAACAGAGGCAGTCAGGTTTTTCACCTTTATTTCTATGCAAATAAAATAGTCCTGTGGAACAGATGGTACCAAGGTGGCTCAATTTCTTACACACAAAATTATAACTCAGTTTCTTGCTACCCAAGCAGTGCATTCTTTTTCCACCTGTTTTCCCATACACATTCAAAATGTACTTTAAAAAAGCACAGCCTTGAACAATACTGCCCTTCTGAGCAGCTGAGGTTGTGAATCTGCAGTTTATCAGAATAGCTGGGGCGAAATATGCACAAACTCAGATTCCAGAGTTTGCTGTCCAAAATTTCCCCTAATAAATGGAAAATATTCACTAACAGCCAAGTTATTTGTAAGATTAAATCTCAACATAGATGGCTTTCAAAGAGGATTTTGAAACATTAGCTAAAATAACAAGCTTAAGGCTCAGGCTTTAATCCATGTATTGAGAATACTTGGGATGGGGGTGGAACAAAACCTTCTAGGCTTCAATAAGGGAACAGAACCAAATCCTGAGAAAAGTAAACTAAATTTCACTGACCTTTTTCCTGCTTCTTTTGTTCAAGTTTATTTTTCTTAGCTTGCAGTTTCTTCTCTTTTAACTTCTGGCTATAAAGCAAAGAAAAAAGACTCTCTGAAAAACCCAATGTTGTAAAGCTTCTGCACATTCATACATTCATTGATAAAGGACATATTACAGACATCTTGGAAAAGCTGATTTCAGTAGAGAAATTCCATTTAAATTTGGCCTCAATTGAAAATCCAGCAACAGCAAACTTAGCACATGATCAAGAGAAACTTTTCTATGTTGTTTTTAGATTAATGGATTTTTTTAAAGTCTTCCATGACTCCACTGCAACCAAAACTATATGATACACAAAAATCTCCCAAGAACACAGATGGAACAAAAATGAAGCTGCCCCCACATTTTAGCTACCTAGGCTAATAAGCTCAAAAGGAAAATGGTGTAAAACCCAGACTGCAGAAACTGAACAATGGGGGGAAAAATCACCAGTAATATATACTTTAATTGAAGAAAACAAAAATAGTGCAGTCTGCTTTGACCTTCCTCTTTGGCTGTACTTTCTCAGGATGTCAGGCCCTAGGAGTAGCACTGGGGCTGAGATGGAATTTCAATTCATACCACCCAGCTCTCTTTGCCCAGCAAAGGCAACCTGGCAAGTTAACAGCAGACACAGGCAGAGCAGCCTGGCATTCACGTGCTCCTCTCTCAACACCATAAATGAACTCTCTTGAAACCAGAGAGCCAGGAACTGTACCTGTTGGGGCAGGACAAAGGAGAAGGGTGGTGAGGGAAATTAGAGGGGCTCCTGCAGGGCAAAGCCACACCATTAGAGCATAGCAGGGGGACAAGGAGGTGTTAGTGTTTAGGCAGCATCTGCTGTTGGAACAGTTGTTCTCCATCTCAGCCAGGGAAGAGGCAGCAGGCCAGATCTGACTTGCTGGCCATCTGTTGGACCACATTAAATTAAACTAAGATGGCAACAGTGTTTGTGTTGTGCACTTTTGTGTTAACATGGCAGTGAGTCACTTTGCACAGGCCTTTCCACAGCAACTCTCAGCCACAGCATGCAAAGCAGCAAGGGAGAGGCTGCTCAGGGTCCGACCCTGGGAAAGAGCTGAGCGTGATTCTGTGCTATTTCTGAAACATCCTGGACACAGAGAGTGGGATTTAAATTCTTGTGCCACTGCACTACAATGCTCAGGCTATTTCTCGAGAGCATCAATCTTGTAATTGTTTCATTTTGTCTAAAATTGAAGAGAAAGATGGATTTAATATTTTCTTAGTATTTCCACCTAACTTATTAGACTTGGCCTGCCAGACATTTCAATGAGGTAGGCAGAAGCAGCCTACCCATGAAGCAGCACCCAGTTTTGCACTGAAACTTCTTGGGATCAAATGATTCAGACATAAACTAAGCCAGATATACACACAAACCTTTCCTGACACTGTTAAAACAAATATGCAGTGAGGCATGTTGCAGTCAAGACCACAGTGTCAGCAAAAGCAGCTCAACCAGTCCAAAGTTATCCTGCAAGCAATGGCACAGAAAAGAAACCACCCCAGCAAAGCCTGTCAGGTTTACAGCTACCTTTGGAAACCAAACATTGACATTGACAAATTTAATTTCCACAGCCAGACTTCCTAGCTGATAGATGCAGACACAGAATGACAGTGTTTATCCAGAGCATGCAGCTACAGATGAGGCACAGGGAGTGAGGGTTTCCATGTCAAGCCTCCTGGGAAAAATCTGCCCTTACCGCTTCCTTCTGCGTTTTGCTGTTTGCTCTTCTGCAATCATCTTATTCCTCTCCAGTTTCTTCTGGAATTCCTCATCTAGTCTTTGCTGTAATTGATCACATGTCATACTTTGGTCACAATCTAAATTAAAATACTTCTTTGAAAAGTCATGTCCTTTTAGGGAGAAGTCTTTTAGCAAAATACAGAAGGGAGCTCTGCCAGATTTTGTCTGGCTTCTTTATACAAAGCCATGTTCCTAGGGATGACTCCTGTACAGACAGCGTTTTTAACCTGCATCCTGAGCCAAACATTGAAACCTTCTGAGGGAGGAACCCTCACCAAAACAGATGAGGGAGGTTGGGCTTCTGCCCTTAGGAACGTTTCAGTAAAAACAAACAAATAATTGGAGACACAAACATTAACATATGGACTCATCTCAGCCAAGAGAGAGTATAACAATAGTGCTCTCTAAAAGAGGGGGCATTCTACTCGATCAAGACTTAAAAGAAACATCTGGACTCTGTGCACAGGCACTCACTTTGTTTCTGTCTGTGCAGGGCAGCGTTACCAGGGATTTCTAGCTTTCAAAGCATTTGCAAGTCAGCCTGAGAACACACACATTCCCATGAGGCCTTACTGTGTGCTAGGACCCCAGGGAACACAGGAGATGGAGCATGTCTGACACAAAGCACCGAATGTTTCAGTACTGACACAGACACCACGGATCACACACTCCCACAGACTCCTCTGACAAGGGGTGGCTCAGAACGGAATTATTTGTACATGACTTTCAAAGAAAACACAGATTTGCAATGAACAACAAATAGTTGGGGGTAGGGGGAGTTATAAAGAGTTGTGCTGACCTTCTCAGCCATGGCATCCATGAAATCTTGCCTCTGGTACTCTCGCCGACGGAGATGCCGGTACACGTGGAACTCCCCGCTCCCAGCTCCAGCACTGGAACCTGCAACAAGGAAGAGTTAAGTCTGCTAGGAAAGAAGGTAAATAGATGCTCACAAATGACTACAGCTGGATGCTGAGGGATGGGGCACAGGAAAGGGCACTGTCAGATGAAGATTACCAACAACACACAGAGTGTGTCACCATTTTAAACTAAAATAACTCACAACCAAAAGGCAGGGTGAGCTGCAAACTCACACACTTTTGGGTCACTGCAGGTCCTACAATTATCCCCGTGGAGAGCCCACTCTTAGCTGCACATCAAGGCAAGCAAAGAACTAGAGATGAAATGCACTCCCCACTCTCTTACAGGCAGAGGTGAGCTACAATACCCTGCTGATGCTGCTTCCAACTAATTTTCAGCATCTCGCACGCAAAACAATGGTCAACAGAAAGGTGGTAAAAGGTGATACTGTACTTTCCCATGCAAGACAGATCCACTGACAGTTTTTAACTGTTTCTTCATAAATTAAATCCCTACAGCACTCTCTTCCTGGCATCAGCCTGCATGTTGAAGCCTTGCAGGAGCTTTAAGCATTGTGCTTCACTCTCCTCCCCTGTCTCCTGAGCCATTTCTCAAGGGAAAGCACAGGAATACAAACCTCAAAGAAGACACCTGATTAAAACCCAGCAGCTGGGACTGCGACAGGGGTGCTCTCGATACCAACAGAATCGCAGCACGTCAGGTGCTCCCAGAAAAACAAGACAATTCAACCCAAGCACACAGCAAAGCTATTTGAAAAAGCCATTGGGGAATTCCAATAAGCTGAAGATTTTATTCAGCAGCGTACAAAAACTTTAGTCCAAGATCAATTATTCTGAAATAAGGAAAGTCAACCTCTACAAAGTATGGAGGTCTCAAAGAAAGACAGAACTTCTACATGCAGCCCGTTTATAGCACAGCTACTATATTTAATCCCTGCAGGTAAAATTAAAGTGTACACAGACTACTTAGGTCAGGGTCCTGGCACAGCTGCCAGCTCCCTACCTGAACACACACAATCACACCTGCTGCACGTGCCTGCTTCTCACGGCCTGAGATCCAGACTCAAAGCAGTCAAAAGAGGGACTTCACACTGCTAATCCTCCAGAGCACTCTCAGATCTAAGGATAGGACAGACTTACTCATCATCATTTACTTGTCATCACCAGAGCAGCAGCTTATTGCACTGCAGGCAGCCCACGTGCTGCAGTGCCACGGGCTTTGTTCTCCCTGCATTCTGACAGCCAGCAGAAAAGTGGAACCAGAGAACCAAATAAAACTTGAAAAATCAACTCTCAATGCACATTTCACACCTCTTTTCTCCAGCAAAATGAGCAGCAGAAAATCACCTTTGTCCTTCCCTGCTTAACAGTTTTCTAAGTTAAATGTGGCTGACCCCAGAGTTATCTGAAGAATAGAATCTTTACCCATGACATCTCTAACGAACTCCGGGGGAGGTCGTGGTGCCCATTCATTCAGTTTTTCAGGAATTGGTACAGTCTTTTCCTGCAAGAACAAACCAACCAGCCATCAGTATCTTCCAGGAGCAAAGTCTGCGATTTTAACACATTGTTGAAAGGCGGGATACGTCTGACAACAGCCTCTTCCACCAACTGACAGATCTCAGAAGAAGCACAGCTGCAGCAATTTCTTCATGCACAGGGATCAGGAACAGGCAGAAGAGGAGAATCAGAAGGGATCCTTTCTGTCCCTCACATTCAGGCCTGCAGGTCAACAAACCCCAGGAGGATTAGGAGTGTCTGTGCCTCTTTTCAGCACGGGAACTAGAAGGAAGCATGACAGCACCTCCAAGCACTTGTGGGAGCTGAGTGTAATTCCACGACCAGTAGTCTGGGAAACGATGAAAGGTATTTGTGCACCTTCCATGCCAGAGCTAGAGGACAGGGAAGAGCAGGGGAGGGAGAACACAAGGTCAGAGGAAGAACGCCGTGCGGGGAAGTCTCAGCCTGCTCCAGCACACACGGAGCAGGGGGTGACAGTCTCCTGCTGGCAAAAACCTCCTCAGGGAAGGATCAAAACAACCAGTTAGAGGACCAGGGTCATGCTCCCGCACATTAAAAGTAGTGGATAGAGGAAAGACCAGCGGGCAGAGCACTAAGCGGCCCCTGGGTTCCCAGAGAAGCGTCCTTCTTCTCACAGAATCCCAGAAAAGACGGATCCCTCTTCCCTCACAGCAACCCAGTGTGTGTGGGAGTCGGTCCCTCTCCCCCTGAGGACCCGGCAAGGAGGAAGGGGGCGTGTGTCGATCCCGTCATGGAACCGGGAAGGAAGAACGGGGGGGTTGGTCCCTCTCTCCTCACAGATCTCGGGGAGGGGGTATCGGTTCCTCTTCCCTCCCGGACACGGAGACGAGAAAGGGGAGGCTGGTCCCTCTCCCCTCACGGACCCCAAAGGAGGGGAAAGCGGGTGTTAGTCGCTCTTCTCTTACAGAGCCGGAGGTGGAGGTCTCAATGTCCCCCTCCCCTCACGGACTCCGGGGGCGGGGTGGGGGTCTCGGCGTCCCTCCTCCCTCACAGACANACCCTCGTGCGAGGGACCCCCGTGCGGGGCCCTCAGCGCCAACACAGCCACGGAGTCAGGTCGGGAAGCACCTCTGGGATCACCGAACCCAACCTCTGCCCTATCACCACCCTGTCAACCAGCGCACTGAGTGCTACAAGTTGTGCCGTGAACACCTCCACGGACGATGATTCCACCGCCTCCTTAGGCAGCCTGTGCCAATATCTAATCACCGTTTCTGTGAAGTAATTCCTCCTCCTAATATCCGCACCCTGCAGCGTGGAGGGAGGCTGAAGGCACAGAGTCACCAAATTGTGTGGTTGGAAGGGCCCTCTGCAGATCACCCAGTCCAACACCCCGCGAAGGCAGGGTCACCCAGAGCAGGTGACACAGGAACGCGTCCAGGTGGGTTTGGAATGTCTCCAGACAGACTCCACGCTCTTCCTGGGCAGCCTGTCCCAGTGCTCTGCCACCCTCAATGGGATTGATTCTTAGAAGGCACAGAGTCACAGAACGATGGTTCAGGTTGGAAGAGACCGCTGGGGTCAGCCAGTCCACCCCCCTGCTCCTGCATGGTCCCCCAAGTATGTCACTCAGGGCTGTGTCCAGGGGGCCTCTGGGGGACACCCCACATCTCTCTCTGCAGCCTGTGCCAGTGCTTGATCACCCACATAGTGAAGTTCTTCCTCATAGAATCACAGGATGGTTTGGGTTGGGAGGGACCTAAAAGATCTTCCTATTCCAACCCCCTGACATAGGCAGGGATGCCACCCGCTAGAGCAGGTTGCTCAGAGCTCCATCCTACGTGGTCTTGAGCATTTCCAGGGTCGGGTCTGTCAGAGATTTTCAGGGCAAATCTGTGCCAGGGCAACACCACCTTCACAGCAAAGAATTTAATCCTGATATCTAAACCCACTCTTTCAGTGTGAAGCCGTTCCCCCATTTATCGCTACAAATTCTTGTTCAAAGTCCTTCTGCATCTTTCTTGTCCATTTGGGTCAAGGCCACAATTAGGTCACCCCAAAAACCTTTTCTTTTCCAGGCTGAACAATCCCCAATTCTCTCAGCTTTTCCTTGTAGGAGAGGTACTCCACCCCTCTAATCATCTGGTTTGCCTTCCCTGGGCTCGCTCCAACAGGCCTGTGTCTCGTGTTTAGGTGGAAGTGCCTGTGCTCCAGCCTCTCATCCCATTGCTCAGCACCACTGAGCAGGGCCTGGCTCCAGCCTCTGACACCCTCCCTCAGACACTCGAATACTCAGATACAGCTTGTTCCCTGTGTCACTCCTCCCGTGTCCCAGCTGCAGCCGTGCATCCTGCTCCTGCCAAAGCTGTGTTTGCTGAGCTCTGACGTCCCCTGTCCCCTCACGCTCGTTCTCGGGGCTGCAGTGAGTGCAGTCTGTCCCCAGCAGGCCGCATTAGCGAGGCAGCTCCGGCATCTGCTGCGCTCTGCCCAGGCCGAGCCTGAGGAGGGTGAAAATCGCTGTGTTTTTCCCTGGCAGCCTCAGCCCTGCCAAATCCCTTCCCTGTGAGGGCGTAAGCGATACAGCACTTCCTGGTGCCCCCGTGGCACGCTGCCTGCACCATCTGTTCGTGTCACTTTGGTCATTAACCAGCGCGGCCCGCGGGCTTTGTCTGCTGACAGTGATGAACGGCAGCACCGTTCCCCACAGCGCGGCCCTGCCGCGCGCTGGGAGATGTGGGCAGGTAGCAGGCGGGGGAATGCTGTGCTGTCTGCATCCATATTCACACCTGGGATTTGCAGGAGCAGTGCTTGGATGAGCTGAAGGCTGGCACACCCAAATCCACGCTTGCCTGACGGAGCTGGAGGAAGCCGTGGTGGGGAAGAGGAGCTGGAGCTGGCTGCAGTACAGGCCTCCACTGCAAGCCAAATTTCATTTCAAGTCGCTGTGGCCCTACAGAAATGGCATGGCATGTGCTGGGGCTGTGTGTGCGTCACAGAATTAGCCAGTAAAGGTCAGCTGCAATGGAAGAGGGGCATAAACCTTTGTGCAGTTTATGGAGATAAGCCGGAGCTGGGATGTTGGGCTCTGGGTTTCAGACAGCTTCGTGCTGTGCATGTGGAGAGGGTGACAGAAAGGGGAACAGGGAGGTTTGGAATGGCTCCTTCTGAGATTTATAGTTCATTTGTATGGCCTGAATTTATTAAGCCTCCATTCTCTTCCCCTTTCTGTGAAGAAAATCGGAGCTGATCCTGAGGTTCAGCCCTATGTTTACAAAAGACTTTTCAACCTCCGCTGAGGTTGCTATGGAAATCACACTAGTTTGTGTCTCGTGTTTGTCTTACCAACCTGATTTGTAAAAGAATGGTGTGAATTTAGTGCTGGCTGAGTTCCCAGCTGGCCGCTGGTCCTGGAAGGCATCCTTGTAGTCTCAGCCCTGGCTGGAGCAATGCAAACAGCTTCCCCCATGCTGTCTGCCAGCTCCCCAGCTCCTGTGCCCGCGGCTCTCCCAGCCTTGGGTCCTCTTCAGCCCACCAGGACAGAAACCATCCAGTGCCAGGCTGGACTCAGCCCTGCCAGGGAGACACCAGCTCTGTTGCAGAGGCCAGGGCAGGTCCCCTGTCCCCTCTCAGTCACTGCAGACTGTTTAACAAAGCAGAATTGCTGCAAACCGATTGAGTTTCCTCTGCTGAGTCCTAAGCACAACACAGGCTGGTTTAGATCACTAATCCCTAAAGTTTCACCCTGTTTCTTCCTGTCAGCCACCTCTCCACACAGCTTCCCAAAGCAGGGGTGAGAATGATGAGCTGCCAGGACTCGGCCCTCCGGTGCCAGTCCCCATGGGAGGAAGGCAGAATGGCAGCCTGAGGGCTGCAGGGAGCAGCTGGATTCACTTGCCCAGAACGTGGCTTGTTCCAGCCACAGCTCACAGCCCCAGGAAACAAACAGGCAGCTGCCTGTCATCCAGCAGAGCCCACGCAAACCGTGGGGAAAGAGACCTGGGAACATCTCTCTCTCAAACTACACGTTGAGGGAGTTGGTGCAGATTCTTGATGTATTATGCACGTTTTACTTTAAAAAAATCCGGGGAGGGGGACAAGACAATTACTTGGGCATATAAAAATAGAAAATATTTCATCAAAGTACAAAGCTCACAAAATCAGAGCGCTGGGCTGGGATCTGGGCAGGACTGGGCTTACTGGGGTCAGCAGATTTGCATTAGAACAGGGCAGTGTTTTCATAGGTCAGTGTGAACCAAACAACAAAACTCGACTCCCTGATCTTTATCAGAGAAGCTCATTTGTGTTTCTGAGGAGTTTTCCTACCAAAGGGATCCTTCTGGAAGCACTGCAATCCTTTGCTGAGACAGACCCTGCACGTCAGGCAGGAGCAGCCGTGGAGCTCCAACACCCACGTGAAATGTGGGCGGCTGCGCTGCTGAAATCCCTTTGCATTTTTGTCCTGTTCATGGTATGTGCCAGGGCACAGCTCTTTTCCTTGTAGGAGAGAGCCCAGCCCAGCATCCCTGCAGCCCGGTCCTTCTCTGGCCCCGGGCAGAGGGCACTGCTGGCATGGAATCCAGCCCACACGCTGAGGCTGCTTTCCCCTTGTTTCACCATCAAATCTCTGCATTAGATGCTGGTTTGTCCTGCCCCTGCCCTTCCAGACACCCTGTGAAAGGAAAGGGATGTTTTCCAGCAAGACTGATGCTGTAATTAGTCAATTTGCTAATAAGCTGAGGTGTGAACGGCTTTCAGTGAGGCAGGATGAGCAGCTGTCCCGAAGGCACAGCTCTCAGTGTCACCTCCCCAGCTGCCCAGCTCCTGATGGATGAGCTCTCTCCATGAGCCGTGAAAAGACTCTGGTGACTTTTGGGGAGGGAATGTTTTTGTGAATGGATCATGACACAACCATGGCCTGATTACCGAGCTGAGCAGCTCCCTCCACCCCCCCAAAAGCCATGTGTTAGCTGCGTCTGTCACTGCTGAGCTGTCACAGTACAGTCTGGGACAATGCTCCAGTTTTCCCAGGGGATTCTCAGCAGAAAAGAGCACACTAAAAAGACATACAACGTCAGAGCATGAGGCACAGTCTCCCGGGAGAGATGAAGGCAGAGGAGGGGGAATGACAGGCCATGGGGAACTGCTGGGAGATGCTAGCACAGGCCTTCAGCAAGGGAGGGCCACCCTCACAGCCCAGGGCTGCTCATTCCTGACCATCCCTGCTGCTTGGGGCATGGAGGCATTCTGACTTGCACCACTGACAAACCAAACAAAGTAAATTACAGACTGGGAGGAGAGGAAACCCTGTCCTGTAGAGCCTGGACCCACCCTCCTCCTCCCTCTGCTCAGCAGTGAGGAGAGCTCTCCGCTCCCTTCCTTCTCTCTTCTCAGTGCAAGCCAGCAGGCAGAGACAGACCGAGCCTGGCCCCAGCTGCCCGGAGATAGCAACGAGGTCTGCACACATGAGACATGACAGCATCCTCCTTCTCTTTTTCTCTTTTTTTTTTTTTATGTAGCAAATCCAGCAAAGCCCCAAGCTCTTGCTCACGTGCTGTTGTTTTTGCAAGTGATTTTATTTTAAAACCGGAACTCAAGTTCTCCATTTGTTTAACAAGTCCCCCCCTCCCCTTTCTTTTTTTTAAATAAAATTAATTTATTCTACACAACAGTAAACTCTTCCAGACTCTTCCCTATTTACAAATTAACATTTTTTGCTTGCAGATCATTGCTTCCCCCTCCTTTTCCTATCCTGTGACACAGAAAGTGAGAAACAAAGCCAATAGCTGAAGGACCGTAAGGCAGTGCTCCCATCCAGCCCTCTGGATCCCACCCTTGGAACCTGAGGGAAGAACCAGAGTGGTGATGTCGGTGTCAGATCTGGAGACCTCCCCTCATCCATTGTGTGTGTTAAACCATCAACCAACAGTGTCCAGCATCTCCCTGCCCAGCTGTGTTTTAGCTGGGCTCAGGAAGGAGAAATACCCTCAAAGGAGCAAACTGCTGCCGCTGCCCTCTGAAGGGCCGTGTGTTTGGGGAGAAGGTGATATTTGCTGTAGGAACGGGATCCACCAGCCCTCGTCTCACATATCCATGGGCCAGAAAGGCAGCTCTCACACCACAGGAGGAGGCAAGGAGCCTTGGAGACACCTTTCCTGCCCTCTTGTGAGTCAAGCACTGGGGACATGCTTTGCTAGCTCAGGAAAGAAGGCACCTAATAAATAAAAATTCGGCCCAACCCCATTCCAGGCAAATTAAAGGGTTTTTTTTTTGAGGTTGTGGCTTGGCTTCTACCTCTTTGCACTAAGCAGTAACTTCTAGCTGGGTATGGTGGGGTGTGCTCTACCTGGAGACCTACCCAGCCGCTCCAAAGCCACCTGGCTCAGGTCCTGTGAGCACTGTCACTCCTGTGTCACTGCCACACGAGGAGCCAGGAGCCCTGGTGCTGGGTAAGACAAGCTGTGTGAGCCAAACCAAGGGGGACGTGCAAACACTTTGTCTGCAACCCCCCCTCCCCTTTCTGAGGGTCTCCCACCCACTACGAGGCATAAACCCTGGCCTGTAAAACCATCCTCAGGGCTTCCATGACCTGCTGGAAAAGAATCAACATAGTGTTTTTATTCCTGGGAGCCCAGCCAAGCACCTGCAAGGCAGAGCTGTCCCTCACCTCTGGACACAGACCCTGGCCTCTGCCTGACCCCCCCGAGACATCCCAAATGACCAAGAACTGATGTCAAGAGGGGCTGTTGTCATATTTTCCAAGGTTTGCCTTGAGCAATGGAAAATAATGCCCAGCTGTGGCAGAAAACAGGCAGAAGGCTGAGCTGATGCCCTTGCAGAGCTTAGGTTTGGAAAAGTCAAGGAAGAGAGGGAGGACGAAAGGGTTATCCAGGGATTCTCTGTTGGTACAGCGAGGGGAGAAAGGAAACAAAGGAACAGAAAAGGCAGGACAGCAGGAAAACCCTTCCTTGAATGCAATTCATTAAGCTTTGGACAAAAACCTTCTTCTGTCAGAGGGTAGGAAACACATGCCCCAGAGGGAGCCCAAAAGCCAGCCCAGATAAACCCTCAGGCCTCTGCAGCAGCACCCTCTCAGTGATCCATGTGTGTGAGAAGAGTCTGTGCATGGAGATCTGACATTTCCATGCTCATCCCAAAACGCCAGAGTCCCTCAGCAGCTGGTTTGCGGGACGATGGTGCCAGAAGGATGTTGGCCATGCTGGGCTCTCACCCCAGAGGGGACATGCCAAGGTGCTTTGGCTGGAGGATGGAGCCTGTCACAGCTTCGGGTGCCATCCCCCGATGGTCATACCCAGGAGGAGATGCAGGGAGCCCAGCTCGGCCCTGGGAGAGCTCTTGGTCCGGAGGGAAGGAGAAGAGGCTGCAAGCTCTAAAATGGCACTGACTCTTTCAGACTCCCACACCCCCAGCACTGCCCCAACCCCGGGGCTGGTGCCAGGTCCAGCTGGGACATTGCCCGCCGCTGCCACAGCTCCCAAAAGCAGCAGGGAGCGAGGAGGGCGTCCCGGCTGGGTCGCTGGTGGTGGCAGGAGGAGGTGGCGAGGCCGGTGCAGCGGTGAGGGGCACGGCTGCCCCGCTCCCCCCACCATGCAGCCCCAGCACGGGGGGCTCAGTAGAAGGAGTACTGGTTTTCCACCGCCCGGGTCCGGCTCCGGGCACTGTCAGCCTCGTGGTAGTCCTCGGCACTGGCGGCAGGGGGCTCCGGCCGGCGCTCGGCGCTGTCGCTGCGGCTCCGGGGGCCCAGGGCACCCTCCAGGCGGTGGTAGGGCGCTGGCACCGGGACAGTGGGGGCCGCGGCCACCCCCTCAGCGGGTGGCGGGACCGGCGGGCCCGTGGGTGCTGTGCTGCAGAAGTAGTGTGGAGGTGGCAGGTCGACCCGGCAGCCCGGTGGCTGGGACGCGAGGGGTGGTGGGGGGCCGGTGTCTGCAAGGGAAACAGGAGCTTGACCCCTCCAGTGCTGCCTGGGGCTTGGCCCCTTCCCTCTCCCTCGCTGGTACCTTCCCACATCCCCTCTCCATCCTTGACCCTGTTGTTCTCCGACCCTCCTTCCCACTCTCTCCCAGCATAGCAGGATGCTCTGAGCCTTGCAGACCCCTCTGCTCCTCTCCTTGCCCGAGCCAGGGGACTGACACCCGCAGCCAGGGACAGGGGCTCACACCCACACAGCCCTGCTGCTGCGTGGTCCTTCCTCAGTGCCCACCTTCAGCGGGTGACACCCACCTTGGTGGTGCATCTCCACACATCAGCAGGGCACTGCTTTAGGGAGGGAATCCCATGGATCTGTCCCTTTTAGGTCCACACAAGATCCCAGCCCACTCCTCACACCCAGCCCTCCACGTGCAGCCTTGCCCAGCCCTGGCACCTACCGGGCTGTGGGCTCTGGGCCACCACGTAGCTGCGGAGGGTGATGTCGGCCGCGCCGCCCGACTCCAGCGGGATGGGATGCGTGTGGAAGTGGCGCAGCATGTCAAAGATGGTCTGGAACCAGAGGTGCTGCACGTGGCACTGCCCGCTCTCGTTCAGCGACAGGCGCAGGTGCTGCAAGTGCAGGGGGCAGGGGGTGAGCTGGGGGTCGTGAGGGTGAGACCCACCCGTGCAATTGGCAGGAGCCACCTCCGTCAGCCAAGGGAGGTTTGCTCCTAACACAGGATTGTTATGTTTACCCTGCTGCAGGGTGTTTCCTGTAAAACCCCACTTGCTGCAGCCCCAAGAGAAGTTTGGCCCCTCCTGGGGATGAGCACCATAAAGAAACACACAGAGAAGGGTGGCTGGGTACAACCAGGGAGGCTGAAGCTCTAATCCCAGGGTCACAGACAACCTGGGGAAGCCTCTAGCCCACCTGAACTCCTTCTTGCAAGGTGACAAGAACAGGCAATCTCTTTGCTAGGAAAGAGCAAAAAACTACTCGTGGTTGGTTTTTCATAGTGCACCTGTGTACTTTGGGACACTGAACAGACAAGGAGAGGGCAGGGGAAGGTGTGCCAGGCTACACTGAGCCTCCATGGGGTATTTAACCTTATGCTCACATGGCAGACACTGATCCAGTTGGGAAAGTATAGAAGGGGCTGGGCAGGGTGCAGAGGCCTCTTGGGGCACAAGGGCAGGTGGTCCTGAGGGATGCCCTGCCAGGGTGCAGCTCCCTGCAGAGCTGCTGTGTTTGGGGTCACCCACAGAGCAAGAAGGAACCCGAGGTGCTGGGCAGGGCTGGCAGTAACAATTACAGAGAAGCAGAGGACACAGAGAAGCAGAGGACACCCACCTTGGCTTTCCCCTGGAAGTTGAAGGTCAGCACGTACTCCCCCGGCCGCGTCTCGCTCTGCCGGATGACGAACAATCCGTGACTCCGGGCGCCCCCGAAGAGCACCAGCTGGGCCGCCTTGATCCGGGACAGAGTCCCGTGGAACCAGGGGAAGTCAGAGAGGTTGATCTCCGCCTCGGCCTCGCTGTCCTCCCCTGCCCGCAGGGACAGCAGGTTTTTAGGGAGCACCCGGACATCACCCCCTCTCCTCCTGTCCCCTCCTCCTCTCCCTCTGTGCACCCTCCAGAGCGAGATGCTGGGGCTGCATCCTGCATCCCAGTACCTGTGAGATGCCCACCAGCGGTGGGGGAGGATTCCAGCGTCTGCAGGAAGTTTTCCAGTGGGACATGGGTGAGGAGCTCCCCCAGGGAGTCCCTGCCCCGGCCGTGGGGCACGGGGACAGCGGTGGCCGTGGCGTGAGCACTGGGCAGGGCACACCTGTCTGGTGGCCTGGGTACATCTGCAGGGGAAATTGCAGAGGGATGAGTTCGTGGCTCAGCACCACCCACCACTATTGGGCAAAGCTGGGGGCTGTCCTGCTCTGAAGGCAACTGTGTTGGGTACTCCTGGATCTTAGAGACACCTGGGGGCTAGGTTACGGCTCTGAGGGACTCTCAGACTTTCCCAGATGTAGTTCCTTACCGTCAGCCAGGAACTCGCAGCTGGAGGAGGTTGTCCTGCCTGGCAGACAGGCTCCCTGTGCACAGGACACCAGCTCAATGTCGTCCCCACTGTCCCTGGAGAAGAGCACAGACAGACACACACACATGTGGCACCTCCACTCACTGGTGTGGAATGCGGACTCGGCCAAACAAAATTCCAGTGTGATCCAAGAGCACACAAAATTCCAGTGTGATCCAAGATTCCTCCCAAGGGATTGCCACAGCACCAAGAGCATGGAGAGGCAGAGCAGCCACCAAACAACATGACTTTTTGGGGGTGAGAAACCAGCGTGGGAGGGATTAAACCCTTGCAAGCCCACACTGCACAGGTCATGCCGGTCAGTTCCAGCTGCAGGATTTTGCTGCAGCCTTGTGGGTTTGGAAGGAAAGCTGTTACCTTGACTCTCAGCGCTTTGCTTTGCACCCACACACCCTCCCACCACCAACTTCCACCCGAGGGCGCTTTCACTTTCACCCTCTGCAAAGGGAATTACCGACCCACGGGAATGACATCCCTAAAAGACATGAAAAAAAAACCAAGCCAGGAGGCCTGGAGCAAAAGAGTGAGTGGGAATAGAGCAAGGGGAGCCACTCAGAGCATCCCTGTTGCTGACCCTCCCCGTGCACTGCACTTCAGCACCCTTCTTGCACAAGCATCTGACTTGCTCCACATCCTATTTTTATCCCAGCCACCGGCGAGAGTCCGGAGCTGCCCACAGCACTCGGCTACTCTTGCTTCACACGGGCCACGTGGGCACAGGCAGCGGGGAAGCGGCTGCGTCAGTGGCAACAGCTCCCTGTGAGCTGCTGAATTATTTAGTGGCCAGTAAGTGAATCAGCCACTGGGAGTCATTCAGCTGCAGCCAGTTAAAAACAAGAAGGGAGGAAGGAAACCAAAACCAACAGCGCTCTGCAGAAAAGCCGTCGCCGGGCGCTCACGCAGCGGCTCCAGCACGCAGCCCTTGGCAAAAGCATCGGGAGCTGATTGAGAATTCGCTCTTGGCACCGAGCGTGTGTGGTGGTGTATTAAACAGCTCATTATTATTTGCTCTGGAGTTCATTATTATTTGCTTTACAGTCACGTCTGGAGGCCACAGCAGGCCGGCGCTGGGTGCTAAGCAAACAGAAAGGGCTGGGAGACTGCCAGGGGCAGAGCGAGGGGCTGGCGCAGGGATGCCGGCGGCTCCTGTGGTGGCTCGAGGGGAGCATGGCCGTGGTGCTCAGCTCCAGCTGGAAAATCAGCACTGAAACATGGAGTGAGGAAAAAAAGGCCTTTTCCCAGCCTCGCATCAGCAGCCCAGCCTCAGCATTGCTTCCCAAATTACAGAATCACAGGATGGTGTGGGTTGGAAGGGAATTTAAAGCTCATCCCGTTCCACCCCCCTACCACGGGCAGGGACACCTTCCACTAGCCCAGGGTGCTCCAAGCCCTGTCCAACCTCCTTGGACACTTCCAGGGATGAGGCNGCTCTGGAGTTCATTATTATTTGCTTTACAGTCACGTCTGGAGGCCACAGCAGGCCGGCGCTGGGTGCTAAGCAAACAGAAAGGGCTGGGAGACTGCCAGGGGCAGAGCGAGGGGCTGGCGCAGGGATGCTGGCGGCTCCTGTGGTGGCTCGAGGGGAGCACGGCCGTGGTGCTCAGCTCCAGCTGGAAAACCAGCACTGAAACATGGAGTGAGGAAAAAAAGGCCTTTTCCCAGCCTTGCATCAGCAGCCCAGCCTCAGCATTGCTTCCCAAATTACAGAATCACAGGATGGTGTGGGTTGGAAGGGAATTTAAAGCTCATCCCGTTCCACCCCCCTACCACGGGCAGGGACACCTTCCACTAGCCCAGGGTGCTCCAAGCCCTGTCCAACCTCCTTGGACACTTCCAGGGATGAGGCAGTCACAGCTTCTCTGGGCAATTCATGCCAATGAATTACAGATTTCAGAAAACAGCAAAAGGAGCAAAGATCTGGAGTGCACCAGTGCATCCTCCCTGCGAGATGCAGCCTCCATGGTGACCAACCAAATGCCTCTCTCTAGCAGGAGGGGGCAAAGGCAACCTGGAGGGAGCCGGAGCCTCTCCAAGCCTCTGTTCCAGGTTTGCTTGAGGTTTTCACTGCTACAAGCATGGGCACCTTGTTTTTCCAAAACTGTGCCAAGAAGGGCAGTGCCAAGGTTTCCCCAGAGGCTGGGCCTGTCTCAACCAGCTGAAGGGCAGCAGCACCAGACACACAAACCTCCCTAACACAACTTGCTGCGTGTGCTGATGGAACAGCAGATGAGAAGTTTTGGCTGAGTTGTGACTCCAATGACAACATTGATGCCACTGTGATAGAAATACAAATAAATCAATTCAACCAGCAGGATCTTAAATATATAATGGATGCTAAGCTGGAAAAAACCCATGGAAAATAGCTCAAATATAATATAAAAGCTTCAGAAGGTGGGTGTTAGGAACTTCCTACACTGAGGCTGTGTTCCCAGGTCACCTACCTCTGCCAGGCTGAGGGGACATGGGGCAGAGAAGGGTGAACAGTGCTCTGCACTCCTGGCAGACACAGGCTGCTAACTCTGCCCCCAGACCTCTGCTGGTGTGAGTTGGGCACTTCCTGTGACAACCCAAGCAGCAAAAATTGCATCAGGGTAACAGCCCGTGCTCGGTGGTGAGGCACCACAGCTCGGCCCCACAGAGCCCCTTCCCCAGCAATCCTTACCCAGGGTCGATGCAGTCCTGGATATCTGCCACCCATGAGTGCTTCTGCAGGGAGTCGATGGTCTCCAGGATGTACTCGGCCCCATTCTCTACCTGCAGGCAATGTGGGATGGAGTCAGCTGTGCTGGGGTGCTGCCCCCCACCCCGAGGCAAAACACACCCCACAACCCAGCCAGACCCCCTAAACAGCACCTCAGCTGAGCAGGACAGGATCAGTGTCCCAGCTCATCCCAGCACAGGAGTTCCCAGGGGTGACCCAGAGGATCAGTGTCCCACCCCATCCCAGCACAGGAGTTCCCAGGGGTGACCCAGAGGATCAGTGTCCCACCTTATCCCAGCACAGGAGTTCCCAGGGGTGACCCAGAGGATCAGTGTCCCACCTCATCCCAGCACAGGGATTCCCAGGGGTGACCCAGAGAAACACTGTCCCACCCCATCCCAGCACAGGAGTTCCCAGGGGTGACCCAGAGGGTCAGTGTCCCACCTTATCCCAGCACAGGAGTTCCCAGGGGTGACCCAGAGGATCAGTGTCCCACCCCATCCCAGCACAGGGATGCTGAGGGGTGACCCCCAGAGATGCNACCCAGAGGATCAGTGTCCCACCTTATCCCAGCACAGGAGTTCCCAGGGGTGACCCAGAGGATCAGTGTCCCACCCCATCCCAGCACAGGAGTTCCCAGGGGTGACCCAGAGGGTCAGTGTCCCACCTTATCCCAGCACAGGAGTTCCCAGGGGTGACCCAGAGGATCAGTGTCCCACCCCATCCCAGCACAGGGATGCTGAGGGGTGACCCCCAGAGATGCTCTGGTGAATCCAAGATGACCCCTGACCACAGCTGGGGCTCAGAGGAAAACCCCCACCCCACCGTTATCAGCAAATGTATGACAAGGTCTTTTACAAGATTTTTACAGCCTCCATGGACAAACCACACCTGGCTGGCAGCATTGGGGGTGCATGGCACTATGCCCAAGCACAGACAGCATCCCTCACTCCTGGGGTACCCCTGTGTCCCCCCAAATCTAGCTCTGCACAGGTATAGCAGAAGCCACGCTACTCTCTGCCCCAAAACCCTGCCTGACCCCAGGAGTTTTAAACCTCTCCTCTGTTATCTTTTCTACCTCTGATCCATGAGGCTTCTGACTTCTGACTGCAACAGTGGGAGAGAAACTCCCTTTCACAGGAAAAAAAAATAATAAATAAAAACTAGGATGCAAAAGAGCCTCCAAACTGTCCAGCCCAAAGGAGCTGTGCCTTTCTGGGGCCGGGGAGAACCCAGAAGCTCCACACCAGTGGACTCAGATGCCATGGGATGCTGTTTGCCTCTGGCAGGTTTCCCTGCATCCCTCATGGAGCCCTAAACATCGTGTTCCCGAGACAGCGGAGCAGCCCTGACTCCAGGAGGGTGTCGCATTGCCAGCTGAGACAACCTCCAAGCAAATTCAATTAATCACAAACAACTGAATCACCATCCTGAAAATAAGCAGGGAGGGCAGGGAGCAGAGCCCTGGCTGGGGCTGAGCAGGGACTTGGACCCTGTCCCGAGCAGAGGTGGAGGGGAGTAGCAAAGATCCCCCTCCCCAGTTTGTTTAACCAGAAGAAAGGATCTTCTCTGGCTTTTTGAGGGCAAGGCATGAAGCTGACATGGGAGATGGGGCTGCTCACTCATGCAGAGCATGACAGCAAGCGAAGCACGTGCAGGGCTTGGGTATTTTGCAAGCACCTGCTTGTGCAATGGAAAAAACTGCATGTGCTTAGTGTCTGATGGGCTCTGGGGACACGCTGGCTGCTCATTTTTAGGCAATCTGGCAGGAACTATTTCAGTGTGGCCTCCCCAAACAAGGCAGAGGCTTTTCCACCCATCACAACCTCCCTAAACGAGGCAGGGGCTTTTCCACCCATGGTAACCTGTGTGTTGTGTGTGAAGGTGGACATTGGGCTCCACATCACACAGGAAGGGAAACCACAGCACCCAGCTTGCCCACCTAACCTGCACCCCAGCACTGGGGGTGCTTCACCCCCTCTGCAAGTCCAGCCAGCAAAGGGGAAATGGGAGAGCAGAAAGATGTCCCAGCAAGAAGGACCAGGGCAGAAAATGAGCCACGAATAATAGTGGGTGTGAGAAAAGGGGAACAGCATCCCGTGCCAACAGCTGGGAGGGGAGGGCAAAGCCTGGCTGGGGGGCTCCATGCCGTGCTTGCTGCCTCGGCTCACTCAAAGGATCAATTCTGATCAATTCCCCTGAGGCAGAGTGAGAGCCAGGACAGGGCAGGAGCAGGAGGTACCTGGTAAAGCAGGCATTTCCTAGCTGGCAGGCTTTGGAGCATTCCTGAGGAGAATTAAAGGAATGGCTGGAGCAGTCACTGAGCTGTTAGCAGTGGGCGTGGAGAGAGCACATCTGGCTCCAGAAGATGGGAAGAGGGCAAGCCTGGAATTTTCCTCCAGCAGCCAGAGAAACCAACCCTCACAGGCACCCAGGAGGCATCCCAGAGCTGAATCCCCCCAGCAGGGATCTGCCATGACCAAACCCATCTGCTCATGCTCGTGACAGCCCCAGGGATAGGGAGAAGCAGTGGCACATCCTCGGTGTTGGCCACGCTTTGGACACTGATGTGACACAGTTGAGGTGGGACTTGTAAGGGGATCTAGAGAACATGACAAGAAGTAGTTGATGAGTCATATTCCAAGAGCAGAGATCAATGGCCAGTGGTCAAAGCTGAGGGATGTGCTCAGCAGCTCCTTCCTATCAAAGGCTCTCTGCGGGTGCTCCTCAGTAATGAGGACAAAAGAACGCGAGGATGCCTGATCAGTTCAGGGATGACACCACACCACAAATGTGCTGGAGGATCAGGCAAGAATTCAAATGAACTTGTCAAAGCTGAAGTGGAAGAAAAAGCTGAAACCAGCCTCCAGCTCAAGGACAGGGCGAGCTTGGGGCTGACGGCGATCACCACCTGCGTGCGGGCTGGGGAACCACGACTTGGGAGCAGTTCTGCAAAAATCATCCTGGAATTCCACCAGCCCACAGGCTGCGTGTGAGTCACCATCATCATCATCAGGGTGTGAGGAAAGCAACTGCATCAGCTCGGGCTGGACAAAGAGGAAGAAGAAAGGAGAAGCAATCCTTCCCACCCACTCTGGGCCACGGCCCCACGTAAACTTCAGGGTGCTCTCTCTCCAGAGCCTGCAAGGAAAGCAAGGGGGACTTTGGGCTGGTCAGTCTGGAGAGCAGAAGACACTTGAGGTTGGTCTTTGAGGCACAGAAGACAACAGCTGAATGAGCCTCTGTGTCCATGGTGGACGCTGACCACTGCTGAGGCTGAAGAGTAAGAAGGCCTTGGGGAAGGGAAGGTGCCAGGAGAAGGTGTGACCTTGACAAGGAGCTGGATTTGTTGGAAAGCCATTTCCCATGGGAAGGTGTGCTGGGGCCAGGCAGGCTACCAGGCTTGGGGGCTTTCACAAAGCCAGGCTCAATTTTCCCCCTCTCTTCCTTTCATAGTTTTCTAAGCTTTCAAGCAGGTTCATTCAGCTGGGAAGCCCAGCCTCTCTGCTCTGCTTTGCCACACACTCTTGGGGAGAAGCATCAGGGGGAGAGGTATTTGTTTAGCAGAGGTAGAACACAGGAACGCTCAAAATCCAATGGTCCATCACCATCGTGGTGTCCAGGACCCTGCAAAATTCAGCCCTGATCTGCCAGGACAGGCTGTTGTCTTCCAGCAGAGCAGGAGGCAGCACTGAGCTAATTAATTGCATGATAGGGAAAATTCTGAAGAGAGAGACTTTCACTGTCTGCTCATGCCCCCAGACCCATGTGTGGTTGATCCCCAGCATCTCATTGCCCCACAGAGCTGTTCCCACAGAATCATTAAGGCTGGAAAAGACCTCCAAGATCATCAAGTCCAACCTTTGACCAGATGTCACCTTGTCAACCAGACCACAGCACTAAGGGCCATCACAGTGTGTCAATGAAGCAGCCACCACACATCACTGATCTGGGACAGCAGCAGCCACAAAACCACAAGCAGCTGCACCAAGGAGCATTTTTCCTTGCAGGTTCTGTCTGGACACTGATTTAACCCATCTCCTGGTGACACAGAGAAGTCAAACAGCTTGATCCCAAAACACCCCGGTGTCAGCTGCAGGAGGCGGGGATCCTGTGGGGAGCACGAGTGCTGTTGGCATCTCAGCTCTGAAAGCCAAGGCAATGATCCCTTTGAGGACTGAGCTTCCTGTGCTGCAGGGGGCAGGTACAGAGGGGGTTCCTGTAGAGTCACACACCCTGCTCTCACCTTTAGGACGAAGGTGTTGTCTTTGTCAGGCATCTCCAGGGGCATGGTGGTGCGCACCTCGATGATGGCCGACAGCGGGATGCTCACCTTGGGTTTGGAAGCCTGGGAAAAGACAAAAAAACCCAAAAAACCCCAAAGAAAATAAATGAAAAGAAATCAATGAATTTAAAAAAAGTCACTCAATTGAATCAAACTGTCCCTGGGGACAATGCAGCAGGGCTCTCAGAGGCAAGATCAGCTCAGCCTGTGTGGTTATTACAGGGGGAGGAATAAACAGCATTGATTTCCCTCCCGTGCCTGATAACTCTGAGCTCTGTGAATTAAACCAAGAGGAGGCCCAGTGGAAGACAGGGAGGTGCTTTAACTGCCAAACCACCCTCCTTGCTCCAGCGCTGGCTGATGTGCCAGCTCTGCCAACACCACTTAATTTCTCTCCATTTTCAATCCTCTCTCGATGGATGATGGGAGATGCTGTCTGATGGGGGATGCTTCCCATGCAGAAAGCAGCCCCATTTCTCCAGCACAGGAGCAGCATTTCAACCGGGCAGCCACGACGCAGCAGCCTCAGCCATGCAGGGAATTTTAATTACATTAAAATAAAGAAAAATGAATTTCCCCCGGGGCCCCTGGCACCCGCCGGAGCCTCGGTGGGGAGGCAAGACCCGATGCCTCCCACTCCAAGTGTTTGCTGAGCAACAAATTCCCCAGATATTTGTTTTAATTATAACAAATCCCCACAAAGGAGCTCGTGGAGCTGCTCTCCAGGGCTGGTCCCCTCCAGGGTTCTGGGATTTGGAGCATTGCAGCTGCAGGAAGCAGAGATGAGATTTAGTCACCAAAACCTGTGCCTGGTGCCTTGGCTGCAGTGGGTGGGATGAGGCCAGCAAGGAGCTCCAGGCTGCAAGTTACCAATAATGGGCTCAGTTCCCATTTTTATTGGGAAATAAAAATAAATAAATCCAAGAAAGAACAGAAACTGCTTTTTCCCTTGCAGGATGTTTCGTTTCTGCCAGCCCCGGAGCCCCAGTGCTGCCTCCAGACACGTCTCAGCCGTGCAAGGCTCTGCCCATCCCTGGGGAATTTTTCCATCTTGGTGTTTGCACAGGAGAAGGTCAGAAAGGAAGTGGCAGCTGCTTCGAAAGGAGAGGAAACAAGGTGATAATTCAGCCCTGAGCCAGTGAAGGGTCTTAGAATCACAGAATGGTTTGGGTTGGAAGGGACTTTAAAGATCATCTTATTCCAACCCCCTCCTCTCCGGGAGGGTTCTTCCCTTTAAAGATTTAAAGACATGGCCATGGTTTTTGTAGGGTCTATGCAGAAACAGAGCTGTGGGCTGCTGAAGCAAAAAGCAGTTTTCTTCCAGCTGTGCCAGACTGGTGCCACTTTTACATTTGCCAGATGGAAAGCAAGATGGGATGAGAGGAGAAAGCTGTAAACCTAAGTGGGGTGTGATTATAACAGAAGAGCAGACAATGTTCATAAAAGTTGCCATGAAATAATTTCAAAATTGATTTTTAGAGGCAAATCAAGATACACTAAAAAAGGAATTCCTCTACGAGCTCTCTCCTAAATGTTTTAAGAGCAGCAGTTGTTCCATTTTAACCCGAGTTTATTTTCTCTTTGGTGCAGCTGACACACCAGGCTCCATCAGATCCTCCATCCACAGAATCACAGAATGGGTTGGGTTGGAAGGAATCCTGTTCCACCCCTGCCACGGGCAGGGACACCTTCTACTATCCCAGGTTGCTCCAAGCCCCCTCCAACCTGGCCTTGGACACTTCCAGGGATGGGGCAGCCACAGCTGCTCTGGGCACCCTGTGCCAGGGCCTCCTCACCCTCACATGGAAGAATTTCTTCCCAATGTCCCACCTATCCCTACTCTCTTTCCCCCCTGTCCTGTCACTCCATGCCCCTGTAAAATGTCCTTCTCCTGCTCTCTCAAAGGCTGCCTTGTGGGCGCCATGGACATGGGGTTGTTTCCTTCCAGCCAGGCCCTGTTCCCTGGGCTGGGGAAGCCCCCAGTCCAGCCCAGAGCAATGCCCGCCATCTGTACCAGTGCTGAGCTGCTCTCCAGAGAGATGCACTCGAGTTTAAGCTCATGTTTTGTATTTTCTCAAAAGGTGAGAGGCACAGACCAACACCAACAGTGCGAGGTTCATTTTGGCCTGCAGGTTGGATGGGTTTCAAGCACATTTTCCCATCCATTCACACCTCAGCCACACAGCACCAGATCTCCCCCTCGACCAGAGCTGGACTTCAGCCCAGCTCAGCAGCGGAAACAAGAAAAGCCCCAAGCAAAACCCAACTTCTGCCTGAATTTCTCATAAAAACAACTGTAGACAAAAACCAGGACTTACCTTTGGAGGGACATAAAACTCCAGGAGGAACCTCTCTCCTTCCACCTTCACCGCTTTCCGGAGCAGGAGGCGGCACTTCTGCCACTGCGAGCTCCCCACACAGTTCGTGTCATCGGCCACCATGTAGCGCAGCGTCCCCTCCCTCTGGATGTCCACCAGCTCCACCTTGGACGAGGGCACCTTGGACAGGCGCAGCTTGTGGGTCCATTTCTCCCGAGGGTCCCCAGGCTCCTTGCCCCCGGCCGGCCACGGCTCCCTCTCGGCTCTGCGGCCGCCCGGAGCAGCCTCGGCGCCCGGCTCCGGAGAGGATTTGCGGTGCCACATCTCCTTCATTCCATCCACCACGCACAGGCTCATGTTCCTCAGGGAGAAGCCTTTCTTGAACTTGGGCTTGGCAGCAGCGTGGATGGAGACGTCCTCCGAGCTGCGGGACTGGCCGTAGGAGGAGACCTTGCGAGCCTGCACCTGCTGGGCTGGGGTCAGGTAGCGGCTGGCGCCCAGCGGGGCGTCCATGCTGTCCAGGGACTCCGTGGACGTCTCCTCCTTCCTGGGGGTGACCTCCCGCCCGTAGGGGACGTGGCAGTTCTGCAGCCCCACGAAGGGCACGATGTTGTACTTGGTGGGCGAGTCAGACACGAACACCCGGCTGACCTCCAGGCTGAAGATGTCCAGGAAGTTGGCGGTGAAATGGTGGGAGAAGGAGGTCTCTGCCCCGGGGGTGTCGTAGTGGGGGTTCTCCTTCAGGAACTGGCAGAACTTCTGGGCGAAGTCCACGGCGGCTGCCTGGGCGTGCAGCTTGCAGAACTCCCTCCAGTCGGGGAGCGGGGAGGAGGGCTCCTGGCACAGGGCATCGCCGTTCATGGCTGCCCCATTCCACCTGCCGGCAGGCTGAGGGACAAGGACATGGCCTGAGTGTGGGATGGACATGGACAACCCACCCTGATCCCCCTAAACTGGGACATTGACACGGACAACACACCCTGACCCCCAAAATGAGGCATGGACACGGACAACACACCCTGACCCCCAAAATGGGGGCATGGACATGGATAACCCATCCTGTCCCCCTAAACTGGGACACGGACAACCCACCCTGCCCCCCCCAAAATGGGGGCATGGACAACCCACCCAGTCCCCCCTAAACTGGGACATGGACAACCCACCCTGTCCCCCCCACAAAGGAGGGCATGGACATGAACAACACACCCTGACCCCCAAAATGGGGGCATGGACAACACACCCTGCACCCCCAAATGGGGCATGGACACAGACAACACACCCTGACCCTCAAAATGGGGGCATGGACACGGACAACACACCCTGCCCCCCAAAACAGGGGTCTCCCCTTGCCACGATGCCAGAGCTGATCTGCAGTTCCAGTGCAAAGGAAAATGCTGTGGGAAAGTGTCTGTGTGTCGCTCTCTCTCCACCTCATCCACTAGGAAAGAATCTTGGCCCTGGCAGCAGCCATAAATTGTACTTATTTTACGATTATGACCATGCAAAAGCATTATTGATTTCTCGTGAAACCGCTAAGGAGTCCCCGAGCGGAGGAGCCCGGGGGGATTTGCCTTCAGGATTCCTCTCGCTCTGTGTCTTCCTGGGCATGGCACAGCTCCCCACAGGGGGAGGGGGCACTGGGAGTCCTGGCAGCGCCCACCCAGGGCAGCACCCTCCCCTCTGCACCCACCAGCTGGTCCTCCTCTTTTTCCAATCTCTATTTTTCTGCCCTGATCCTTTGCCACATCAATTTTGGGATTTCGCCCTCCCCGCTGAGCATCAGCTAACAGATAACCCAGGACAGGCCCTCAGCAGAGGCCAATGAGGAGGTGGGGTAGAGGGGAAAAAGAAACAGAAGCCAGACCCAGGAGCACACCAGAAGCTGATGGGAGCTGCAGACCAGACCCGTGAGCCCTTGGGAGAAGCCCCACTTTGCCCAATCTCCACAGTGGTCCTTCTCCCAGTGGCTGTGGGACTGGCAGGGCACGTGTCCAGTCCAGCTTGGTGCTCATGCTGCCCTTCCCAAATCTCTGCCTGGCTCTGGGCAGCATCAACAGCCTCCCCTGGGAGACCCCAGCAGTGACTGCATGTCAAAATCCCCTCCCAGTGCCAAAACTGCTCGTGGTCTGCTGGTACTGGTGGGCCTTGGCTGGGGCACTGCTGAGCCCATGACCACAAACACACAGTCCTTGTGTCCAGACACCCCTCCTTCCCCCATTCCAAGGGCAGCAGGTTGGCAAATCCACCTCAGCTGGCTCAAACACGGAGCCCAAGGGTGCCTGTGGCTGCCCTGCTCCAGGCAGGGACTGTGCCTGTGGGATCCAGTTCTGGAAGGGCANCCTGACCCCCAAAATGGGGGCATGGACATGGATAACCCATCCTGTCCCCCTAAACTGGGACACGGACAACCCACCCTGTCCCCCCCAAAATGGGGGCATGGACAACCCACCCAGTCCCCCCTAAACTGGGACATGGACAACCCACCCTGTCCCCCCCACAAAGGAGGGCATGGACATGAACAACACACCCTGACCCCCAAAATGGGGGCATGGACAAAGACAACACACCCTGCAGCCCCAAAATGGGGGCATGGACAACACACCCTGCACCCCCAAATGGGGCATGGACACAGACAACACACCCTGACCCTCAAAATGGGGGCATGGACACGGACAACACACCCTGCCCCCCAAAACAGGGGTCTCCCCTTGCCACGATGCCAGAGCTGATCTGCAGTTCCAGTGCAAAGGAAAATGCTGTGGGAAAGTGTCTGTGTGTCGCTCTCTCTCCACCTCATCCACTAGGAAAGAATCTTGGCCCTGGCAGCAGCCATAAATTGTACTTATTTTACGATTATGACCATGCAAAAGCATTATTGATTTCTCGTGAAACCGCTAAGGAGTCCCCGAGCGGAGGAGCCCGGGGGGATTTGCCTTCAGGATTCCTCTCGCTCTGTGTCTTCCTGGGCATGGCACAGCTCCCCACAGGGGGAGGGGGCACTGGGAGTCCTGGCAGCGCCCACCCAGGGCAGCACCCTCCCCTCTGCACCCACCAGCTGGTCCTCCTCTTTTTCCAATCTCTATTTTTCTGCCCTGATCCTTTGCCACATCAATTTTGGGATTTCGCCCTCCCCGCTGAGCATCAGCTAACAGATAACCCAGGACAGGCCCTCAGCAGAGGCCAATGAGGAGGTGGGGTAGAGGGGAAAAAGAAACAGAAGCCAGACCCAGGAGCACACCAGAAGCTGATGGGAGCTGCAGACCAGACCCGTGAGCCCTTGGGAGAAGCCCCACTTTGCCCAATCTCCACAGTGGTCCTTCTCCCAGTGGCTGTGGGACTGGCAGGGCACGTGTCCAGTCCAGCTTGGTGCTCATGCTGCCCTTCCCAAATCTCTGCCTGGCTCTGGGCAGCATCAACAGCCTCCCCTGGGAGACCCCAGCAGTGACTGCATGTCAAAATCCCCTCCCAGTGCCAAAACTGCTCGTGGTCTGCTGGTACTGGTGGGCCTTGGCTGGGGCACTGCTGAGCCCATGACCACAAACACACAGTCCTTGTGTCCAGACACCCCTCCTTCCCCCATTCCAAGGGCAGCAGGTTGGCAAATCCACCTCAGCTGGCTCAAACACGGAGCCCAAGGGTGCCTGTGGCTGCCCTGCTCCAGGCAGGGACTGTGCCTGTGGGATCCAGTTCTGGAAGGGCAGGACAGCTCCCCCGGGTTTTGCTGCTCTCCATTCACAGAGCATCTCTTTCCCTGGATTTTGCTGCTCTCCATTCACAGAGCATCTCTTTCCCTGGATTTTGCTGCTCTCCATTCACAGAGCATCTCTTTCCCTGGATTTTGCTGCTCTCCATTCACAGAGCATCTCTTTCCCTGGATTTTGCTGCTCTCCATTCACAGAGCATCTCTTTCCCTGGATTTTGCTGCTCTCCATTCACAGAGCATCTCTTTCCCTGGATTTTGCTGCTCTCCATTCACAGAGCATCTCTTTCCCTGGATTTTGCTGCTCTCCATTCACAGAGCATCTCTTTCCCTGGATTTTGCTGCTCTCCATTCACAGAGCATCTCTTTCCCTGGATTTTGCTGCTCTCCATTCACAGAGCATCTCTTTCCCTGGATTTTGCTGCTCTCCATTCACAGAGCATCTCTTTCCCTGGATTTTGCTGCTCTCCATTCACAGAGCATCTCTTTCCCTGGATTTTGCTGCTCTCCATTCACAGAGCATCTCTTTCCCTGGATTTTGCTGCTCTCCATTCACAGAGCATCTCTTTCCCTGGATTTTGCTGCTCTCCATTCACAGAGCATCTCTTTCCCTGGATTTTGCTGCTCTCCATTCACAGAGCATCTCTTTCCCTGGATTTTGCTGCTCTCCATTCACAGAGCAGCTCTTTTGCTGGCGAGGGATTACTCCTGCTAATAAATCACGCGCCGGATCCCGCCGGCAGCTTACATGGCCAATAATTAATTACTGCTCGGATGAACGGCACAAGCCACGGGACCGGGGCGGGCACTGGGGACTGGGATAACCTGCTTCTTATCCTCCAGACCCCAACCACGTCAGTCACCAGACCCCAGGCAGGATGAAGCCCTGAAGGCTGTGATTCAGAGCAGCAGCTGTGGCCAGGAGCCGGTTGCCATATCCCCAGCACATCCCTATGGAGATGAGTTCTCTGGGAGCACCTCCATCCCTGGAAGTGGCTCTCAACCCCCTCCAAACAGGCAGAAATCCACACAGGCAATAAAAACCCAACAGAAACACGATACATGTGGCATTTTCCCATCTTTAAGGCAGGGATGCTGCTCGGAGCCCTGGCTGTGCCAGGGAGGCATTGAGGACAGGGTACACATGGGCCTGCATTGGCCCCTCACATCCCACAACACCAGCAGAGCTCCAGATCCTGCAGAAATCCCTGGCAAGGCTCTCCCCAGCATCACAGGGCTTTCCCGGAGACCTGAGCAGGGAGCCATGCCAGCTGGGAAAAAACCCATCCCTGCAGTTTAGGAGCAGCGTCTGAATTTCCCCAAGAGACATCAGCAAAGCAGCAGAAAATGCAAAGCTGTTTGTTACCCGCCCAGCAAATGAAATTCCTAATTATCCATCCATCACCAAGCAGAGGATTTAAAGACTCTGCCCTTTGAATTGAAAATTCACAACCCCAGCTCTGCCACGGCCCCGGGAGCTGCCATGGCACCAAGCCACGGGCCAGGAGTATTTGGGCTCGGGGAGAAAAGGGAGATGAAAAGGAGTCTCCTGCTGCCAATCCAAGCAGTCACGGCAAGAGCAAGGGAGAGGGAAAGGGTGCAAAGGGAAAAGAGCAGAAAGGTGCTTGTGGGGGGAAGAGAAAGCCCCTCGGTGATGGGTTTATTTGCATCTGCCCGGTGTCGAGCCCTGGGGCTTTGATGGTTTCCCTCTCATGAATTTGGGGGAAAACACAGCTCCCCATCCCTCTCTCCAGGAGGGACTGGTGCTCAGAGCCTGCCTGCCCAAAACCAAGGCATGGCAACAGACTCTGAGAGGTTAATGGAAAAAAAAGAAGAAGAAGGGAAAAAACAAAAGGCACTTCAAAAAAGATAAAGCCCCAAACAAAAAGCCTCAAGGAGACCCAGGCACGGCAGCCGGGCTCAGGCTCGGAGACGCGCACGCAGAGGCATCACAGCATCTTCCTTTCATCTGCATGGGGATGACAGACTTTAAAAGGCCAATTTATAAAAATGAAGCCTAGAGGAGAGACATCTGGCAGGTCTGAGGAGGCGGCGGCGGGGATTACTAACCCTGTGCCACGTATCCAACCCCCCTGCCCAGAGCACAGCCAGGAGCCCCCCTGCCAGGGCCCAACAGCACAGGCTGGGAGTCAGTGGGGTGGTTTAAGGGCAGCCCCTGGGACTGCAGAGCCATCCCCGCCCCTGATTCACCTGATTTCTGCAGGAAGCAGGCTCCCAATTATCTGTGTAGATTTACCTTTAATCTGGGTGCCTGCACGCCCCTCCATGCCAACAGCTCTGCCCCACTTCTGGAAATAACTTATCATGCCACAGACAGCATCCCCGGGCAGAGCGGTGGAAGCGGAGACGAAAATAAGCTCAAGATGAAAATAAGCAGCAAATCTGCAATTGCTTTTTGGAGAGGGCCATCCCCTGCCAGCCCAGCTTACTGAGGGCTGCAGCATGCTCCAGGCACCTTTCTAAGGAGCCAGACTCCTTTGGAAGTGCCATCAGCCCACTCCAGAACTGGCTCAGGGGCCACAGCCCTGAGTCCCTGGCCTGGGTGACACAAGAGGACAGAAAAATAAATATATAAAATGGGGTGGCTTGTTGTCACAAAGAAGCTGTGGAGTGGCAGCCACGGCATCAGGCTGGTGATGGGCTCCTAACCCACCTGCACGAGTCCCCAGACTCCTCCCAGGGCAGAGCTGTGCCTGCTGCCGCTGTCATTTGGGAAACTGAGTCAAGATTTAAAAAGAGAGGATAAAAATAAAGAATTTCTGGGGTTTGCCAAGTGGAAACCCAGGCTGGGATGGCAGGTGAGAACCAGCTGCTGGCAATGATTTCGGGACACCTCTCCCACCAAGGTGTGCTGAGACATCCCTTGCTCTGGGAGGGGGGCACATAGAATAATCTGAAAGTCGAAGCAAAGCTACTGACCTCAAGAAGAAATGAAATTTAAACTGTCAGCAGAAGCGCAGGAGACCATAAAAAAACAACTCCCCGGTGAAACAGGAGTCAGGGAGCAACAACAAAGCCACTGGGATTTGCTGAACCAGAGGCGTGGGGAGGAACCAGCATCTAATGAGGTGTTAATAACCCGAATGCGCAACACCGGTCATGGGATGGCCAGCACAGCCTGCCCAGCGCTGGCTCCGATGGCTTTATTTAAGGAAACAACCCTAATAAAGAGATGTTTCCCTTCCGCCCAGCGCAGCGCAGCCAGGCTGGGACAAAGTGATCCGAAACTCAATGGGGAAAAGCACTGGAGGTTGTGAGTGGCAAAATGAATCCCTCCATCCCTGCCTGCATCCCTCCACCCCCACCTGTGTCGGACAACTCCCCGGGAGCAAAGGGAAAGGAAAAGCCAGCGCAGGAGGGCGTGCAGCAAAGCCCTGGCTCCTGGGGAAGGAGATCCCAGCGCAGCCCCGGCTGTCCCAGTCCTGCAAGGCTGCTCGGTTTCCAGCAAGATCGATGCCACTCAAAGCCCCAGCTGGTCATCCCGATCCCGCGGGGATGACATGAGGAAACCCAGGCACCTGCTCCCCCAGAAAAGCGCCTGACCTAAGCGTGCCATGCCAGAGGAGATCCCCGAGTCACGAGCAGGTCGCAGAGCAAGGCGATAGCCCCGGCCCCCCCGAGGTGATGCTCCTGGCAGGCAGCTCCTGACACACAGGCAGCTCCCGAGGGAGCCTGGAGCCTGCCTGCGCAGCCCCGAGGCACTGCCTGCCCTGGGCAGACGGGAAAACAGCTCAAATCGGGAAGGGAACTGGCCTTGGGGACAGTGGGGCAGAGCGAGCAGGCTCGGACTGACGGCAGGAGAGAAGCAGGGGCATCACCCCCACTCCTGCCGTGCAAGCACAGCGGGAGGAGGGATCCATCGGAGCTGATGTCCCCCCATTCCACAGCTGGGACCTGAAGCATGTGACCAAGTGACCTCCCTTTGTCGCCTCGAGGACCCTTCCCAGCCCTCGAGACCCAGCAGAGCTTTAACTGCACGCAGAGGCTGAGCTGAGGAAGAGAAAACGACAGGGAACAAAAGCAGAAGTCACCTGCCTCGTGCCTTTCACATCCCCCGGACCCCTGACCGCAGCCCTGGGGTGGGAGAAGCTGACTGCTCTCCAGACTCCTCAGTACTCCATGTACTATTTATACTGTTGTCATCCTAAATCCCACTGGCTGTCTGAACCAGATGGAAATGGAAACAATCTTTGTTCCTCTCATTTACTGTCCATCCCACTAAAATATTAATTGAACAGCATTTTGGTTTCAAATTTTATGGTCAAACCACCTGCCTTGAACAATCCCTTAGTAGGAGCATGCTTTGACTCCCTGCCCAGACGCACTTCAGGGTCCACCTGCTGTCACCTGCAGCTTGGAAAACATTTTTCTGGAGTGAAAAGGCTCCTTGTGCCTTTTTCTGCTGCCCAGTAAGGAATCCCTCTGGCCAGCCCAGCTCTCAAAACAGATGCCTCAAAGCACTCAGCAGTGCTGGATGGCCAGGACAAGGTTTTGGGGTGCAGGTGCTGATGGGACACATCTTCAGAAGAGAAAACGGGCAAGAAATTACCCTTTCCCCCCTCTTGCACATAAGGGTGTCCCCACAGCTGTGTGATGTCCTGATTGAGCCCCACAGGGCTCAAATAAGCAAATGGGCCCATGAGAGCCCCCCAATAAAAACCTGAGCTTTTCTCCATTTCCTACTATTCTGACAGTACCACAGGGCTGTTCCTCTCCCTCCCCTCCAAAATCCCGTGGATGTTGTACCTCCTGTGCTGACAGCTGCTGGAAAATAACGACAAGTTCATAGATAAGATCCACTGGATCTTAGATAATCTTTTCCCTCAGTAATTCCATCCAGCTTGCAGGGAGCCACAATTCCAGCCCACGCACGGGGCTGGAGCATCACCCAAGGCACTCAGCCTGCTGGGGACAGTGGTGTGGGACCTGGGGGACACCTCAGCCATGGGGACAGGGTCCCCAGGGTGCAGGGACATAATGATCAGCAAAGCTTTGGTGCACCTGGGCATCGTGGATGCAGCTTGGGGCTTGGAGGCAGCGTGCTGTGTCTGGGGATAAAGTAGAGACACCCCCTCAATGACCAAAAGGAAAAGCTATTGGAAAAAAAAAAGATAATTAAAACCCCAGAGCTTTAGGTGAAGGAGATCAGAGGCTGTTGTCCATTCCCCCTCACTTGGAGGCCACCTCACATGCCTGTCTCCAGCCAGAGAGCTTCCCACAGAAAACTCCCCAGTCCAAAGTCTATTTTTAACCACCACAATAGCAGAGCCTCCCCCGAGGAGCAGCACAAGCCCTGTCCCCAACCAAGCAATCTCACATTTCCCTCGCTAAGCCTCGATTTCCTTCCGCCCCTCAGCCCACAACAAAACCCTCCTCCTCTTGCCTTCCCATCCTCAGAAAATGATTTGCACATCCGTGCCCCTCCAGGCTGGGGTGCCGTGGGTGCACAGTGTCCTCACACCTGTTACACATTAACCACTGACCTGGGACCTGTGGGCAGACCCTTCCTGGGCTCAGAAATGCCAAACAACAGGAGATTTATCTGCTCACCCCCCTCCCCTGGACGCACCCAAAACTCCGGGGATTTAAAGCAAAAAGCCCTGCAACATAACCCAAAGTGCAAACTCTTTGAAAGAGATTACTCTTGCCCTGGGGATTGCTGTGCCGTGGAGGGGCTCCTTGGGTGTTTTGGGAGGGAGAGCTGAGTGGATGCTCAACAAAGCAAATCCTGATGGATACAGCACAGTCATCACTGGGGATCCCCCGTCATTAGGTCAGAGAACCCCCTAAGACTGTTTTTCAATTACAGCACGTAATAAACGTGAGATAAAGTTACACAGTTCTGTAGGAAATTTTCTTATTATGTTTTTTTTTACGTTGCAGATCTAATTCCCCACACGCATCACTGTCTCATACCCGCCTGCAAACAGCCTTAAACTGCTGCCTAATGGTATCTGAGCTGGGGAAATTCAATTCTACCCAGCGCCTCACCCAGGACTGCTACAATCACTGCTAATTGCTTAAGTGGTGTATTAAGCAAAATAAAAATTCCAGTGGGCTTTGAGCGCCC
>VZRS01009678.1:2525-19238 GCA_013398055.1 Ifrita kowaldi | reverse complement strand
CTCCCTGCCCGGAGAGTCGCCGCTAGCCCCGCGGCGGGGCCAGAGCGGCTGCAGCCGCTTCTCCCCCCGGCCCCGAGGGCAGCCGGGCCCGAGTTCCGCCGCGGCCCCGCACGGCCCTACCTGCCACGCCGGTCGCCGCCACATGCTGCCGCCGAGCCTGCGGAGGGAAAAGCAGGGCTGAAGCAGCGTCCCAGGGAGCCCCGGCAGCCCAGCCCCGGCAACCCGCCCCGCGCCCTCCGCACCTCTCCCGCCGCCGCGCTGCGCCCGCAGACGGCCGGAACAGGAAAGGCACGGAGCGGAGGTTCCGGGCGGAAACGCGCCCAGCCCGGGGCAGACGGGCAGCAGCGGCCGGGGCAGCGCCTGCAGCAGCGCACACCCGCCCCACGGGGGACCCGGAGAGCTCGAGGAGAAGGAGAAAACAAAACTCCATCACTCCATCATCGGTTAAAAAAAGATAAAACCTTTATTCGCACGAAACGATCTCCCAGTTAAAAGCCAGCATGTGCAACATCATAAAACAAACCAGTAAAACCTGGAAATAACCGAGTTACCAAGTTCACGCTGTCCCTCATAACAGTGCAGCGCTCTGTCCATCCAACACACAAGGGACAAGGATCCCCCAAGTTACATTTAGCGGGGAGAGGGAGAAGGGTGTATGAGATCTCAAACACGAAATATATACCGCAATCGACATGGGCAACTCCAAAAATCTGAAAAAGCCCTTTCTAATTGCCCTCATCTTTGCTGAAAGGCTGCAGTTCACAGGCAGGCAGCTGCACCACGCGCAAGATACTGGAGGGGAAATGGGAACAGACCCAGCTACCAACACACTGCAGTTGTCTCCCCCTCCTTGAACAGGGAGTCCTTGCCGATTGCCAGAAAACAAGTCGGGCATCAGGGTTTAACTGATCTGTTAAAACATACCCAGTTACAAAAGTTTTGTTGCTTAAATTTGAAACAATGTTTTTCTTCCACTCCTTAATTCAAAGTATTTCCTTTTCTTCTGTGTCCCCCCTCAGTGAAATGCCACTCCAGCTGCAGCCCAAGCCCCCCAGGACTGCTGTGTAACCAGCCTGGCTCCTGATGTGTAGCTAAAACTGGCTGCCACAGTCTCTGCCTACTTGCTCCTAGAAGGACCCAGCTGTAGATGCTGTCTCCCTGTACAGCCACTATCACCCCTCTAAAGACAGAGTCAGCCCAAGTGTTAAGGCCACAAAATCACCAATAACAGGGCCCAACTCAAGAAAGAGAGAAGTGAGTAGAGAAAATGTCATCTTTTCGGCATGGCAGAGTTACACTGTCTATAGCAAGACCAGTTACACAAGAAATTAAACAGGTAAAGGACTGAGGACAACCTTAAATCCCATGCTCCAACACTTGCAAGCCAGCCATTCTTTTCTCAGCCAGCATCTCATAACTAACAGGGGAACAAAAAAAAAAACCAAACAATAAAAAGAAAACGAGAGGGAGGGAATATGGGGCACTGGTCTGTGCAGACCCTCTGCTTTCACAGGGCCATTCAGCAGTCAGAGCTCTTTGGACAACACAGAAATTCAGTAACCCAGAGTAAAGCTAAACGAGCGGCAGCTCTTCCCTCCCACCAGACGCTTGCTCCTCTGCTTAGAAGAGGTTTCAGACTCTTGTAACTTGGCACTTCCTAAGGCTTGGTCCTTCATGAGGGTCTGGGCAAGGCGAGCTGCTTTAAGTTCCCTGCAGAGGGGAGATGGAAGGAAGAGGAAAGGAAGAAAACCATGTCATGCGTGAATCCCCATCAGCTACAGAAGCAAACTATGAACAATCTTGCACAAGAGGGTTACTGTGATACTCCAGCATCGCTGGAAGGGAGAAACTTCTCACCCCAGAGAGTGACATTAAGATTACTGTAGCTGTCTCTACAGTTTCTGCTTGAAAAGGTATGAGCTCTGATGATTTACCAAAAGAAAACCATGTATCAGGTCATCAACACACTGGCACCAGTATGAGGAATCCCAGCTCAGTTTTTCTCCCATTGTTTCAGGTATTTGTGAAGGGTTTAACTTAGATCAATGTCATCTCAGACAGCACAAATACCTACATAAAGGCATATACTTCTTTTCCATTGGCTTTCTTCCCTGGTACTTGCTGTTCTTCCAGAGCATTCGCTCTTCTGTCTACACAGAAAATCCACTCCTCAGCTAACTACTGCACTTAGAGGGGTTGTGGGGCAGTTCTTAGATCCCAGCACCTCAAAACACTACTGCCAACAGCAGTGAGAGGGAACAAGGGAAAAGAGGGTGTCTGCCACCACCTGATATTTCTCTTCCTTCTGTGCTTAGACCACTATCTCAGTGCATTATCAATTCCTCATCTGCCCACTGGCTGCATTTTGCATCACCAGTGGTTGCAGGAAGTGCACGAGTTCATTGTTGTAACTCAGCCAGCTCCTCCAAGCCAGAGCTGAAGCACAGCTGCTGCCTGGGCACTGCAGGTCCCTGTTACAGCCCCATCATCCTCCCAGCTCCAGGCACAGGAGCTGACTGGGTATTTCTGCACGTGCAATCTCCCAACACTACCACCCTCCATTCAGAGCTGGTGACCAGCATTGTTGTTGCCCACACCTTCTCCCCGTGATGCCCAAGCCAGCCCTACCTTTCCAGCATGGCAGTCTTGCATTTCTCCTCATTTAGCTGCTCCTGGAGCTGCACAGCTTTTCCACATGAGGGACGGAGAACAGGGTGCTTGGTGAGAGCTGTGGCAGAAGGTCTTTGCACTGGGTCAGGATGGATCATGAGCTAGAAGGCAAAGAAGTTCAGAGTTTAACACTCCTGTCACATGCCAGCTGCAGAAGCCATCATCCTGTCAGGACTACTTCCTCACCTTCAGGAGCTCAAGAAAGCAGTGGGGAAGCTTCTGGGGGATGGGTGGGATATTTCCTTTGCGGATGTGGTGCCACAGAGCCCCGTTGTGAGGCAGTGGCGCTGCACCGGCTGCCAGAGCCACCGTGAGTGCCAGGGCAAAGACATCTGCCTTGGGCAAGTAGCAGTATTGCTGCAGAGAGAAGGGGAAAGGTGTTAGAAAGGAACAGCTTGCTGTACTAAGCAAAGGTGAGTTGGGGTATGAGCTCAAAAAGAAGCAGCCAGGCAAGTGTGTGTATGCGGCACTGACTTCACCACCCCAGTGAGCTGTTTTCTCCTCCTCAGCATAAAAACATCAGCAGCAGGCAGTACCACTAACCAACAGCATGTTGGCTTTCACCCAGCCGTGAGGAGCTTGCAGATCACATTGGGATCACTCCAGAGGATGGCCTAACAGATGTCTACCTCCAGCCTTCACCACAAGGCCATAAGCTACCCATGCCCAGCTCAAACTGAAAATTGCATCTGATGCATTGGCCTAACAGTTCCTAAATCTACTTGCAGCACAAACAGATACTGTCACCTAAATACCTGAACTGAATAACACATCCAACCTGGTTGTTCAGTATTGATTCCCTTTTCATTTGCTGGCCAGAGTGACAAAACTGCAGTCAGCTGGAGAGGTGTGTTGTGCCTCCCACCTCTCACCACTACTTGTTCAGTGTTTGTTTTACAAGGCATCTGTCTGGATAAATTTATTCCTCAGTAATCACATCCAGTAGTTTAATCTCAGCTGGATATACAAATCAAATGTCCTCAAACTGATAAAGGTTTTGTCCCACTGATCCCTCAAGGGGAAGAGTTGCAATAATCCAATGATAGCTACTTTTGAAGTACTTACATATGAAGTAAGTATTTACATGACAATACCCACACCACTATCATTCATGCTAAAGTGCTAATTTGGCAGATTTCACAGCCAGACCAGAAAGAAGAAAGAGGAGATAAGGGGAGGAACAAGTTAGATTAGTGTCTGCTCTACAGTTGATCTCTCCCCACTTGCTCTCCCACCCTGATCTCCCCACTGCCCTGCTCTAGCAGTTGTACCTCTTGCAAAATCTCATTGGCCAAAAACCGTCTGTCTCCTTCCTCCACCTGAGGGTTTGTTATTGATGTCACATGTCCAAGGTCACCTGAGACAAAGAACAAGCAACTGAAATGTAATGAAGCAAACTGAAGTCATTCTCCAATAAAAGCCTGCATTTTATAGGCACCAGAAAAGAAATACTGCGTAAAAGAGCAAGTCTGCTCCTAACTCAGGAATCTGCACTTGGAAACAGGCACACGAGTTTTCTGTGACTTTTCTTAGAGGAATTAATTCTGGTAAGTAATTGGGGCATTCAGGACTATGCTGTCACTTTTATGTGCAAGTCTCTTCAGCCAGCAGGACAGGGCAGTACCAAGCAGTAATGGGCAGCCCTAATCTTAAGCCAGTTGTAAAGTAGGCTAAAACCTACCAATCTTATACACCACACCAGGAGAGAATTCATCTTCACTGTCACTCTCCTCCTGCCCAGCAGGCCCTGAAACTACCAGCTTGTGACAGATGAAGATATTACCTGCAAAACAGAGAAGTTTAGCAAGAGGGTGATATCAGTAGGCAGGCAGCAGCAGCAGCCTGACAACTTTGTAAAAATCCCACCTGTCAAAGTAGTTAAGTTTTGCAGCCAGTGAAAATGTGCTCATGCTTCCCACCCATTAGTCAGCTTTCAGCCCAGCTCACATTCAGCAACACAGCTGGCATAAGACAGTTGTATCTTGTGCATAAAATATCCTAGTGAAATCAACTTCCCCTTCCTCTGCCCTGTAAGCTAGAAGCATAATTTCAGCAGAAAAAGGAGCTCTGTTCTGAGAATATTACCTATATGACAGGGGGAGCATTGCCCTGGAGGTGACCATCCTGAGCTACAGAGAGGAAACCCTGTTACTATTTTTGCAGGAACTTAATCCCTCAGGGTAGGTAAACACACAAAAGTCAAGTGTTGTGCAACAAGACAGCAGTAAACAAGGAAGTCCCCATCTTCACTGGCAGCCCTACTTGCTCCACCAGTACGAAGGTGATTCCCATGAGCCAGGATTACAAAGGTCATAAGACAGGAGTAAAATGCTGCCAACTGTCAGAGACTACTCAAATTTCAAGCAGCAGTAGTGGCACAAATCAAAATAAAAAAAAAAAACAACAAAACACCATACACAAGACAAGGGCAAGGTCCTCTGTCCTTTGAAGCATGACAATCAGTCCACTCAGGATTTATTACAGGTCCTACCCCTGAGGGATCACTAGGAAAACCCTCCACAAAGGAGGAGGGCACTATACTTACTAGGTTTGATATCCAGGTGCACAAGGCCAGAGCTGTGGATGTATTTTAGTCCCATGGAGACTTGCAGCAATATTTCCTTCAGCTCTCCTTCTGGGAAATACTGCCCGAGCTTTGCATTTTCCAGCAGCACATCTTGGAGGCTCCCACCTAGGGGAAAACAGTCAGTCAGACCTGACCAAGGTTTTATGGAACAGCATGTTTGAGATAGCTCAGCTGCCCAGAACACTTGGAGGCTTGCTAGTGACAATCCCCAACCACACCAGCTCTGTGTGCTCTAGTGAGCAAACTTGGACATCATCGCTTGGCTTCAGCCTTTCCACTGCCCTGGAATGCCCGGCCTCCTGCTCCACAAGGATGAACAACTGCAGTTCTACCTCCAGCCTACAGCTCTGCAGCCTGCCAGGAGGGCTGACCTGATAATGATGCTGGTGCTGCTGCAAGTGAACAACAGAACAATTAATTGCTTCTGCTGTGCTTAGGTGCAGAAAGCAGGTATAGGAATGGAGGAACAAGGAAATTAGGTTCCCACTAGCAGATTTTTGACACAGTTTTGTGAGTCTTCATTGAGACACTTTGGATATTGCAGAACTAGAATATATTATGGCCTCTCTCCATCAGCCTACTTTTCACCACTTCTCCTTTAGTCTCAGATGTTCATCCACCAGAACACAAGCAATTCATCAATGCTGCAGCAATGAGCACCACATTTCATGGTTGCCTCCACCAGATTTGAAAGCAATATTCCAAACAGCTATCACTACTCTTCATTGAGCCCGAAGACTACAGGTGCAGTTGAAAGATAAATATTACATATTTGCCTCCAGCAACTCTGGTAGCTAAAGGTATCTTTTCCTCTAATTTCTCTCAAGCAGTGGTATTTCCAAGGGCAAACTCAAGTAGGAGTTTACCACCCTGCCTGCAGCACCCCATTTACACTTCGCCTCGTCATTTGCTCCATTTCTCCACAGCTGTCAACCCCTTTCTTCTAGTCAGAATGCAATGTACCTTCATCTCAACCAGGCAGCCACTCTTCCAGTCATTACCCACCTCCATTAAGAAGAGGTTCTTGCCAAGATACATGGCGCTTAAGAGTTAGTTGCTCTTGAGTCACTCATATCAGGTGTTACCTGGACAGTCCCAGGCACAGCTCTAAGCATCAGCATGGGGAATGCTTGTGCAGGCCAGCCAAAATAGAGGAACATGTTTCAAATCCCAGAAATAAGAGGGTATTCACTGCTTCTAAAACATGAGCACCATCCAGAGCTTCATCTAAATATTATAAGCCCTGACTGGATTCTCCATGGAAATGCAGCCCCAGTGCAGTTTGCTTTCTTGTAAGCCAAAACATCCCATATTTAAGTACAAAAGAAGGCAGCTTTGGCCATGCTGAGCTCTCAGCCTTGAGCACTGTCCCAGCTCTTACCATTGCAGTGTTCATTCTGGATAATCATGTGATCATCCTCTGCCCAGGCCGAGTAGTAGCGCACGACATGGGGGTGGTGCCCCAGGACAGCGTGGGCATAAACCTCGCGCAGTGCCAGCTGCCTAGGGAAGCACACACAGAAAAAGCAGAGGTGACAGGCTGCCAGAGGCTGCTTGGCACCAGGAGAGGAGCCCTAGTTTGCAGCCTGAAAGCCCTGAACACCTCTGTTCCCCCTTTCTCTTGGGTTTTGACAGACTGGCTCTCACAGCTGCTGAAGCAAAACCTGCCTTTGCTCAAATGCATTGAGCAGCTGTTATGGAAAATGATCACTGAGAAAGTCTTTTGTTAAAGAGGCAAAGGCAGCAGCAGCTTCAAAGACTTTGCTTCAGCATATAGGGCACCACAAGCTGGTCAATACAGATGTGAGCAGTGCTGTGGGCCACACAGCAAGGCAGGGACATACCACAAATAAACTACTTGACAGTTATTGTAAAGAACCTGTCTGGATGGGCCCAAGGTGTTCAGGTATGCCATCCTCTCACTTTGCAAGGCATGTGACTTCTTCCTTTCCTAGACATTTATATCCAATAGTTGTATGGTGATATCTTCTCCCACTCTTCCAACTGTTACTTGGAAGTGCAACAGCAGCCAATTTTTGCTCGTGCCACCCATCAGATACCTTTAGATCCCTTCTCTCCTTCCCATCACACCTCTCAAGAACATGCCCATCATTTCAACTGGCAGTTTCCAGCAAGAACACTCACTCATCCGAGGATCCTGCCAGAGGCCTTTTGGAGCGTTTGATGGCATAAACACATCCATCAAGGCGTTTGATGCACTTGTAGACAGAGCCAAATTCCCCCACACCAATTTTTTCTAGTTCCAGGAACTCCTTCTTGTAGCGGGAAACCATATTGCTCGCTTTCAGAGTGTATCTCTGCAAGGTCACAGAAACAGCAAACACAAACAGGAGTTGAAAGAAAGTCATGGTTTTAGAGATGTGTAACACTTGCTGTCACTGAGCACCCACATTGCTCCCTCTCCCATTCTGGATGTTCATCCAGGCATGTGTGCAGGTGTGTGGCCAGCACTTGAAAAGGCAGTTTCAGTCCTTTAAATTACCTTTCACTTGTTGTGGTTTTTCTGACCAGGCCATCTTCCCTGGTTTAGCCAAGCTGCAAGGCTGGTTGGTTGGTTTAGTAAAATCAGGACTTGTTAGCCACAGAGGTAGAAATTGCAGCTAAGGAGAAATTTAGTCTAGTTGGCTGTACTTGCCTAAGCTTCCTTGGGTTACTGACATCACATCCCCTCTCGTGACAACCCAGACCAGTTCCTAGACCCACAGCTGATGGAATGAACAGCAAGCAACAACAATATACTGAAGTGACTGGCCTAAAGACAGGATTTGAGAAGACCATAGATCTAATACCTATTTTGAGCTCAGGAGAGGAGCTTGGTGTGTTGGCTTCCTGTGACCTCAGCTATGCAAGAGCTGCTTTACCCTGGCAGCTGAAGTTGCCTGCAGCCAAGGCTATTCTGCATCAGTTCAGCTCTCCAGGTTTGAAGCACCAGCTGTTGACTAATGGCAGATTAGCTGGTCTCAGTGTATTTGTTTGTATTCCCACTGATATCTCACCCAGAGACAGTTTTCCACAAAGGGTTGAAAGCTGGCAGAACAGTTGGAACATCATTATTGCTACAATAATGGCCACTAGGGATCCAGGAACTGCTGGTACTGCTGGTAGAGTGATGCCTACTGGCAGGGAAAATGAGTAAAGAAAAGATAAGCAGTGGAGCATGAAGTGAACAACAAGAGTGGACTAAGTGATTTTTCTCCATTCTCCTGCATCCCTTACAGGGACAGCAGCTCGTGTTGCACAGGGGTTCCCACAGAAACCACTGCTGTCATTGCTGTACTTTATGGTATGTGGCCTTACAGAGGAGGGAGTAAGAGTTGATCCTCACAGGCAGTAAAATGTAGCTCACATGAAACAGCAGCCCTTCCCAACAGGTGGCATTTCATCAGGCAGCTGTATTTTACACTGTCTTAAAAGCTTGAGAGTAAAAGTACGTCCTAGTAGACAATTTTATATCTATATTACATACTCAATCTAATTAGCACTTGAGCAGAATAGTATTTCAGTAATTCACAAGTTACTTGAGACTTTCTTCTAGGCAAAACAATAATTGTGGCAGCCCTGGATGTTGCCGGCAGCATATTTGCTCTGCAGGTGTAATTTTTTCATGGAGACCGTTTGCCTGCAATCCCAGTCTCCTCGGCTAGAGGGTACCATTATCCTTCTGTAAGCCTCGCTATTGCACAGTTACAAACAGCAATTCCAGCTCTTCCAAGTTCGTCATCTCGAACAAATATTAACAAAACGTTCAGCTTGGAACTTTTCTGTCATAGGTATTCATCCTCTGGCGTGGTGCCATGGTTTATACTCCAACAACACAAACTCCATCAAACACCAAGCCTTTACAAGCACCTTATCCACTTTATGGGAGGAAAATACACAGACACTCACCTTTGTAGGTAGCTCCTGTTTAATCTGGCTTCCTGGATGAGGATCATTCCTATAACAGAAGATTAAGAAAGTCTGGTGTATTATTTCAGTGCAGCAATCCAACTGGATCTGAAATTAAAACATCTTCCAAAGGAACCTCCAAACCTTGCTTCACAGCTTAATCATGTATTTTACAGAGTTGATACACAGGTTTTTAGTTGAGGTCTTAAAGACTGCAGTCCCAGGTTAGGAATTCTTTGTTTCTATTTAGAAGGCCTCCACAAAGCAACTTCTGTACCACCCACAGGACAGAGTGGCATTGTCCAGAGGCATCATTCTCCTGGCCTCCTTATTACTGGTGAAGCTGCAGCCACAGCACTAAAGAGAGCTGTTGATCCCCCACTCACCTTTCTGAACAAAGGCAATGATTGATTTGTATTTGTATTTCTATTACCTTTATATATCTGCTAACATTTGCTCTGCACCAATGAATACTACAGAAGTGAATGATTCACTGTTAGCAAACAAGTCCAGATACTGCACATCTCCATTGCTTATCTCCTCCTCCAGTCTGATTTCAGTCTGCTACTTAAGAGTAGCTCACTTACAGCTCTCCTCTGGCCTTCCGTTTGCCATTAGGATGGAAGAGCATCTGTCGATAGGACTCTGGTGTAAAGGGATTAATGTTGACAAGAGAAGCTTGGGAAGAGTCATCAGAGTCAGCACGAGGAGTAAGTCTCAGATGTCGGAAGCCTTTGGGTGGGACCTTTGTTGCAGATGAAGGAAAAGCTGTCTTTGATAACAGGCTCTGTATTGAGAGAAGGAAAAAAAAAAGTGGCAGATAAACCAGGAAATTTTTTTGTTGCTGCTATTTCAGGATAAAATTCTTGTTCTCCTGTAAACCAAGGAGAACTCAGCTCCCTTCCTTGGAATAGGCTGAATCATTAAATCCCTGTGTCCCTAGTTTAGTCCCCACAGTTTTCATTTTCCACAAAGCATTTAATTCTTTGTTAAGCCCTTTCATACTCTATTCCCTGCTCACTTGAGTGAGGCCTGCAGAGCCATTTTGGCAAGCATAGTCCTCAAGAGGAGCCAGCTGCTCCTCTTTCCCTCCCACAGAGAGGCAGAAATTGCATCATATGTTGCATTAACATGGAAGACCTAGTTCTGCCAGGCATGGACTGTTGCATCAGTTTGGTCTGGACAGGTTTGTCAGGAGTGGAGCTGGAACACCACCCAAGTTCCCTAGCAATAAGCAGCATTAGGATAGGGTAATTTGGTAGAAAATTTTTGTATGGCTGCAAAAAGCAACCAGAACCCATTTCTCCTAATGAATAAAAACCAGAATTTCAGAACTTTAAGTTCAGAAAGAACCTCTGGATCTTCTATAGTCACCTTACCAAAGAACACAGGCCACTGTGTTTCACCTACTAGTCCAGAACCTTGGGCCATGGAAAGCATAGACACCAGGCTTGAGCTGAAAACAAAAATCCGCTCATTCCGATTTGACTCCTTCAGTAACCATCAGCTTTTAAAAAATATGTTTGGTTTTGACTTGTTTCAGCTTCAAGAGAGGTCTAAGGGATTATTTAACATTGTACTTTCCTCTAGTTAAATGCCCTTTAAGAACACAGAAGTCTCCCTGTTGAAGATCAAGGTACTCTTGTATCTTTTCAATCCAGCAGTGGTCTCATTGTTATGCTCCTGGAGCCACATTTCCACTCACATCTGGTGGCTCTGGTGCTCATCTGTCTGCAGTTTTAGACGTGGCTTTGCTCTCTCATCCTTCCTATCCCTTTCAAATGTTTTAAGGCCAATGCTCCCAGCCTTGTGTACAAGCAGAGTTAGGCCCTTTCAAGCCCATCTTTTGCAGCATGCTTGGAAAACAAGACCTTTATCCCAGCAGAGAAAGGAAAAGAAATTGTTGATTTCATGCAATTGCTGCTTATGGGCTGACATGACAAAGTACAAGCAGCATGTTTTGAATCATCCAGCCAACGTGTTATCTACGCAATGCACACCCTGAAGCACCCTTCACCACCAGCAGCCCATCTGGTCTGGAAAAGATTTTTATAGACCTCTATCATAGTTTAACCCCAGCCAGCAACTAAGCCCTCTGCTTGTGAGCCCTTTGCTCACACTACAATCCCTTCCCCAGTGGGCTAGGGAGCAGAAACAGGGAAGAAAGATAAAACCTGCGGGTTGAGAAAAAAAACAATTTAATGATTAAAATAAAATATCGTCACTATTATCACAATTAAAAGAGACAACAAAAAGAGAGAAAAAAAATCCAAGATAGAGAAGTGATTCACAATTGCTCACCACCTGCTGACTGATGTCCAGCCCATCCCTGAGCCCTAATCAGCCCCTCCCGGGTAATTTCCCTCTGTTTATATATTGAGCATGGCATTCTATGGTATGAAATCTCCTCTGGTTTGTTCCTGGCAGCTGTTCTGGCTGTGGTGCCACACAGCTGCTGCTGCTTCTGCTCACTGTCAGAGCATGGGAAACTGAAAAGTCCTTGACTTTGGGTAAACACCACTCAGCAACAACCATGTTTTAGCAACACTGTGCTTATGTCAAGCCCAAAAAACACAGTGCAGTACCAGTTACTAGGGAGAAAATTAACTCTAGCCAAGATCAGGACAACTTCTCCCCTATGTTAAGGTGAGATTTAGGGAGAATTCTGACAAAGGGTCCCTGCAGGAAATTTGTGAAGTGGTGCCCTTTAGACTGCTTTACCTAAGAGAATAGCAGGCCACTCCTCAGTAAGCATTGCCACACAGTCAATCATATAAGGCCAGAGGATCATCCTTCTCTCCACACAATCAGGTTTTTGGAGGAGGACAGAAGTCAAATCCTAGCTCAGAAGCATTAAAGGACCGATCTTCTGTGTACCACTTAAGCAAAGGAGCAAACAGTCTATCAGTGGAGAAGGAACATTGAGACAAGACCAACAGCTACGCTTCACTGCAGGTCTGGACTCCTTGGAGCCATGCACACACCAGAAATTATCTAGGAGCAGAGATGCTGGTGCCAAGTCTCCACCTGTGCTTACTCAAGACAAAAAGAAGCTGTATTATACTCTCTCCAAGAAGTTACACATAAAATAGGGCCTGGGATCATTCTCCCAAGGAACTAGCCCAGTAGCTAAGATGCATTTTGGGACAGTGATACAGGTGAAGAGAGGCTAACTTCCCTCCACAAGCACACATTGGTTTGCTACCCTTCCATAGGGGATTTGCTACCCTGAGAACAAAGCCCTGCTTTCCTCAAATTCACTGAGCAACTGTTCCACACACAAAGAAAAACTGTGGCACCAGACAACAAGCTGGTTGGAGGTGATCCAGACTTGCCAAGCAAAGTACACACCCCAGCCTAACACCATTTCCAACTTTGTAGACAAAACCCACTTGCATCCAGAAATGTGCTGAACAGAGCAGCAAGTGCAGCTGCCTATCTCCACATCTCCCCCAAACACTGATCTTCTTGAAGGGAGATGCATTTCTCTCCTACAGACCTGTCATTACCTTAGGAGTGTGTGGGGTGTCACAGAGCTGCAGCTTTTTCCAGGTGATGTGCAATGGTGTCTCAGGTTTACTCCAGCTCTTGCTCACAGATGGGGAAGACTTCAGGGTGGGACTCATCCAGGCTTTTGTCCTGCTCAGGAAAATCTCACTAAGCTTTCTCTGAGGGGTTGCTGGCAGAGGACTGCTCTCTTGCCATTTCTGGAACTCTGAGCTTCTGGGGGGGCTCAAGCTCAGGGAGTCCTCCTCGTTTACGCTTTTGTCTTCACTGTCTTCACCACAACTGGAGAAGTCCAGTCGCTGAATGAATTCATTGCTGTTATCCCAGTCATCCATGTTAGCACATGAAACAGAACAGGTAGCGCTGATGGTGGCCTGTTTTGTTAGAGGTACAGAGGGAGAGAAACACAGCATTATTTACAGATAAACTATCTTCTTCCTTGCTTCATCAAGGGCATCAGTTCTGCTGACCACACTCCCCAATCCCACATACACAGAAGCCTTGGTCACTCATCAGTGTAATTAGACATTGCTGGTTAATGAAGAGCATCCCAGAATTACCAAGTACAAAGCCATTCAGATACTGCTCATGTAACAACAGATTTTGCTTTTTGCCTTATTGGCATAATTCAGATACGACTCAGAAGCCTTTCCCAGTAAGTTTCCAAGAGAACTCCTCCATCCACCCATATATCCACTAGTCTCATCACACAAGGAAACCACATCCTAAAGAATAACACACACAGCCTTCCCTCACTCTTTTCTACACTAAATTTCTCAACTAGAGGGGGAAAGAAAAAAAACCCCATGCTACATACAGCTGTAAAAGCAGAGGGTGCCCCAAGGAGTCACCAGATACCCCACAGACAGACTCTCTCCTGCCCTGGACCATTTATAACCACCCCACACCTGAGCCAATGCTAATGGGAAACATCTGGAGCTTGACAGCACCTGTCCACAGTTGCCTGGTGGGTGAGGAGTTCTCTGTGCATGTGGATTTGCTGTGCCAACAACCAGCTCTGCAGGGAGCCAGGACTCCATCTGAGTCACTTCCCTGCTTCTGCACACTCGCCCCTTCTCCAGCTTCCTGGGGCCTGTAAGGGGAGTGATGTTTGCTGACAGCCAGTCTGCTCCATAATCCCATCAGGGATCCAGTCTTTGTGGGCTTTACTTGTATAAGTTAATTGTCTTGTGGTGATGGGGCCCTGTGTTTCCTTCTTTTAAGTCTGAATTTCCCTTCCTGCATTTAGATCTACGTTAGTTTGGGCAAGCGTTGCAGCCTGCATGCAGAGGTCAGCAGCCTAATTTATAATGTATACATTTATGAATGTATCATTTATAAGACTTCAGGAGACAGTTAGCAGCCATACAGGTCTCAATATAGCTTCCCATCTTGATGTTGCAAGGGAGAGGAAGGAGAAGCTGTGTTGGTGAAGGCAGCCCCACAGGTTCGCTCTCTTGCTCCCTGGGAACAGGTCAATGTCTCCCCTCACTGCACCTCTTTGTAAAAAACAGGAATCTTTGGGAACCTGTGTTTCAAAGTGGGACTAGAGCAAGTTTTAACTAACTGGGAACAAGGTTACAGCAGCCTTTTTTCTTAGCCTTGAGGAGAGCTGCCAGAAGGACATGCAGAGATTGGAAGTGGCTGCAGCCCAGAGGAGATGGGTGTTTGGCAGCTGCAGCACCTGCTTTCCTTTGCACACATCTAGGGTAATTCCCACAACAACATACAGGGCCACATTGGTCTGAGGTCTCTGTGCTCTCCTAACCCATGCCTTAAATGAAAAGTGTGGCCATGTGGGTCTCTGAAGTTGCAAGTTAAGACTGTGATGAACAATTCATTTGATATAGGCCACCAAAACTCAAGTCTCAGGAGGACATGCCAGGAACCCAGTACTTGTTGCATCTGGCCTAGAGGTTGCAAAATTTTTTGCAGGCACAGAGCCTGTTGCTGCCATGAGAGCCTCCCTTAGTCTGAAATGCAGCTGCTGCATCTCCCCGTGCCTTATCCTGGGCGAGGTCCAAAAGCCTGGCAGTGCCAGCCCTGGCTGCTTTCTGCCATGACAAGCGGTATCTGCAGCATCTGGCCAGCTGAGATCCAGGACCACTTCAGTACTGCTGTGATCTGACTGCATTTGTCTGATGTTCAGTACCTGAAGCATTAGATTGGAATATATTAATTCTGAAGAGATAATGCTTTTAGTCCCCATAACTACATGTTTTAATAACCCACCAAGGAATTTTCTTCAGACCAGTTTTCAATCCCACCTTAAATGATTTTTTATTTTTATTTTTTGCCCCCTCAAGACTTAGAGGCAGCATCCATTTTTATAAGGAGGGATGTGATATGTAAAGGAGAAAAGTTGGACCTGCTGTGTAAACAAGGCCCAGCTTGTTCATCTTGCATTTTAAAAATAAAAGCCACCACATTTTCATGTACATTCTTCATGACTGTTCAAAGACCTGATGACAATTTCCTGAGCCCTCAGCTGGAGGGAGAAGGTGTTCCTTTTCTTTCGAAGTAGAGTTTTTTATTTCTCCCAGCCTAGATCTTTTCAATTTTGGTGAAATAATACAATAGTAGAAAATGTGGCCTTTGTTTTTTGCATGTATCCAACAAACGGTGTGCCCTCAGCAGGCCCAGATTGCTGGCCAAAGCCATATCAATTGCTCTGGTACCACTGGGTCACTTGTCCCATGGGGGTTTTTCAGCAAAGCCGAGAGCTCAGAGCATGATGATGTTTCACACATCTCAGAGCCAGCGCTGGCAGCCCCTGCTCCCTGCCACTGGCTGCTCTTCCCACCGCATCCCCTCCCTCTTGCTGGGGCAATGCTGGTGTTACTGCACTGCTGAGGGGACCAGGAACAGCTCTGCACCACAAATAGCTTGAGTGGGTCATGAAGGAATTCCTATTTGGGATTTGTTTCCTGCTTTGATTGCTGGGGGACAGACATTTGACATTTGTAGCAGCACCACTGTGGAGATGAAGATAGAAACGAGCTGTCACTTCAGCGTCACCAACATGCAAAAATATATTCATCCAAATGAAGATTGGCACTGTCTATATGGTTAAAGCAAAGCATGTGGCCAAGTATTTGCAGAATCTGGCTTTTCTTTACACAGTAACAAAATATTGTGGAGGGTTTGTTTCTTTTTTTCTTTACCAGTCACCTTCTATGAAAAACTCCATCTGCTAAACACCACCTACTCTGGTCTACAGCTCTGCAAAGTAAACTTGTGCATGGGCTTTGCAAATCAAAAATGCCCACTCAGTGTTGGAGCTGTCTGAAATGAAGCTCACAGCAAATGGATGCTAATGTTACCAAAAAAAGAGAGAAAAAACCCAAACCCCACTGCTGAGGAAACTGGATGATGAGTTTCTTAATGGGATATTGAACACTCAGAACTGCTCAACAGGAAAAAGTTAGACAATTAAGGCTTTTATGACAATATCTTCCTTTTAATTGCGGCCTGCTTAATTGGGTAATTCAATTAATCAGAAAGACCTAGGGAACCAAATTAATCCTAATGACACTTAATGACATTGGTGGTAGCATAAGGAGGACGGTAATTACAAAAAGTTGGCTGCCTGTAGATGCTTTGGTCATGCTTGTGTTCCCATCTCTCAATCTCAAGCTGATTCTGCTTGTTCCTCCCAAAACAGTTTCACATCCTTCTGTAGCACATATGTACGTGTATATATATTTATGTATATACGTATATACATATACACACATACCAGTAGATACTGCATCAGTATCCCTGACTCCTTCAGCTTTGTGGCTCGCAGCTTCCACCACAGCCATTTGCGGGGGTGCGAGCCTGCCCCGTTGCTGGCTCTGAGGCTGCTCTGCCCAATTCCTGTGGCTTTCCCAGCAGGATGGCTTTAACAGGGTTGGGGGAGGCAGCTGCTCGGCACTGGGGTCGCAGCCTGGGGGGGACAGAAGGCGGGCAGCTGACTCTGCCCTGCGCGGGGAGGTGAAGCACGGGCAGGCGGACTGCCCCCAGCCCCCGTGCTCCTCCGGGAGCCGGCACCGAAG
>VZRS01009671.1:0-12790 GCA_013398055.1 Ifrita kowaldi | reverse complement strand
TACCAAAAAAATAATATAGATGTAGATATAAATATGGATATAGATATAGATAGATATAAATATAAAATAAATACAATATAATTATAAATACTGATATAAATGCAAATGCTATATAAATACAATATGAACACGATTATAAATATAAATATAAATATAAATACAATATAATTATAACTATTTATATAAATACAATATGAATAGAAATATGAATAGAAATATAATATAAATACAATATTAATATAAGTATAAGTGTAAGTATAAGTATAAATAGTCTCCAGTGGGTTGGGCTGCAGCTGCCACCAGTGAAGCTGTGGGACACCAGGACAGATCAATCCTAACCACACTCAGGATTCAGGAATTTTCCTGAATTCCGGGATTAGCCAGAGCCATCCCAGGTAGATCTGAATGATTCCTCATTAATGATTGCTCATCACCGCTCCCTCATTAGTGCTCCCTCATTAGGGCGCTTGATGACGGCAGAGCCCAGCTCCCTGTCCCGCTGTCCCGCTTTGCCTCTGGCAGTGCCAGCTCGGCAGCGCAGCACAATTCCCAGCACGTTCCATGGAGAGGCACCAGAAGCTGATCCCAAATGCCGGTGTCAGGGATGAGGCGGAGGGAAAGCGGGATGCAGACACTGAAGTCATCCCTTGGCACGTCCCTGGCAAGGTGAGGGTGGCACTGCCGTGCCCTTCAGCAGCTGCTGCTCCTCATGCCGGCCCTCTCCAGGCTGCTCCGATTATTTCCGCTCCCTGCACTCACCCCTTGTCCTTGTCGGCGCTGTGGGATCCTTATGGAATCTTTTCCCGGCTCTGGAGTGGTGGGGCGCAGCCGTGCCTGTTCGGGGCCGCTGTCCGGGCGGCATCCGGCGCTGCCGGCCCGGTGCCATCTGTGCCAGCTGCGGGCCGGGGACACGGGCACAGCTCTGACCCTGCACTTAGCAGTGACACTCCGTGCTCCTTGGAATCCGAGAATCAGGGAATGACGGCATGGTTTGCGTTGGAAGGGATGGGAAAGGTCACCCAGTGCCACCCCTGCCATGGCAGGGACACCTCCCGCTGTCCCAGGCTGCTCCAAGCCCCAGTGTCCAGCCTGGCCTTGGGCACTGCCAGGGATGGGACACCCTGTGCCAGGGCCTGCCCTCCCTCCCAGCCAGGAATCCCTTCCCGATATCCCATTATCCCACCTATCCCTGCCCTCTGGCAGTGGGAAGCCATTCCCTGAATCCTCCCACTCCAGGCCCTTTCCCCAAAGTCTCTCTCCACCTTTCCTGCAGGCTCCGCCCAGGTCCTGCAAGGTCACAGTTAGGTCCCCCTGAATTTTCTCTTCTCCAGGCTGAGCAATCCCAAGATCCCTCTTTTTTTTGGAAGAGCTCCCGTGGCAATGCCAGGACGCTCATTCCATTAAGTGCTGTGAACATAAATCCTGCAGCAGGGCTGGGATGTTTGCCTGGGACAGTTTCTGGCAGGAGCAGTTTCTCAGGGACGGCTCTCCCCACGCTCCCCGCCGGCCGCGGTGCCTCGTTCAGAGGCTGCGATTCATCACGGTGATGGAAGTGGATCCTCAGGGCTGCTCGTTCCTGCAGAGAACAATCAAGCCGTGGAATTATGATCCCTCAATTAGCTGCAGGGATAACTCCTGATGGAAATGAGGCATCCACAGGGCCTCAAACTGGGCTTGACGAGGCTTTTCCTGATGAATCTCTCGTGCTTTTGGGCACCAGCAGAGCTGGGGCTGTGTTGAGCTGCAGGCTGCAAAGTGTGAGCTGGGCTTTGTAAATCCAAGCTCAGAGGAGCCGGGCTTTGCTTATGCTGAGGTTAAGTAGGGTTAGGTGGGATACTGGGAAGGAATTCCTGGCTGGGAGGGTGGGGAGGGGCTGGGATGGAATTCCCAGAGCAGCTGTGGCTGCCCCTGGATCCCTGGCAGTGTCCAAGGCCAGGCTGGACATTGGGGCTGGGAGCAGCCTGGGACAGTGGGAGGCGTCCCTGCCATGGCAGAGGTGGAATGGGATGGGATTTAAATCCCTTCCATCCCAAACCATTCCAAGATTTTATGATTTTGTGCTTCAATGACCTCCGGGGAGCTCAAGGCACTGCAAACTGGGGGAATATTTCAGGGTTCATAATCCCTGTGTCCCCTATGGTGCTATGGGAGCAGAGCATCCGTGGATTTTCCTGCCCCAGTGGCACCTCCTAATTTTGGAATCAGCCTCTGGAAGCCCCTACTCAGCCTCACTCTGCGTCCCTGCCTGGATTCCAAGGGAGCACATCCACCCTCTGCCCCTGTCCGAGGGCAGGAAGCTTTCCAAGCTGGAAAAAGGCACAGTCCTGAGCCTATGGATGCACCTGGCAAAGAAAGGGATTGTTGTGGGGCACCGGTGAGGCCCAGAGAGAAACAAACCCAAACATTTCCCTTTGCTATTTCCCAAGGAACACTGGACACACCATCCCTTGCTTCTTTCCCTGCCATCCAGGCTTCTCCAAGACCATCAGAGCCCAGGAGCAGCAGCTCCTGTTGTCCCCGTTAATTCCACCTCATTCCCGGGGAGATATTCCAACGTGAAGAGCAGCTCTCAGGACATCCTTTATTCCCTCCACAGAATTCCCACACAAAGCACCACTCAACGCTGGTGTAAAACATCAGGACTCCGATTTATGAACTGCCCGTGGCACGGATGAATCACTTTGCGCATTAAATATGGTAATTTATGCAGATGAAAGGCCAGAACAAGAGAAGTTTCTATTTATTTAGACCAAAAGCACAAAAGCCTCAGCAAATTGCGTTTTAACCAGGGAGGAGAAGGGGTTTTCAGTAATTTCAGCCTCACAATGGAGCTCAGGCTGAGCCATCATTACAGAGATAAGAAAGAGGGATTTAAATGGGGCTTTTTAGCTGCTTTTTGCTCATTAGTTCCTTGAATCATCCCAGAATCCCAGATTTTTGTGTGGGAAGGGACATTAAAGCTCATCCCATTCCACCCCCCACACCTCCCACTATCCCCGGCTGCTCCAGCCTGGCCTTGGACACTCCCAGGGATCCAGGGGCTGCCACAGCTTCTCTGGGAATTCCAGCCCAGCCCCTCCCAGCCAGGAATTCCTTTCCAAGATCCCATCCAGCCCTGCCCTCTGGCAGTGGGAAGCCATTCCCTGTGTCCTGTCCCTCCAGCCCTTGTCCCCAGTCCCTCTCCAGCTCTCCTGGAGCCCCTTTAGGCCCTGCAAGGGGCTCTGAGCTTTTCCTGGATCCTTCCCTTCTCCAGGTGAGCATTCCCAGCTCTCCCAGCCTGGCTCCAGCCCTTGGATCATTGCACCAACAACATCAATTCCATTTATTTTCTCCCAAAAGCCAAAGGTTTTCCTGGTGCTGCATCCACCTGTTGGGAGAAGGATAAGATTTCTCCCAGTCCCCCAGCAACGTCTTCTCCCAATTTCCTGCTTTTCCCAGGATTTTGCACTGGGATCACGAGGCATTTCCTTAATGTATCTTTATTGTCTAAAAACCAACTCAGTGAGTGCCTCTAAATAAACACCCACCACACTTCAGGGCTCAAACAGGGAACAGGGACCACCCCTTGGAAAAGCTGAAGGAACACGGAATTCTCAGCTCGTTTGCAGAGTTGTTTTGATGAATAAATTAACCAAAATAGCCTCGTTTGCTTCAGCCGCAGCTTTCCAGGACTATTTGTTTGTTCCCAGAAGTTAACCCAAAAAGCGGGAATTGAAACAGGCCACAGGTTCTGTGTCCAACAGGAAAAAACCTGGGTGAGTTTTAGAACTCCTACAAAACCTAAAGGGATGGCGGGTTACAGATAACAGTGGAGAGGAATATTTTTCTGGAAAATCCTTTGTTTTGCTGTCACACTTGGTTCTTTCCACAGGCTCCATCCCTGACCGACAACGAGGCGTCAAGTTTGATCCCGATCCATGGATTGGTGGCAGCAGTGGCTGGAAACCTGCAGTTATCAATGCTGCTGCTGTTTCCCTTTTCCCATCGTTCTTCTTTTATTCCTTCCCAAAAAAATTCTCTTTCCCAGATCCGTTATAATCCATGGAGCGAGCAGAAACTCCGTGTGCATCTCCGGAGCTGGGAAGGGGCTGGAGCACCAGGATCGGCTGAGGGAGCTGGGAAAGGGGCTCAGCCTGGAGAAAAGGAGGATCCAGAAGGAAAAGCTCTGCAGCAGAGCCCTCCCTAAATTTCCCTCCCTTTTTTCCCCCCTCACGTTTTCTCCCACTTTTTGATTTTCTCCTCACGGCAAGGGAGACCCTGAGGGGCTGGAGCGTGTCCAGGGAAGGGAACGGAGCTGGGAAGGGGCTGGAGAATTCCTGAGGGAGCTGGGAAAGGGGCTCAGCCTGGAGAAAAGGAGCTCAGGGGGGACCCTGTGGCTCTGCACAACTCCCTGACAGGAGGGGGCAGCCGGGGGGGGTCAGGCTCTGCTCCCAGGGAACAGGGACAGGAGGAGAGGGAACGGCCTCAGGCTGGGCCAGGGGAGGGGCAGGGTGGATACTGGGGAAATTCCTTCATGGAAAAGGTGCTCAGGTGGAGGGATTTCAAAGCCGTGCTGGGAACAGTTGGACTAAATGATCTCAGAGGACTTTTCCAACAGAACCATTCCATGATTTTATCCTTGAGCATCATTCCTTTAGCAACCATTTCACCTCTCCATCCCTTCTCCATCTCCTTCCCATGGTGCTTCCCATGGTTTCACTCCCCCTCCAGCAGCCCTTTCCCCAAAGGCAGCTGAGGCCAAGTGCCAGAAGGGGAGGAAGGATGGGATCAAAGGCTCAGTGTGGATTTCCAGAGCCTCTCCTGCATCTCCAGAGTGTGAGAGCAGCTGAATTATTCATCCTTGGGATATCATCACCCGGCTTTTGTAGGTCACCGTTGGCAGCGACAGACGTTGAGCACAAACCAACGGCCTGAAATTGCTCCACCGAGGGAAATTTAATCCAAATCTGGGAATTATTTGGGAAACCTAAAAATAAACTTTCAAAAAAAAATCCCTGCTGAATGCTGGGTGTGCTCCGGACTCACATGCTGGGATAAAGAAATTGTGAATTGTCTCCACACGGAGAAGATTTTTGGGAGCCATCCAGGGGGATGAGGCTGCAGGGAATGACAAGGGCTGGAAGGTCAGGTTTCAATCCACACAGGAGGAAGGAAAAAGAAGGAGAAGGGATGAGGCCACCCAAGCACAACTGTGGCAACTCTCAGCACTCCGTCAGTGACACGGAATTGGATCGGAGCCACTGTCCTTACCCTGTGCTTCCAGACAGCCGGTGCTGAGAGAAATCGGAAAGCTCTCGGGAAAATCTGCCCCTGCTCGTGGAAAAGGTGGAAGTCTGGGTCAGGGATGGGTTTGTCCATCAAGCACAGGCCAGGATCTGGCCCTGGAGAGGCCCCTCCAGGGCTGTGTCCTGTTCTGGGACCCTCAGGACCCTGCGGGGCTGGAGGAGTCCAGGGAAGGGAACGGAGCTGGGAAGGGGCTGGAGAATTCCTGAGGGAGCTGGGAAAGGGGCTCAGCCTGGAGAAAAGGAGCTCAGGGGGGACCTTGTGGCTCTGCACAACTCCCTGACAGGAGGGGGCAGCCGGGGGGGGTCGGGCTCTGCTCCCAGGGAACAGGGACAGGAGGAGAGGGAACGGCCTCAGGCTGGGCCAGGGGAGGGGCAGGGTGGACAGCAGCAGGAATTTCCCCATGGAAAGGGTGCTCAGGCCTTAGAACTGCCCAGGGAGGTTTGGAGTGCCCATCCCTGGAGGGGTCCAAGGAATTCCTGGAGGTGGCACTCAGTGCTCTGGGCTGGGGACAAGGCAGGCATCATTGAGCTGGGACTCAATAACCTCAGAGGCCTTTTCCAGCCTCAGTGATCCTGGGATTCTGGGCTGGAAAGCTCCAACTTTTCCAGACGTGCAGATGGAAAGATGCCATGCAGAGCTGCAATTCCCATCCCATCCCTGGCACACAGGGAGAAATCCCAGCTCCATCCCAGGTGGAGGAATTCCAGCTCCAGCCTCCCTCAGCCCCTCAGCTCTGCCCCGCTGGTGGCAACAGCTGAGCTGCAAACACATTTTATTGTATTATTTCAATAACCAAGCCAGGTTTGCAAAGTCATCTTGACTTTTAAATGCATTTGTTTGAAATTCCTCAAATCCTGAAGGTGAAGAGACTCGAAAGGAGAGCAGGAATTTGTTTTCCCAGTGTTTTGACAGTGACAGCTGGAGGAGGAACGGGCCAGGCCTGGTTTGAGCGCTTTGTACAGCGAGCCCAGAACCTGCTGAGCTCTCCCACAGACAGCACCTGCTTGAATAAAATGCATTTTTATACCAATCAAAATGGGGTTTGATACATTTTTAATAGGGGCTGTCAGTCACACAAACACCTGCTGCCACTGGGGCTGTGCTTTCTGCACATCTTCCCAGAGAACGGCTCATTCCCAGGCTTCCTGGGATAAATAATTCCTTAAAATCCTGCATTTCTTACAGGGAATGTTCCTCCACGATTTAATTCTGACCCACAACCGGTTTATATTTCTCTAAGCCACATTTTTCCCCTCATGAATTGTATGAAGGAAATTAAGTGAGACAAACGAAATTCCACACAAGGCTGGAGACTTGATTTTCCTGGGAGAAATCCTGCAGGAAAAGCGAGTTTAGATCATTTGTAAAGACAAAACCTCCCCTAATAATTCCTTCTGAAATGATTTAGTCTTCAAATCTGCAACTCAATTCTGAACAATACTAAAATATATAGAATTTAAATGTCCAATAACACAGCAGCCATTTTATCCTTTGTCTGTGTGTCCAAACCTTTTTACATCCTTGGTGCAATTAATTCTGGAATTTACTCCTGGCAGCAAAAGCCTGGCATGGAACTACGACTCCAGGAGTTATATAAACCATAGGGAAGAGAAACTCCTAAAATCAGATAGAAGAGCAATCCTATTTTCACTGAATCCAATAAAAATTCTTAAATAACTCAGTCCCTGTGGGGTTAGAAAATAAAACAGTGCTGTACAAACATCACTGAGCCCAAGGATTTGAATATAGGAACCAAAAATTGCTGATTTTTATCAGGTGGAAGTTAAACAGAAGGAGAAGTGAGGAAAAATTACTGGATTTCATCACATTTTAATTGTAAATTGGTTTTGTCTGCTTTTCCCTGCATGCCCAAAACCAGCATGAAAATAACATCGAGAAAGTCAGAAAATACCCCAGGGGTTTGGAACTTTGTTGTGTGGAAGATAAATATTCCTGGTTTGTGTTTAGACACCTCCCACTGTCCCAGGCTGCTCCAAGCCCCATCCAGCCTGGTCTTGAACACTTCCAGGGATCCAGGGGCAGCCACAGCTGCTCTGGGAATTCTATTCCAGGGCCGCCTCCCCCTCCCAGGCAGGAATTCCGGCCCAATATCCCATCCATCCCTGCCCTCTGGGGAGGGGGAAGCCATTCCCTGTGTCCTGTCCCTCCATTCCTGGTCCCCAGTCTCTCTCCAGCTCTCCTGGAGCCCCTTTAGGCCCTGGGAGGGCACAATTCGGTCACCTCCAAGCTCCTCTCCTCCAGGCCGAGCTCCTGAGGAAGTTTTCAATTCATTAACTGTGTTTAAAGGCTTTGGGCATAATTGGATTTTTTCATTTGGATGCAAAATGCAATTACAGCACGTTGTGTTTCCATCCTGGCACTGCCTGTGCCCGTGAGCTGACTTTGGACAAGGGATGGAGGGACAGGACACAGGGAATGGCTTCCCACTGCCAGAGGGCAGGGCTGGATGGGATATTGGGAAGGAATTCCTGGCTGGGAAGATGGGGAAGGGACTGGGCTGGAACTCCCAGAGCAGCTGTGGCTACCCCTGGATCCCTGGAAGTGTCCAAGGCCGGGTTGGAGCAGCCTGGGATAGTGGGAGGTGTCCCTGCCCAGGGCAGGGGGTGGAATAGGATGGGATTTAGGGTCTCATCCAGCCCAAACCAGTCTGGGATTCTATGGAATGGACTCCAGAACTGGGATAAGGTACATAAGATTTAGTAAAAGAAGAAGAAAGAAAAAAGGAAAGAAGAAGGGGGGGGGGAAGAACAAAAGAAGAGAATAAAGAAGAAAGCAGGAAGAAAAATCATTCCAGAGGATTATTCACAAGGAATTTGCCTTCCTGAGGGAGAGGCCACACCTGGATCTGGAGCGAGCTGATGCCCACAGCTATTCCCAAATATCCCCTCTCGGGATATTTATTCTGACCCTTCAATGCCAGTTGACATTCCCTGGAGAGGCTGCCTTTGCTTCCCCCCTGCTGGGAGCAATCCCGTGCCCAGGAGCAGGGAATGGCCATTATCCCACTTTTCCCCCGCCGGGGGTGGGAATTAACTGCGGCTCTGTTGCCCTTTAAGCTTTATCCGCACGCTTTTATCTTGAGCCTCATTAGGCTCCTTAGGGCACATCCCAGACAGCGCCAAAGCTGAGAAAACAACAATTCCAGCTCATCCCGGGCCGTTCTACCGGGATTGCTCCACACGCTGCTCCCCCCACCTTCCCCACGTTTATTTCCCGTATCCAAAGGCTCCCAGGTGCCGCTGGAGAGCTGGATTCTGGGAAGCAGCTGTCACCACTCTCCTGGCTTTTTAACATTTCTCTGGAGAGATTTTTTTATCTTTCCAATTTTAATCCTCTCTTACGACTCCGGGATTTGTTTTTCCACCAATAGTCCGGAGCCCGTTTTTATTTCTAGCACTTGCTGGTAATGAAATCGGGATTATTTGCCCTAAATCCATGAACTCATCAGCTATGCAGCAGCAGGATCAAGCCAGAAGTATTACTGATCTATGTCCCAGGGCGTGATTTTTATGGGAAACAACAAGCAGATGAAAACAATAAGGTGGGAGACACAATTATTTAGGATCAAATCCCTTGCTATCCATCCAAATCCAGGATTAGGCATGTGAGGTGCAGCAGGTTTTAACTGGGATTCTCCCGGAGGGCAAATCAGGTGGGAAAAGTCCCATATTTATTATAAAAAGCCCAAATTATCCCCCTTGGAGTGAGCATTCCCATGAGCCAGGAGGTATCCAAGGAGAATATCAATTTATTTTTGGAATTCTCACATCTTTTCCTTTGCATTTTTCCCTGGCTTTGCTCCAGCTGCCTCCCACCCTTCCTCTGGCCTGGATTTGGGACGTGCTGCTCCTCATGGCTCCCATCCCTCAAATTCTCACCTTCCTGAGCTGTGAATAAATAGGAATTCCGCAGATCCTGAGTTTTCCGGGCTCCCAAATTCCCTCAAACAGATCTCAGGAAATGGACACATCCATGCTCAAGCTGCTCCAAGGACATTGCAGACCCCTCCAGAGGCAACACCTCATTTCCAGAGGCATTCCCACTCTGTTTCCACCCCATGAAACATTCCCTAGAAATTATTAATCCTCAGCTTTAGACTTTTTCCCAGGAAAAAGGATGGAATTCCTCTTACTGCTTTTCCCTACGTTGGGCTGGTGAGAATCCAGCTGCAGCCTGCTGTTTTCTGGGATGACAGAGCAAGTGGAAGCAGAACATGACTGGGATAACACATTCCCACAGGGAATACTGCAGCATCCAGCAAGAAACCCGATCCCACAGTTTGTAAGGAAAGTTCACTGCTGGAAAATTTGATTTTCATGGGCTAAAGAGTGAAAAAGAAGTTCTTCAGAGGAAGAACTAACTGCAAAAAATACTTCAGGAATATGGGGAAAAGCTCCCTGCAGCTATTTTGCAAAGGGGGATGTGCTGAATCCATGGATTCAGACATCCCTGGCACTCCCTGGAAGGAAAGCACAGAGCCCCACCCTCCCCACAGGAGAAGTGTGGCTTTAGAAACCCGAATCACTGCAATTCTTCAATAACTTATGAGCTCTAATGGAAAAAACCCCGAGCTGCATCTCCTGGAGGCGCCGCTGCTGGGAGTAACCACCCAAGGAAACCCAGCCCCAGCTCCCTGCTGGATCCCATCGTCCCGGTTTTGGGATTGGGAATGTCCAGAGTGACGTTTTGCCTGGGTGGGGTGGAATCAGCAGCTCCGATTTCTCCTGGAAGTGAGATGTGGTTGCCAAGGCAACTCTGCCCATTAAACCCGCAGCTCCCGGCTTTCATAAACCAAATCGGCTTTTCCTGGGAAGCAGCACAGAATTCCAAATGGATTTGAGATTAAAAGTATCTTTAAAAGGTTTGGCCTTACCCAGCTCCTGTTGATTCATGGATCCCGGGACAAGCTGGAAGCTTCCCTGGCGCTTCCCTGCCCTAAAGATTCCGTGTGCAAGCCCTCTCCCTGCCGGCCGCTCCGGGAATTCTCCTGGAATTCTCTGTGTTTCCGAAAGAATCCATCTATCAGTGCCTGGGAAACATCTGAGAGCAATTTTATATTGAGTTTCTAGGAAATAAAAGAGTTTTTCTGAGAGCAAAACTAAGAGATCACCGGTTGAATATGCTCCAAGTAGCAGTAAGAATTCCAGGAAAAAGGAATTTCAGGGCTCGTTGTCCCAAAAGATCTTGTATTTCAGAATTCCATTTTCAGAATTTGCATTTCAGAATTTATATTTCCAAACTTTTATTTCAGATTTTGTAGCTCAGATTTTTTATTTCAAAATTTGTATTTCTGAATTTTTATTTCAAAATTTGTATTTTTGAATTTTGTATTTCAGAGTTTTTATTTCAGAATTTGTGTCTCAGGGATTTTATTTCAGGATTTGCGTTTCCAAATTCATAAATCAAGATTCTCTATTTCAGAACTTGCAGTTGCAAATTTTTATTTCAGAATTTGTATCTCAGAATTTGTATTTCGTTTTTTGTTTCAGAAATTGCATTTCAGACTTTTTGTTTCAGAATTTTTATTTCAGAATATTTATTTCAGAATTGGTATTTCAAAATTCCCCTTTCAGAATTCAGTATTTCAAAAGCTCCCTCCAAGTTCCGTTTGAAAATCCAGATTAAAAACCAGGAGACTTTTCTTCCAGGATCAAGATGGAAGAGTGAAGGATTGGATGCTCCATCAAAATTTCTGCAAAGCCACACAATAGTTTAAAAAATCAGAAAAATTAAATAAATTCGCTTGATTTGGACATTTTCAGGCAGCTGTGTTTAAAAATAAATAAATAAAAACACTCTAAGCAGTGAAGTTACACCTCAGGCTGCCAAAAGCAGCTGTGCCCCGCTGAAGCTCTGCTCACTGCACACCATGAGGGAGATCTAAATGAGATTTCAAGATTTAATTAAAAATCAATTCACATTTTAATGCCAGTGCTGGATCATGGCAGGAAAATCAGATGAATCGGGGCCTTTTGGTGTGGATGTGTTTAGAGAATTCTTTAGGCTCACTCACAGGGGTGAGGGTCAGGGTTGGTGTTTATTCCAAGTGTCCAGGCTGGAAAACCCCGGGATAGTGGGAGGTGTGGGACTGGAGGGGTAGGATTGCAGGAATTTTATGTCCCTTTTATCCCAAACCATTCCACGTTTCCATGATCTGAGCCAAAGCAGCTCCTGCCTCGCTGCAGCAAAGGGATTTAAATATCTGTACCCTCAAAGAGCAAAATTAATAGTGTTTGCTAACAATGGGAGCGTGTGGAAATCCAGAAATACGATGGGAGGATAAAATCCCCGTCCCTGAACATCCCCTCTTCTCCAGCAGGATGGCAATGAGACATGGGAGATGCAATGCTGAGGACAGGGAAATATTCCACGTTGTGCAACTCCAGGGACAGGAAGAGAAACACGGCACAAATAAACCTGCCGAGGGAGCAGAGGTCATTCCCTGGATCTCCCAAGTCATTCCCCTTTGGATTTCCCACTTAAATTCAGTTTATCCCGCAAAATTCTCAGCCTTCTCCCACTCTGCTGGAACTCTATTCCAGCTAAACTGGGTGGGAAGTGGTCCTAAACCAAATTATAAATTATCAGGAATTTTCCCTACCTTTCCCAGACCTTCTTTCACTTTTTGCAGGTGGATCTTGATGTCTTGATATGGGATTTTTGATATAAAACCAAGATTATCAAATATATCAAATGCATCTCTCCCAGTGATTTGATTGACGAGCACTAATTTTAGGTTGTATACAATTTTACCATGAGTTAATCAATTAACTTCTTTATCCACACCAAAACTTGGCAGGGGGGATTTGTGCAAGGAAAACACCAGGATTTTAACTTTTCCTTGAAAACCAAGAGTTACATTTTAGACAATTGCAGCTGAAGTTACACTGAGCTTTGACATTGTTTCTGTTTTCAGTTCTCATTTTTGGCCTTTTCTCCAAGGCCCTGCAGTGCCAGGACACAGGGAATGGCATCCCCCGGCCAGAGGGCAGGGATGGATGGGATATTGGGAAGGAATTCCTGGCTGGGAGGGAGGTGAGGCCCTGGCACAGAGTGCCCAGAGAAGCTGTGGCTGCCCCTAGATCCCTGCAAGTGTCACGGCCTCAAGGCTGCCGGAGCTCCAGGAGCGCTTGGACAAGGCTCTGAGGCACAGGGGGGGATTGTTGGGCCGTGCAGGTGCAAGAGCCGGACTGGCTGAGCCCTGTGGGTCCCTTCCCATCGGGATATTCCCCGATCCCACCGGGATATTCCCCTGCCCGCCATGGCGGCCGCTCCCCCGCAGCGGCACCAACCCCGGCGCGCGGGGCGGGGGGGGGGACGGGCACCTCCCCGGCCGCGCTCGGCCCGTACCACCCCGCACCGCCACGGGGGAGAATGAGCCTGGCGCGTACCACCTGCAGCACGGCTGAGGGGAGATCTACCGCCACCTCCCGGTCTGCTTGAACGCCAAGCTGAAGTAGGCGGAGCGGAAAATCCCCCTTCC
>VZRS01009668.1:0-14754 GCA_013398055.1 Ifrita kowaldi | reverse complement strand
CCCAGCTCTCCCAGCCTGGCTCCAGAGCAGAGGGGCTCCAGCCCTGGAGCAGCTCTGTGGATTCCTCTGGACCAGCTCTAACAGGTCCATGTCCTTCCTGTGCTGAGGATCGCAGGGCTGGATGCAGCTCTGCAGGTGGGGTCTCACAAGAGCCAAGGGGAAGAGTCCCCTCCCGTGCCCTGCTGGCCTCCTCTCTTTTTTGCAGCCCAGGAAGAGGCTGGTTCACGTCCAGCCTCTCACCCACCAGAACCTTCTCCGCAGGGCTGCTCTCAGTGGGTTCCTCTCCCACTCTGTACTCACACCCTTACCCTCTCTCTTCCCCAGGCCAAAGCCACACAGGTACATCACCCCAGGGCCACCCCAGCCCGGCAGGGACAGCTGGGGATGCTCGTGTTGGGATGTGCCCCCCGCTCCTGCCTCCTGCAAGCCCATCCCTGCTCCAGCCAGGGCGCTGCTCAGAGCCAGGGCTGCCGGCACAAGCCCAGGGCACCGAGTGCTGCTCCCAGCAGGAAACCCCCTGGGCTGCTGGATGTGGGTGAGGGAGCCAGAAGTGCCCAGGGTGGAAGCAGCCCCCAGCCAGTCCTGCTCTGGGCAGTGGGGGTTGCAGTGGGTTTGCACATGCACTACTATGGGTTTGTGGTACCCGAGCCTCCCGGGCAGCGTGGGTGTCCCTGGCACCAGAGCCAGACATGCAGGGAGCCACACCCTCTCCTTGTGGGCCCCAGTCCTGCTCACATGAGGTGACAGGCATCTGGGGACACCAAACTCGCGTGGTGCCAACAGGTTGTTTTGGGCTGTGGTGGTGCTGACGTGCCCTGCACAGGGCATGTCCTGGTGCTGAGGGAGGAGGGAAGCACATCCTGAAGGATGCCAGGCAGGGGAAGGGGCTCGGAGTCCACTCCAGAGGGTCGGTGCCCAAGGGGATTCCCTCTGCCTGTGGAGCTGGTGGGGAGTGGGCTGGGATCTCCGCAGAGGTGCAGGCTGTGCTGGGAGCATCCCGTGGGATGTGTGGGCACGTGGTGGGCTGGGGCTGGGAGGGATGGAGAAGCCCTGGATCTGTGCATGGTCCTGACTCTGCCGCTGCATTTGTTGCCTCCTCACCTTGTCCCTCTGCAGGCTCCTGCCAGGGAAGGAAGGTCCCCTGAGAGCGGGTCCTGGCTGCTGCAGGTCCCTGGGACACATGCTAAAGACAGCCCCTGTCCCTGCCAGGACAGGAACTGTGCTAAAGACAGAGCTGGGACGTGCAGCAAGGGCTGTGACCCACGGGCTGTGGGAGGGACCTGACAGCTGAGCTCTCCCAGCCCTGACCCCTCTGGCTCAGACATCGCAGGGGATGGAGCCCAGGTGTCCCACTATGTACCCCCCAGCCCCATGGGCGTCCCTTTCCTTCTGGGGTTCCGTCCCTGCTGACCCTCCCCCTGTCCTTGCTGTCCTTGCAGAACTCCATCCGGCACAACCTGTCCCTGCACACCCGCTTCATCCGCGTGCAGAACGAGGGCACCGGCAAGAGCTCCTGGTGGATGCTGAACCCCGAGGGCGGCAAGACGGGCAAGACGCCGCGGCGGCGGGCGGTGTCCATGGACAACAACAGCAAGTTCCTGCGCATCAAGGGCAAGGCCAGCAAGAAGAAGCAGCTGCAGGTGACACAGGAGCGCGGGGAGGACAGCCCGTCCTCCCAGCAGGCCAAGTGGTCAGAGAGCCCCGCGTCCCACGCCAGCGACGAGTATGATGCCTGGGCGGACTTCCGGACGCGGGCCAACTCCACGGCCAGCACGCTGAGCGGGCGCCTCTCGCCCATCATGGCCAACCACGAGCCGGACGAGCTGGAGGAGGACGATGGTACCCCCTCGTCCCCGCTGATGTACCCCAGCCCCTCCAGCACCATGTCTCCTTCCCTCAGCGCCCGCTGCTCCGTGGAGCTGCCCCGGCTGACCGACCTGACCGGCACCATCAGCCTGAACGAGAGCCTGGGGGAGAGCATGCTGGAGGACCTGCAGGACGGCTACAGCATGAGCCCCTCCCAGCAGCTCCCCCCGGCCGCCCTGCGGCAGCGCAGCTCCAGTTTCACCTTCAACTCCAAGTGCTCCAGCATGGGGGCCGCCTCCAACACCTACTGCGGGACCATCTACAGCCAGCCGGCCATGAGCCTCATGCGCCGCCTGCCCATGCAGACCATCCAGGAGAACAAGCAGGCCACCTTCTCGCCCGTCAGCTCCTACAGGAACGCCTCGCTGCAGGACCTGCTCTCCTCCATCTCCTACGCGCACAAGGAGAGCATGGTCCCGGGGGACCTGCCCCTGCCGCAGGCCAGCCCCATGGTGCCGGCCCGCGGCCACAGACACAACCCGCTGCTGTGCGGGGGCGGGGAGCAGGGCTTGTCCTCCTACCCGCCCCACCCGGGCGCTCTCATGAAGAGCAACGCGTTGTACCACCCGTCACCAGCCGGTCACCACCCTGCGGTCAACACCAGTGCCTTAGCCAATCCTGTCAGCCTTATGAGCCTGCCCAGTGACTCGTGCAGCATGGCGGCCATGCCGCACCACGGGCACCTGCATTCCTACGCTAATAACCAAGGGGCACACATGAGCTTGCTGGATTCGCTGCAGGGCCCCTACCCGGGGGCCGTCCACCCCCCCGTGTTGGGCCAAGACAGGTTCCCAGCAGACCTGGACCTGGACATGTTCAACGGGAGCCTGGAGTGCGACGTGGAGTCCATCATCCTGAATGACTTTATGGACAGCGATGAGATGGACTTCAACTTCGACTCGGCCCTCCCGCCGCAGAACGGGCTCAACGTGCCCGCGCTGCCCGGGGGGCCGCAGCCCACGAACCAGAGCTGGGTGCCCGGGTGACGCCCGCCCCGGCGTGGGCTCACCACCGGGAAGCCACGAGGGGAACATTGAGACTAACTTTTTTTTTTCCTTTCTCTTCTGCCTTTGTTTGTTAAGATGGGCGAGAGCCATCGGTCTGAGCTTGAGGTCGAACACGGAACACAAACCGGAGAGTCAAATATTGAGATGGGGAAGGACCCCCAGCCCCTTGTGTGCCCGGTCTGCGAGTCCTGCCAGCATCCTCTGGAGGACGCAGGGCAGGTGGGTGGGAGAGGCAGCCGGAGCCAGGCAGATCCAGGGGGGTAGCAGGAAGGGAAAGCCTTTCCAGAGGGTCCCAGTGCCCCACGGTGATGGTGCCAGTTTGATTTGCCCTTGGGCTGGGTGACAGAGTGGTGATGGCTGGTGGTGTGGGACCCCCCCTGCGGGCATCCCCCCTGGGAAGGGACTCTTCTCTGAGCCACCTTGGGAAATGAGTCCTCTGGGTAGAAGCGTCAGGAGTGGGGACCCTGTCCCAGGGCAAGGGGGGCTTATGACCCCTCAGTCCTGGTGGAGATCAGAGCCCTGCCAAGCCCATGCCCCCCGGCCACCTCCACTGCGGGTCCTCGTGTGACTCCGGGCAGGTTTCCTGACCGAGCAGTGAGAAGGGGGTGGTGATGGAGGGGGGTGTGCAGCCAGCAGCCCTGGGAGCAGCATCTTGGCAGCCCCCGGGGCCTGAGGGTGCCACGGGAAGGCCGCAGCCCCTGCCCGGAGCAGGCTGGGCACGCTCCAGGGGGGTCCTGCTGGGAGTGAGGGTCCCCGTGCTGGAGGCTCAGGGGCAGCTCGCAGGGGCGGGGAGGGGGACGTATTTATTTGATTTCATGCACTCTTTTGCCATTGAGTTTTTGCATTGGAAGCAAGAAAGGGTCGAGCTTAGGGAGAGGAGAGAGAGGCCGTGGGCAATGCTGGTGGCTGTGTCCCATCGCACGGCTCGTCCTGGCTTGGCCATGGGTCTGGGTGTTGGATGGTGGGGTGAGAGCTGGGGGGCTGTGATGGGGGTCATCCTCGAGGAGGGGCTGTGTGCAGGTGAGGAGGGAGGGGATGTGGTGGCCAGGCCTCTGGATGCAGCGTGGGGTCCATCCTGCCCAAGCATGGGTGACCCACATTGCTCAGGGAGGGGCCACAGGGCTCCCAGCCAGGGCTGTGGGGCTCCTGGGGGTCAGTGCCACCATGCCCGTCCCAGTGGGCTCACTGCCCACCCCTGGGGTGCTAGGAGAGCTGTCAGCAAGAAGGGTGCACCTGCCTGCCAGGGGCTGGGGCTCCATGGTGATGGGGACCATGATTCACATGTGGTCCTGCTGTGTGTCAGGACCCCAATCTGACCCCACTGTTCTGTGGGGCAGGAGCGGGCCAAGGATGTCCCGGCCATCCCACACAGCTGCCAGGAGCAGCAGGGTTTTGGAGGGGACAGGCTGGTGGGCAGCAGGAGCAGCTGCTCTGGAGATGATGGAGGGGCTGGGAGGAGGTGGTGGAGCTGCTGCTCTGTCCCGTGGGGTCTCTGCTCAGCCATTCTTCCTCTGGAACCAGCACATTTTCCCGGCCCCGCTGGTCCCTTCTTGCCCCAGCACAGCTCCTCTGCCACGGAGCAGGCGCTGGGCCCCAGCCAGCCCCAGGGACAGCGCGGCTGCCCCGAGTCAGGGCAGGGGGACCCGCGGGTGGGCACCTCCTGCTCCTCTCCTGACCCACATGGCTGTGGCAGGGCGTGACAGAGGAGCCCCATGTGCCACCGCTCACCTTCACCCAGGGCACACGGCAGGCACAGTCTCTAAAGACATTCTTACAAGTTAATTAATTATGTTTACATTATTTGATCATGTACAGAATTTAATATATTCTATTATATATAATCTTTCTTGAATGCTTTTTTAAAAAGGATTATTCTTTGGTCAGGATCATTACTGCATTCCTTTTGTACACCACCTCTCGTTTCAGGCATCTTTCAAACCCTTGGAAACCGATTGCAAATGGCTATTTAATCCCCGACCCCCAGTTCAGCACGTGGGTGTGAGGGACCCCGAGGCAGGAGGGCAGCTGTGGCTGCCCTGGAGGAAACGGGGGCCTCTGTCCCCCAGAAATGGGAGAACGGGAAGGGTCCTGGCTCTTCCAGGCATCTGATCTCCAGGCACAGATCCAGCAGCATGCCAGCATGCCGGGCAGCAATCGGGCATTTGGAGAACGGGCTTCTCCCACGCAGGGGTCCCCGAGCCCCCTCCGGTGTCACAGACACGGGCCGGCCACCACCGCGGCGGGGGAGCCGCCCAGCAGCAGGAGGAAAGTGTCCCCCTGTCCCGCGCCCGCCCTGCTGCCCCCGCGGCCCTGCCCCGCTGCGTGGGCACGGCCCATCGCCAAGCTGTCGTCGTGGTTCGTGACCGTGGGGTTGTCGTGTGTGCGGTGCAGTCGTGTTGGTAACGTCGTGTGTTCAGTCGTCGTGCGGGGCCAGGGGCGGCGGGGGCAGGCACGGACACCCCCAGAGCGGCTGGGACCCCGGGGGACGGGGGGGCTGCAGGGGCAGGTGGCACAGGCCGGCCCCGCCGCGGGACCAAAGGAGCCGGGGATGTGGGGCCGTGGTGTCCGGGTGGGCGGCGGTGATGGAATGGGAGTGTCGGGGCTGTGCTTCGTGCCTGTGGGGCAGGCGGGTCCTGGGGGTGGCTGGCACGGCTGTGCCCCCTGCCACTGCGAGTGTGGGGAAGGGGACACCAGGGCTTAGTGCCACTGTGTGGGGTGGCCGAGGCTCCAGGTTCCCTCTCTGGAGACAGCGAGGCCACCTCGTGTCCCACCTCACTCAGCTTCGTCCTCCCCTGTCCATCACCCCCTCCCTCCGTTCCCCCACCCCACAGTGCCCCTCTGGGGACCAGGAGCTCCCTCTGCTCCCGCCCTGCTCCCGCCCTGCCCTGCCTGGAGCCGGTGTGGGGGGACACCGAAGGGCCCCCCCGGTTTGCTTCCCCGGCGGTTTTGGGTCCGTCCTTTCCCTCGTATTTATAACTGTACAGACTGGGGGGGAGGGTCTCGGAGGCGTCATCTCTCACGCGCATCTATCGTAGGCAGTGGTAACTTTCTTGGTTGTGCTATTAGAGTTTGTGTCTGTGGCAATGTAAAGAACTGTGTATAGTGCATTGTACAGCATATTTTCATGAATAAAATTGTTTTAAATATTACAAGGTGGGGCTGCTGCCGTCAGTGCTTGTGTGCCTGGGCTGAGGGAGGGGGTCGGTACATCCAGGGAAGCTCAGAGAGAGGGGATGGTGCCCCCAGTGAAGCTGGGGAGAGTTACCGAGGGGGAGATGTGATGTTTGGTGAAACTGAGCTTGCACCTGGAGCATGGGGGTGGTTGGGCTGTGGAGGTCATAGAACCATAGAACCATTAAGGTTAGAAAAGCCATCTATGACCAGTGAGTCCAAACATTCCCCAGCACTTCCAACCTCAGCACGAACCCACGTCCCCGGGTGCCACATCCACACGTCTTTTAGACCCCTTCAGTGACTCCGCCTCTGCTCTGGACAGCCCGTAACTTACAATCCTTTCCATGAAGAAACTTTCCCGAATACCCACCCTGCCCCTCCCCTGGCCCAGCCTGAGGCCGTTCCCTCTCCTCCTGTCCCTGTTCCCTGCGAGCAGAGCCCGACCCCCCCCTGGCTGCCCCCTCCTGTCAGGGGTTGTGGACAGTGAGCAGTTATGGTCTCACCTGGACACAGACCTCTGAACATTGTCCTGGGCAGTCTATAAATAATTGGATTTACTGACTTTTACCAAGGTTTTCTGAGACACGTCCTAGCTCAGGGTCACTGCTGCCCGGTGCAATGGTAGGGGACAGTGTCCAGCTCGTGTGGGTGCTCAAGCCCTGCACCCCAGTGCCCCAAGCCCCCTTACCCTCTGCAAGGCTCCCTGGGCACAGCCCCCAGCCTGGAAATAGCCTGGAAATCCCCCTTTCCATCTGCTGTTGGAGCTGTTCGGATGGAAACTTCCCCTTCACATGGCTGAATTCATTTCCGGCCCAACCTCATTCCACCCCCTGCCATGGCAGGGACACCTCCCACTGTCCCAGGCTGCTCCCAGCCCCAATGTCCAGCCTGGCCTTGGGCACTGCCAGGGATCCAGGGGCAGCCACAGCTGCTCTGGGAATTCCATCCCAGCCCCTCCCCACCCTCCCAGGGAACAATTCCTTCCCAAGATCCCATCCAGCCCTGCCCTCTGGCACTGGGAAGCCATTCCCTGGGTCCTGTCCCTGAATCCCTTGTCCCCAGTCCCTCTGCAGCTCTCCTGGAGCCCCTTCAGGCCCTGCAAGGGGCTCTGAGCTCTCCCTGGAGCCTTCTCCTCTCCAGGTGAGCACCCCCAGCTCTCCCAGCCTGGCTCCAGAGTAGAGGGGCTCCAGCCCTGGAGCAGCTCCATGGGCTGCTCTGGACTCCCTCCATCAGCATTATTAGCCCCTTCCATGATAATCTGTTGCCTGGTGCTCCCCTCTCTGCAAATCACATCTCCCCCAGCAGCACCAGTGATGTCCCAGCAGAACCTCCCTGCTCCCAGTGAGCTGCTGGGACACAGCCCAGTGTGTCCTCCCCAGCACTGGTGGCACTGGCCAGGGGCAGAGTCCCCTGCAGGGTCAGTCTGTGCCCACTCAGGAGCTCCTAAATGTGGTCTTAAACCACACACCCCATATGGCTGGTTGGGTTTTCCTCTATTTTTTGTAAGAAAACACACAGTGTCCAGGTTCCCATGTCCTCAGCAAACCTCACCTTGCCAGAGAAACTTGTAATCCTGTTTTGAAACAAAAAAAAAAAAAAAGGAAAAAAACCCAACAGGAAGAAAGCTGTCAAGTTGGTTTAACAGGATCTGTTTTCCATAAATCCCTGTTGATTGGCATTAATTATATCACCCTTTTGGATTCTCTATTCCTTGCGTTCAGTATCAGCCGTTCCACTGTTTTCTCCGGGATCAATGTCAGCCTGACAGACTTGAAATCACCCACGTCGCCCCATTTCCCCTTTTGAAACATTAGGCCGAGCTCCACTTTTCTCCCAGAGCCCCAGAAATTGCCGTGCACTCCGCAGCAGAGCAGAACTCACTGGCAGCACCCCAGGATGTGCTCCCTGCTCCTGCTCTCCTCCCTGCACTGCAGCCCCCCCGTGCCGGGCGTCTCCAGACAGCTCCGCAGCGGAGCCCGTTCTCTGCATGCCGTGGTTGTCCTCCTCGCAGAGGCTGAGCGGGGCTGAGCGCTGACAGCCTGTGCCTGCTCTGCACGCACTGACCTTCTCCCAGTGCCAGCTCCGAATGCCACCATGTCACCAGCAGCCCGCCAGGCTCTGCACCCACAGCCCTCATGCAAGCCCGGCTGGCAGCCTCTTCTGAGGGGGGGATTTGATTTGTGCCAAGAGGTCAGAGGCTGTTCTGGTCTGAACTGTGGTGGGAATGCAGCCTGGCTCAGGGACACCCTCCCAAAGAGGGGCTGCTCTCCTGCAGCGGGGCTTGGGGTGACCTGGTTTGGTGGAAGGTGGCCCTGCCCATGACAGGACAACTGGATTGTCTTCAGGGCCCTTCCAACCCAAGCCATTCCGTGATTCTGTGATTTGCACCCCACCAGTACCTCAGTCACGGTACACGGATCCCCGGGATGTAAGAGCCCGTAATGCCAGTTTAGGAATCCTGGCTGCTGGTGAAGCCCTGGTGTCCTGCCTGCCCTCTGGAAACGCCTTCCCCGGCACGAGCCCAACGCCACCCTGCAGACGGCCAAGCCAGCAGGCAGACACGGTGCCCAGCAGGGCTCTCAGGCTGGGGCTGGTTCCTGTGTGGCTGTAGGGGTGGCCTGCTCCGCACATGTCCCACCCCGCGTGCTGCTCTGGGCACTGGGAGGAAATGGGGGAGCAGCCGTGCAGTCCCGAGCCAAGAACAGCTGCACACAAGGTGCTGGCAGTGCCCCGTGGCCACAGAGGTGCTGGGGACTGCCACCCTGCCAGCTCTCCCTGTGCCCCACTCTGCCAGGACACGCTGGGGAGGCGCTCAGTGGGTGGAAGCAGCTGGAGGCGGCAGTGCTGGGCAGAGACCTGGGCTCCAGGTCAGCTCAGCTCCTCAGGAGGAAAGCTCTGGGCGTGCAGAACGAGGCTGAGACACCAGGAGCTGATCCAGCTGTTCTGTCCAGGCTACACAGGACTGCCCAGGGAACCCTTCAAGGGGTTGCACAAAGCCCATGAGAGACTTCTCCCCCATTCCAGCTGTCCAGGGGAGCTGGATGAAGCCAGCAGGGCTGGGCAGGGCAGCTGGCTCAACCCATGCCTGGGAGACGCCCATTAATGGCTCTGGAAGGGAGCCAGGACCTGTGCTCAAAGGATGTCCCAGGCATCCCGGCGAGGAGGCCTCCACAAAGGGCAGGAGGTACCTGTGGGCCCCAGACACAGAGCTGAGGGATGTGGGGAGGTGCTGTGAGGCAGCAGGAGAGGGAACGGAGCAGGCAGGGGCAGAAGGGGTTTGGAGAGTTCCAGGTGATCTCCTCCTGACACGGGAGCTCTGGGGTGTAAGGAGCCGGGGGATGGGGAAGCCCAGACAAGGAGCCCCTGGTTCCCAGTGACCCTGGAGCCCTGCCCCTGCCCACAGCCGGCCTTCACTGGGCTGCTCTGGGTGCTCCAGGGAAGGGCAGGGGAAGCAAAGCACCCACCGTGTTACCCCGTCCCATTCCCACAGGCCGAGCTGGCCCAGCACAGCGGCACAGGGGAGGAGGGTGTGGGGCTGAGGGAGGCTGAGGACACTCCAGCAGAGCCCCATGAGGGATCTGCCCGCTGGTGGGAGTGGGGCAGCCCCTCGGGGAGCAGTGCCTGGTGAGAGGTGCTGCCGCCGAGCAGGAGGGACAGGCTCATCCCACAGCAGAGCTGAGCCCCCCCGGCACTGCCTGTGCCCCGTCCCACCCCAGGAGGAGGACAGGGAGCTCGGCATCCCCATCAAAATGCAGGGAATGGGGAGAGGTGGAGATCCAGCACCTCTCCTGCTGTCCCCGCTCTCCCGTGCCAGCTCCGCTCTGCCTGCACGGCAGGAACATCCCTGAGGGACAAGGGACACATCTGGAGCCACACAGAGATTTGTCGTCATTGACAGGCTTTGGCTGGGCCAGCGGGAGGGTCTCTGGCAGCTGGGACTGTGCCACTGACCCTTCCCATCCCATCCCACCGGGACACAGCTGGCTCATCTCAGGGGCACTGGCTGTGGGTTCGTCCTGAGAGGATCCTCTGACATATTTCACTGTTCTGTGAGATAACACTTGAGAGGCTTAATTGGAGAGCTGCAAAGTGTGCAGCTTTCTGCCCCTTTGAAGACAGCAGTCCCTGCGTGGCCACCAATGCTCTCTCTGCTGCACCAGAGCCCTCCCCCTTTCCCCTCTGCTCCATTAACTCAGCTCCGGGATGAGCCGCAGGGACCCAGCCCGCAGGCACTGTGTTATCCCCGGAGCTGCAGCCAGGTCCTGAGGGGCACAGGGGCTCCCTGGGCCGGGGGCCAAGCCGGGGTGCAGCATCCCCCTCCCAGCAATCCCACGGGCAGATGTCCCCACAGCTGCCCCTGGAGCACGCGGAGAGGACAGGACAGAAGGGTGCAGACAAATAAGCAGGAAAGCCTTCAGGAGCATGTGTCTGTCATAAGATACTCCCTTGCAGAAATCTTGGAAACCTTAGAAAGAGTTTTTGCTCAATGTTATTAATTAAGGCAAAAGAATCCCCATATGGAAAGAGAAACAGTCAAGTTATATTTTTGCTAAATACGCGGCACCATATGGTAACATACAGAAAATTGGCCACATAGGCAGCCTAGAATATATGTTACCATATGTTCATATGTACTTTATAATTTCTTTGTTTTTGAAAAAGGGCATTGTCTTATGGGGCAAAAATGAGCAGCCCACCCCAGGGAGGAGGAGAAACAGCACAAGCTGCTTGTGCTGAATGAAGCCCAAGGAAGCAACCCAGCCACCTGGCTTGGGGGCTGCCAGGAGGAGCCAGCACGAGGGCAGGAAGACCTCCTTCCCTGCTCCTCATCCTCCGTGGCACCCCCTCGGCACGGGCTGCCCGGCTGACACACCGTGTGCAGGCTGGGGACACCCGGAGCAGGAGCAGGAGGAGGAGGAGGAGGAGGAGGAGGAGGAGGAGCGAAGAGCTGTCCCCAGGAAACCTTCATTTCCCTGCAGCAAAAACAGAGAGAGGGAAGGATCTGCTGGGAAAGCGTGGAGACCTTGGGAAAGTGCAAAGCTCCTCCGTGCCCAGCCTGCGAGTGCAGCAGTGGAGCCCGAGTGTGTGCGGGGCGCCACGGGGTGTGCCAGCACCTGTGTCCCCGGGGGGGTGGCTCTGTGTGTGTCCTGCACAGGTGTGGGTGAGCGTGCCCCACACACCCCGGCTGCTTTCGGATCACGAGGCTGCCCCTCCCAGCCCCCCGAGGGGCTTGGTGAGCCGCCAGCTCAGGAGGAGCTCACAGGGAATGCAGCTCCAGCCGGAGCCTGCGGCAGCAGGTGCTGGTGCCGGAGTGTGCCGCAGCTGCAGTGGAGTGCACAGCGGGGCTTGGGGCTGTGCCCACCTGTGCCGAGCTCCGGCTGAGCTGGTCCCGCAGAATAACTGGGCAGAGGGTCCCTCTCGTGTGTGTGTGCACAGGGAAATGTCATTTACTGCTCAGGGAGGTTGGCAGGATGTCCTCAGAGAACAACCAGGTCTTGACAGAGCAGAGCCCCAGGTGTCCCCGGGGGTGGAGGGCCCAATGTTGTCTCCCTCCAAGGGCAGAGCGCTGGCACCGGGGGCAGCTGGGCAAAGGTGTCCCTGCATTTGCCCTGCTCAGGACAGCTCCAGTCATTGAATCAGGGAACGGTTTGGGTGGGAAGGGATCTTAAATCCCATCCAGTGCCACCCCTGCCATGGGCAGGGACACCTCCCACTATCCCAGGCTGCTCCAAGCCCCATCCAGCCTGGCCTTGAGCACTTCCAGGGATCCAGGGTCAGCCACAGCTTCTCCGGGCACCCTGAATATCCCATCTCTCCCTGCCCTCTGGCAGTGCGATGTGCTGTCACTCCAGGCCCTCGTCAAAAGTCACTTCTAACTGCCTTTTCCCTTGCTCCATTTTCCTCTCCATCTGCCCTTCACCCTCCTCCAAGGACAGGCTGGAGCTTTGTCTCTTCCCACCTTTGCCCAGCCCCAGCCCCAGCAGCACCGCTGGCTTTGGGGAGCAGCAGCTCCTCAGGAATCCAGGATTTAATCCCAGCCCCAGAGCAGGGACTCAGCGCCTGTGGCTGCTGGTCAACAGTCCATGAGTCTTTGGGATTCCGGCTTTCCCGAGTGCCCTGCGGGTTCCAGGATGCTGCAGGAAGCTCTGCCAGGCTGGGACTGTGCTGAGCACTGCAGGAGATGCTGTCAGTGGAGGCAATGCATCCTCCTCCCCAAACCCACCAGCGCCCGGCTGACCAAAAATCGTTCCTGGGTAGGACCTGTGGGGCCACAACCCCGTGGGCAAGGCAGAGGTCTCTGCTAGCACACCCTGGCTGCTGCCACTCCCCTCGGTCCCAGGTGCCATCCCAGGCTGGGCGCTGCTGCAAACACCCCTGGCAGGTGCTCAGCCCCTGCTGGGAGCACCAAGCCCCTCTCCCTGCTGAGCTCCTCCTGGAAGTTCCTCGGCTCTGCTGGTGCCGCCTGCCCTGCCCTGCGCATGGAAAGGACTTGACAGCAGACATCTCTCTTGGTCCGAGGAAGGTGATGAAGGCTGCACTGGAATTCTGCATCCCAGCAGGGAACCAGGGCTTCTCCTGTCTCAGTGTGAGCTGAGGGAGTGACACGCAGTGTCCCCACCCCAGCCGGCACTCTGCGGGCTGTCCCCACTCCCCACCGTGTGGCTTTTCCCCAGCCATGGGTCAGGAGCAGTGCCTGAGTCCCTCTGTCCAGGAGCATCTCATGATCTGTGCTGTGGCTCAGGGGGTGGTGGGGCGGGGTGGGAGCTCTGCCCAGCCCTGAAGTCCTTCAAAGGTTACGACAGCCTTGGCTCGTGCAGGGGGGGTGTGCTGGTGCTGGGCTGAGCCCCCAGACCCGCTCTGCATCCTCCGTCCTGCAGGGAATCCATGAGGTGAATGTGAATCCCAATCCCTGCAGGATGAGGACGGAGATTCCTCTGCCCTGCATTCACATGGGACGTGTTTTTAAGGGATGAGCTTTTCCTCACTGATGTCCCAGAAGCAGGAGGGTGGGCTGTGCCTGGGGAGAGGGGCTGGGGCAGCACCCAGGCCTGGGGTGGGGTGCAGGGAGCCCAGGGAGCCTGAGCCTGAGCTGCCCCTGTGCCCTGCAAGGCAGCTCCAAACCTGCAGCCCTGCCTTGGTGTGGGTCCCTCTGGGTGGTCCCAGCCGCACCAGTGAGGTGGGAAGAACCCTTGGCAAGGGGAATGGGTGGGTGCCCACCTGCCCGGAGAGAAGAGACCCTTCGGAGGGGGAAAACCCCGGGTGCAGCCGCAGCCCGGGCTGAGCAGAGCCCCCGTGCCCCCAGCAATCCCCCACCCCAGAGCACAGGCAGGGACCCCAGCCTGGAAGGACAGCGGGACCTCCCTCTNCCCTCCGCAGCGCCCGCCGCCAGCCGGACTCCACACGCGCAAAGGCAGGGTTTGCTTCCAGCCCCACTTCTGAGCCCCCCCTCGGCTTTGGAGCTGCTTCATTAAAAGGAAACACAAACCAGAAGCAGAAGGAAGCACTTTTAAGTTGCTGGCAGCTTTGCCTGTCTATGAGTTATGAGGTCTTGCTTTATTCATGGGGCAGGAAAAAAATGCTTATCTCCTCGGAGTCCATTATGTTTCATTTGGAGCCCGGGTGCAGTCGGTGCTTTGGCAGAAATATCCCGCTGCCCCGCTCACCCTCCCGAAACTTTATCTCCCTCTTTCATTACTGGGAGTTGCACTCGCCCCGGTTTATCAGTGGTGATGGAGTGGATTGCTGACTTCTCTGCTGTCCTAGCAAAAATGAGGATGGAGACATTCTGCTCCAGGTTCCTGCTATTTTCAGAGACCTTGGCTGCATGATTTATTCATAAAAAAGCCATTATTTATGCCAAAGAAAGAAGACAGAATGGGTTAGCTTTTTAAGTGCTTATAATGCATTATATGGTACCTTAGCCTGCCAGACATCATTTATAATTGTAGAATCCCTTAACCTCCTTTTTCTGTTTTCCCTACCCTTCACATCAGTGCAGAGGGTGATAGCAAACTCGGTAATTAGCAGAAGTTGACAGATGTGGCAAGGAGAGGTAAGGTGAAATATCATCGAAGGAGACGTTTCTCCAGCACCTAAAGTGAAGGAAGACCCTCCCTCCTCCCAGCCTTGATCTCCCAGCACAGACAGAGCAGGGAGTGAGCACCAGCACGGAGGAGTAGCTCATGGGGCCTGACTCTGGGGTCCATCCCAGTCTCTGCATCCCAGCCTCGGTCCGTTCTGATGGCCTGCAGATCTCCCAGCTGGCTCCTGTCCTGAGAAACCCATCCCTGCTCTTGCAGGCAGCACCTTGGGATGCTCCGGGTTCCTGCTGAAGCCACGAGTGCTCCAGCCCCTGGCCATCAGGGCAGGGACTTGCTGTGTCACAGGGCTGGGAGGTCCCATCAGCTGCTCCCCCCCTCTGCAGGCCCCAAGCCCCTCTGCCTAAGCTCTTGCACAACAAGAACAAATCTCAGGACAGCATCAGTCAAAAAAAAAAAAAAGGCAAAAAAACCCCCTGCAAATGTGATGGAGTTGAAGAGCAGAGAAGCTCTGGGCTGAGGCTGGCAGAGCAGGAGCTCTGCTGACACCATCACAGTGCCAAGGCCACCTTTTGTCACCAAGCAAGGTCGTGTTTGTCACTCTCGGGGCTGTGCTGTGCTTCTCCAGGTGAGAGCAGCTCACAGCTGAGCTCGGCCGGGCAGGTCCA
>VZRS01009663.1:0-24295 GCA_013398055.1 Ifrita kowaldi | reverse complement strand
TACCCGGTGCCCCATGCCCGGTACCCGATGCCCGGTGCTCAGTCCCGGTACCCGGTGCCCCATGCCCGGTACCCGATGCCCGGTGCTCAGTGCCCGGTACCCGGTGCCCGATGCCCCGCTCGGCGCTGCGGGAAGCGGAGCGGAGCCGCCTATCCCCGCTCGCCGCCGGTGCCGGGATGGCCGCGGGAAGGGGCGCGGGAGCGGCTGGAGCGGGAACGGAGCCGGGAGAGCCCCGGGCAGGCAGAGCCCGCTCTGAGCCTCAGCGCTGCGGGAGGTGAGGGGTGAGGATGGGAGGGATGAGGATGGGAGGGTGCTGAGGCCCTGGCACAGGGTGCCCGGAGAAGCTGTGGCTGCCCCATCCTGGGAAGTGCCCAAGGCCGATTTGGACGGGGCTTGGAGCAAGCTGGTAGAAGAAATAGAATCATTCATTCTGAGCACCATAATTCTGCCTCCTCTTTCACCAGAGGCTTTTTAAGAGTGGTTCAGCCACCAGAGAGTGAACTCTGGTGATAATGACACGAATTTGGGACAGTGTTCATCCAAGTACCAGAGAGACATGGAGCAAACAGCTGAGCCAAGGTCAAATCCCACATCAGCCCCAGATCAGAGATCCAGCCCCAGAAAATATTGGCTTGGACTATCCAGGTCTCTTCTTGAGATCAGATTTTCCTCCTATAAGCCTATCACCAAAACAGGGACCAAGCTTCTTTGGCAGCAAAGTGGCCTTTAAGGAGAGGCAGTTTGAAGGCAGTGATGACACCGGGTCCTTTGGGCTCTGCCCAGCAAAGCTGAAATGTGGAAATACTCCCAAAATCCTTGCACAACGAAAACCCAGAAGATCCGTGATAAATGTATTTCCTTGTGCTTGCCAGTTTACCACAGAGTCTGGAGGGGATGAAATGTAAAGACAGATCTTTTTTTCTGCTCCTAATGAGAATCCGTTCACTTTGATGTGCATCAAATCTCTCTCTGTTAATTGCTGTCAATAGAAGTGGAGATTAATCAATACTTCTATAAATCAATGCCTTTATCAGGCACCTCTGGAGGACCGAAATAAGAGGAAAAGTCACGGTACTGGCAGAGCCTAAGGCATGGAGTTTGCACAGTTGCAAGTGTTCCCTTAATTACAGCCTGGATTAATTAACATTGGGCTGTAACTTATTAAAAGGTCATCTCAGAGTCGTCACATCCTTACCTTGTAACCTAAAAAACACTTCCAAGAACGCTCTCCTGCAGCTGAATATTTGCAGGAGGGGTGAGGACAAAACACAATGTTCCTTTCAGCTCTCCTTGGAGCCTGTTCAAGCCATTGTGCTGAGCTTTTCCCCTGGCTGCTTTCCTTGCAGGAGTACATTCCATGCCACGGGCTGGTTTCTCCAGGTTCGGGAGCTTTGCAAACCTTGGAAGGGCAGGATTGCACCAGCTGAGGAGCAAAGGGTGGCTCCTGCCCCGTTTGCTCACTGGGGGAGCTTAACCTGCAACGGGGAGGGATAAAGGGCTCGGTTCTCCAAACACCGGGAGGAGCAGGGGCAGGTTCCAACAAGGAAAATTCCGGGGAATTGGAGCAAAGAGCGTTTTCACAATGAGGGAAGTCCAACACTGCAACGGGCACAGGGAGGTGTTGAGTCCCTGCCCTTGGAGGGGCTGGAATTGGACAGGACAGAGCTCTGAGGAATTCATGGAATCATGGAAGGGCTTGGGTTGGAAGGGGCCTTACAGCCCACCTTGTTTCAGCTCCTTCCATAGCCCAGGGAGCTCCAGATGTTCTGTGTTCCTTCAGGTCAGCTCCGGGCTGGAGCTGCAGGAGAACTGCAGCTTGATGGTTGGGCTTTTAAAAAATTGGGTTTTTTCCTTGTTTTCTGTGTTTTCTCACTAGTTCCTGTTAGGCTGGAGAAATGATGCTGCCCATGGGAATGGCACGGAAAGGAATATCGGGGTGTGTTGTCTCCTGGTCTCCATCAGCTGTGGTTCTTTCTGTGATTTAGAACACAAGAACACGAGATGTGGACAATTTCTGGTTTCATTTGTAGTCTCATCTCAGTTAAGGAACAGTTCAAATTCACCTGTCACGAGTGAAGTTGTTTTTACAGGGAATAGTAGCAGAGAAATGTGCATTTGGCATTTCTACCGATCCCATTTCTGTCTGATTGATTTGGCAGCATGAAAAATCACACGTAGCCTTTAAATTAACATTGTTCAGCAATTAACTCCTTCCTTTCTTTGGACTAATGACTTTGGAGCAAACGAATAATGCAATGCAACAGCAGAGGTAAAATAGGGATTTGTTTTTCAAAGGCATTCACTTTCCTGTGTGTGAATTCCTCCTAAAGTGTCTTTAATTTTTACAGATTTTTCTTTTTAGCTGTAGGAACTTCTTTTGGATGACAAACTGAATTCATTTTGCTACCAGCTGAGGTCATCACAAAACAAGTTTGGTTTATTTGCCACTCTCTCCACTGCTTTAGGAGAAATTAAGGAGAAAAAAAAAGCAAGACAGAGTTGAGAAAACCTCAAAAGCAGAGATTTATGAGAAGTCTGTGAAGATTTTGGTGACCTCTGTGCAGTCAGGCTGGAAAACTCAAAATATTTCCCCCACCTCAGGCAGTTTGGACTGCGACCTGTGGTTTTTGTGGTGAACCCAGAACGGCTGAAAAGCAGCTTCATGTTTATTCATCATCGTTTTTTTGTGACAGGACATCGGTGTGTCCTGACCCCAGCTCTTCCTACTTCTCACTTGGCTTTTTTTTTTCTGATTATGGTTTTCATCCTTCTCCTCCTGAGTATCTAAAACATGTTGGGGAAAACAGTGATGTGAATTCAGCTCTAAAAGCGTTTAGTGCTTCCTAGAGAGGAATAATTTCCTTGCACTCTTCCAGCCAGCTTTGTTTGATGGGAAAGGTTGGATTCTTGAGCTCCCCCTTTATTTACTCAGTTAAATTTATCCTTCCAGTCCCCTCCCTGCAGAATTGAGATATTCTATTCACATTTTAAACCGCAACTTCATCACTCAGATTCTCAGTCCTGGATGGAGATGGGAATTTGGTTCCACTTCATCCCCTTTCCAGTGCCCAGATTTGGGTTTGTACCCTCACCCCCAGAAATAAAGAGCAGCTATTCCCATTACCCACAGGCTCTTTTCCCAGGATGTGTGCATTCACATGGGACTGAAAATGTGCAAATGGATTCTGTCCAAGCCACTGGAAACACAGGAAACTCTACAAGCTCCCTCCTTTTATCCCCCTGCAAAAGCACCGACCGTTTGTTTTATTCCGGGATACTGTATCCTAACAAATTATCCTTAAAAATCATTTGGTGTGAAATTGCAGATTAATCCCACCGGGATGGGGGTTTAGCCCTCGTCTGGCCGCTCGGGAGCACACAGATGGTGGCTGGGAGTGTGACAAAAGGCACAATCCCTGATTACATGCATGGATGTAACGGACAGAAAGCTTTTCCTCATGGCCAAGGTGAGGCAAACACCGGAGGTCCTGGAGCCTGGCTCCTGCCGGGAGAGCTGTCCTGGAAAATCTGCTCTGGAAGAGTTTTGCAGTGCCTCACAAACAAAGGGAAACCTGCTCTGACTCCCTTTAAAACCCTGGTTTTACTTCCTAAGGTCATTACTGCTTTTCTTATGATTTTTTTCTTGTTGTCGTTTTGTTTTATTGCATCTTTAGGCAGCAAACGCCAACAAATGGGGATTGCTTTTGGAGTCTGGCAGCTTCTTGTTCCCAAAATTAATTCTCTCTGTCCCACAGGGAAAATGTCGTCCTGCTTGTGAAGTGCTGGAAGTCTGGCCTGGAAGAAATCAATCTTTATCCTTGTGAAGTGGCGTCGCTGCCCTGCACAGCCCTGAAATTCCAGCTGCCAGCTGAGCTCCTCACTGGTTTCAATGTGAAATTGTTCTTACTTAGGAACAAAACCCATCCTGCTGCTTATTCCTGGTGGGAATTCAGGTGTGTGAGTGCAATGGCCCATCCCTGGAAGTGTCCAAGGCCAGGTTGGACAGGGCTTGGAGCAACCTGGGATAGTGGAAGGTGTCCCTGCCCACGGCAGGGGTGGAACAAAAGGAGATTTAAGTCCCTTCCAACCCAAACCATTCTGGGATTCCATGATTTGCCTGGAAAACTGGGCCTGGGGCTTCTAAATACCCCTGCACCAGAAATCCTGCAGAGCCAGGATTGTTTGGGCTTTAAGAGCTGGCAGAACCCCAAACCCAACCCACAAAGACACACAAAGCCTGACAATATATTTATTATTTAGCCAGTTAAACCTAAGCTTAGCACCATTTTTACCTCTCTGAGCAAACTACAAGAATATTTTGCCCTGATTTATGTCTAGTCTGGGGCAAAATGAGTTTACAGGGGCTCTAACTGTGCAGTGGTTATTCTATACAATAATATGAAGCAGTGAAATTAGAACAAGTCCTTGTATTCTGTCGGCATAGAATTAATATTTTTATTTTGCATTTAGGGGATGAAATAAATACTTCTGGAATTATTTTTTTTCCCCAAAAAATCAGAGGGAAATCAAGATGCTGTTGGCTGATGGATGTGATTTATAATTTAGCATTGGAAGAGACAACTTCAGCCCCCGAGCACACAAAATTGTCACTGCTGATCTCCTTATTGCTCTTTTGTAGCCTGTGGTTTATTTCCAGCTGAGGAACCGTGCAGAGGATCCTGTGTAGGTCTCACCTATTCCTTCATCACAGAAATGAGCTTTTCCTTGATTAATATCTCTCCTTGTTTCAGCAAATCCCCATGGATCGTGTCATGCAGGAAATGGCAGTCAGTGCTTCATCCCTACCTGTGCTCACATGAAGTTTTCTCTCTTTGTAGGTGAAAAGGAAAAGGAAAGAAGAAAAAAAAAGGAGATTTTGGAGCTCTTTGTTCCCATCTTTGGGCAAATGCAGAACTTTTTTGTCGTAGGAGCAATGGATGCTGAGTGACTACGGAAATATTTTGGGAAATTCGTCGCTGAGGGCTCAGGGGGCCTCAGCTCGTGAAAAACCCAGAGCTGGAGCACACCTTTCAGAGAGCCCAGGCTGGCCCATTCTGCTTCCCAGGAAGGGAATTCCATTGGCACAGGGACAGGGATGGTCTGAGGATCTCAATGTGGCCACGTTAAAACTGATATTTCTTACACAGAAACGCGGACAGAGAATGCCAAAGTCTGGTTTGGGACTGGAAATGTTGCACAACTCCAAACTCCTGATGGCAGCAGGGTTATCAGGCACGACTGGAGATACTCAAGTGGAACATTCTTCAAGGTTTCTGGGGGAAAAGTGTTAATAACAAACACACAGTTTTTTCTTGCCTTCTATTTCTGCAACATTTTCAGTGTATCACAGACACATTTTCTCTCAGATAAAATAACCAGCACCCACAGGATGTCAGAGTGACACCAAAACGTGCAAAGCCCAAATTCAGAGTGATAAATCCTTCCAGAAGGGACAGTTTGATTTCCATTTTCTTTGGTAAAACTTTGGTGAATGTGTAATTAGTTACACCCCTGCATCATCCCTCATAAAAGAGGGATATCACCCCTCCTTTCCTGCCAGGCGTTCCAGAGTGGGGGTGTTTTGTGGGATTCCTGCTTCTGAGGATTTGGGTGCCTGTGACTATTCCCAGCTGGGAGCATCCCTCAGAATCCAGCAGTGACCATTCCTTTGGAGCCAAGAGAAGCCTGTGGGTGTTTTACTGAGGTTTTTTGCGAGTGAAAAGTGAAGAACCCTTCTCTTAATAAGGCCGTCACCAAATTAACATAATCAAGGAATCGCCAGCTCCGTTCTGAGCAGCTTCTCCTGCTCCCTCAGCAGCTCTGCCCTCACCAGCCCCACGATTTAGTGAATATTGTTTCCTGCTTCCATGACACACAAGTCTAATTAAACCATTTCTGCACCTTCCCTGGCCATAACTCTTCCTTCCAGTAATTAGAAGACACCCCAGTACAGAACACGCTGCTTCATCAGCTTTTAGGCTCCGAGACTTAAAACTAACATTTTCAAAAGCATTTCATGGTTTGAAAGAATGGTCAATTAACCTTCAGTTTCCTGGGGGGAACCCTGCAAAGAACTGTCAACAGTTCAGTTTAGAGAGATTTGTCCAGTGACCTACGAGGCCACGAAGTTCACGAATGCATGGAACGGTGTCATCATGGATTTGTTCCCCGGGTTACTGTCACAAGAGAATAAACTGATTTTTCTGCTACAGTAACGAGTGACCAAAGGGCGACGGGACGACCCCGGCGCTTCCGTGGGCTCCTGGGCAAAACCAGGGCCGCTCAGCAGGAAAAACCCCCTGGTATCTTCAGGATGAATGATGTGTCTCTTTCTCTTCCTCCCATAAGGTTCTTTTTTAATCAGAGGAGCCTGGAGGGGGGATTCCTCGGCTGCCTGCTGGGTTTCTTTGTATTTGGAATTCTCTGCAAACGGCAGCGTAAGATAAACGTCTGATTATTGTGGTGGTGACAGTCTTCAGATTTAAGTGATAGCAACATCTCGGGCTTTATAGCAAATTAAGGGCTTTCTGTGGAGCTGCAGGGATCGATTCGGGGATGCACCTGCTGGAGGAACCCGTTCGGAGCCTTCCCGAGAGGTCTCACCAGGAAGTTGATTTTATTGGGAGATTCCAAAGGAACCGAGGGTCTGCTCCTGGCTGTTGAAGGTAAAGCAATCTCTGGCTTTGTGAGGGAGGCAGAATTAGCCATAAATAAAATGATCTTCTGTGTAGTATTCGATACGTGGAAATTCAAATCTTTGGCTTTGTTTTTACTTCAGTGCTCTGTAAACGCAGGGTTTTAGTGCCATTTCAGAAGCTGAAATGCAAGAATTGATTTTATTTTCTTCTACTCATCATCAAGACATTTTTCCTTGGCCAACCTGGCAAATCCCTACATTAAATCTGATTTTCCTGGCTTTTCTCATTTTGTCACACCCGTGACACACAAGGTCAGGGTTGTTGCTCCATGACTGGAACTGTCTCTAGTACAGTTTAAAATGTTTCAGTTGATTCCGTGTAATGCTCCAAACTTTAGATTTTAAGATGTGAATTAATCAGGAGGGTTTTCTTAAGGACACACATCCTTGTGCTTAGAGAATCCTGGAATGGTTTGGGTTGGAAGGGATCTTAAAGCTCACCCAGTGCCACCCCCTGCCAAGGGCAGGGACAGCTTCCACTGACCCAGGGTGCTCCAGCCCTGTCCAAATTGGCCTTGGACACTTCCAGGGATGGGGCATTGCACTCTCACACCTGAATTCCCACCGGGAACTCTCAGCTGTGAATCCTAGGAGCAGTTTTTGTACTGAGTGCAAACCCCGCAATTCTGCGAATCCCGAGTGCTGCACGACAGGGGCTGGGTATCCTTCAGAGGAAATGGAGACACCTTTGTAGTGGTTTTTTAAAGCTAAATCATGCCTCAGGGTGGTAATTGAAACTTACTCCCTGTTTTTTTGAGTTTCACACTGGTGCAGACTCGTGGCTCAGGCTCCAAAGCTCTTCCTGCCTGCGGCAATTCCCATCTGAGCACATCCATCGGGGCGACTCAGGAAGGTTTTCCCCCAGACCTGGGGTTTGTCAGACCTGATAAAACCCTGCAGGAAGGGAATAACATTGACCCTGTGTATTGCCAGTAACCCTTTGCTGTATTTAACAGTGACACATTTGTCATTCCGTGTCCCCTCACGAGGTTCTTGGTGAGCGAGAAGGGAAGGACGAGGAGAAAGAACAGCTCTAATTAGAAATTTGCCCCATTTTTCAGAGCAGCTGGGGAGAAGCTCAGACCCTGACCCGTTCTTTCCCTCCTCAGAAGCCTCAGAGCAGAGATTTAAATTCAAAGCATGACTTTGCAGGCTGGGCTGCCAAGGGGGGAGGGGAGCAGGCGCGAGGAGCCGCGGGCGCGGTGCACGAGCAGCGTTGGACGTGGAGAGAGATATCATTAGATTAAAAAAGTGTCTTCCCACACAAACAAAAGGAGAGGCCGGGTGGGAGCGTCGGGATTGCCCAACACGAGCTCCAGAGGCACTGCTGGGACAGCAGCTGGGCGGGCAAGGGCAGGGTCCTGTCCCTGCAGTGCCCGGAGCGTGGACACGCACGGAACGTCCCACACGGGCCCCGGGCTCTGCGTCTTCCTCCCCACTCAGGATCAATTACTCATCCCAAATGACAGCCACTGGCTGGTGACCACGAGTTGTCACCCATTTGTGCTTCCTCGAGGGCGAATGGTTTCGCTCCTGAGCTGCTCTGACGGCTCTGCCACGTTTCTGGAAGGAAAAGTTGGCAAATTTGTCCAATTTTTATTGCCGGAAGCAATCAGTTCAGCAGAACGCCTTGCTTGAGTTCTTATTGTATTACTACTTCAACGCCTTGGTTTCTCACTACGTTCAAATCATCATTCCTGGGTTGATTTGTTTTATAAATCAAAAGCTCAGTGGTTTTGCTACAACTTTTGCCTCAGGAGAATATCGATCCTGCTAAACTCCTTGGGATATGAAGTTGGGCCCTTCTTTTTGGCGTTTCCCTTTGGCCCTGCCAAACGGGTTTAACCTTTATTTGTCCTGTCTTTGGGTTCAGAACGGGCAGTTTAATGCTCAGATGAATTTCGATATATGGGGATGTAGCAGGAAAAACAACCGAAAAAAAAAAAGAATCTGTTGGGGTTATTCATGTGCTTTTGGATTTGATTTACTTCCTACTTCCTTATTTAATAACCAGGTTCCTTAAGACTCCTTAAGCTTGACTGACCCGTGTTTTGTTGGCGGGTCTATTCCACTGACCCCTGCCAAGACCCCTGCCCCAGTTCGTCTATCAGACAAAAATGAATCTATTCCAGGAGCTATCACTTCCCATTATCTCTAATTGAGCCTGACAGTTGGAGACAGGCCTCATTATTTTTAATTGGGCCCTATAGTTCTAGAGTTAAATTAAACACAATTTAATGCAGATAGCTCATCTACGCCGCTATGACTGAGTCAAAATTGTATTTTAAGGTTAAGGGAGCGACAGGGTTTGTTTGCAGGCTTTGCTTTTGCAGAGTGTTGCTGCTCGGAGCTCTGTGTTGTGCAAAACCTGCCTGGGGTGTGAGGACACGGCTGTTAATTAGAACCTGACCCAGCCCTGCACCTGTCGGACCTTTTCTCTACATTTTTACACCAAAAATCCAAACGTGGGCCCAGGGTGGTGATGAACAATTCTTTAATCAGCCCAGAGTGCCCGTGAGAGCTTCACATGGTTCAGGTAGTTTTAAACAGATTTGCAGGGGTGTCATGCAAACAGAGAAACTGCTGAAAGTTTCCCCCAAATTCCTGTGGGAAGATTTACCCAGGATTTAGAAGTGAAGGTACCTCTTTACACCTCAACGTGGGCATTTTTACTGCTCCATTTGGAGATTTTTTTCTGCCAAGAAGGGACATTTTTGTCACTATCAGGTGGGGCTTTTCTGGGAAGACACCTTTGAATAAAGAAGGAATTGAACCACCCTGCTGCTGTAAATATTATAAATGTTCATGCCTTGGGTTTTCTGTGGGAAGAACATTCCAGTCCGTGCTGAGGAAGGAGTTGTCTCACCCTTCTGGTGGTTTTCAGCCCCCCAGGAGTTGGAGAATCAGTTTGGTAAATCATTCCCTGTGCTCTTTCTTGGAGTCAGCTGTGGGCTGCAAGACCAAGTCATTTTTTTATTGAACCTTTAGCTTTGCCAGAGTTCTCCAAGCAGTTAATCCATCACAAACCTCTTTGGATCACACATGGAACCAAGGCTCTGAATTACAGAAGGTTTTGGTTAAATATTGGATTTTCCTTTACACAGGTGAGGTTAAACACTTGTTTCAAAGGACATTTCTTTTGATATATTTGGATTTTCTGTACTTCCCTCTTCAGCTGTGCTTGAAGGTCAAATAAACAAACGACAGCACTTCTCCCACGAGAAGTAAAATCCAACGTGTCTTGAGGAATCTGGGATGAAGATCCTTCAGTTTGGATCAGTGGGATCTCTACTCTTCTTAAGGGTTCAGGCAGCTTGCATTAGTAATTATATACTGCGTGTTTAATTAACAGACACTTAATCATGGGAATTCCATGACATCAGGCCTGGAGGCTGGGATTGTCCTGGAGAAAAGGAGCAAGGATTACCCAATGTTTGTACAGGCCCTGCTCCTTCCTGAGCGCTCTCCCTGTGTCACTTTACTGGNCAAAACAGGCAGAGAAATATTCTCAACATCCCTGGTGTCAGCCACCCTTCCCAGCCCGAGGTCAGCCGTGCCTCGCTTCTCCTGCTGCCTCTGGTGTCTTTTCTGGAGCAGGGAATTCCTGCAGCCTGGAGAAGCTCCTGGATGAGCCCTTTGCTGCCTGTTTGTGCTGATCTCCAGCTTTTCTCCTGGCATTGCTTTTGCTGGACACAGAGGCCGTCACTTCTGGTGGGAGAGCAAAACCAGCCACCAAAGCAGTGCTTTTTTTTTCAGCCCAACCACTCACTCGAAGGTTGACGTGATGGAACCTCTGGGATGATTTTCCATGCCCGCAGCCAGCCTGGAAATTCTTCTCCAGACAGCACCAACTGCATGAATTTCCCAGTTTTTCCACTCATTAGGTGTTTTTGTTGGCTTTATCCTGGCTGGCAGAACCTCCCTCCTTCCCTGCAGGAGGTCCCTGCTGTGACAGCCCCAAATCCCAGGAGATATCCCAAGGGCTCTGTCATGTGCTGTTGTCCTTTTGATTGAACTTGGAGAGATAAAGGCCTTTGTCCAGCTTGTGGCCAGTGAGCAGCACACTCCCAAAAGGATGGCACAGATTTAGTGACCTGTGTGAGGAGTGAGACTGAAAGGGATTTATTACAGCTTTCCATGCCTCTGTATACCAGTATTTGGGGTTTATGGCAGCTTTCCATGACCCTATGTGTCTAAATTCGGGATTTTTAATGGCTCTTGCATGTCAGCATTTGGGCCCTGCAGAAGAATTCCTGCTGGAATATTCCCTGCAGTCACCCAAGGGAGAGGAAGGATTGTCAGCCACGTTGTGGGTGTGGAGCTGAAGTTTTGGGGGTGTGTTTTTGTGGGAAGATTGAGGTGAGGGAGTCTGGAGTGGTTTGGATGATGGGTTTTATGCATGTGCTTGCTCTGTACAGCATTTTCTGGGAAAATTCACTTCAGAGCTAAAGGGTTTCAGTGCCTCCCCTTCTATTTTTGGCAGAAGAACAGAGGTAACAAAAATTTCACTCCCATATTTGTTGTAGTAATCAACTTCTGTAAGTTCCAGCTACCCAGTCAGGGCACAGCATTGCTGCCTCGGTGATGTTCTCGCTGGATGTTTTCCTGTTAGGAAGAAATTTTAAATCCTCATCCAATTTCAGGTGCAAACAGAAGGATTTGTTCATTTGAAGAGTTCCCATTTCCCTGATTCCTCGTTTGCAGTGGGAATATGAACTTTTAACGGGATCCATTCCTGATCCGATGGCCTGTGCAGCATCACCTTGGTGCTACATGAAGCTCATAGATTATCACGGCTGTGCTGGATTGATCAGAATCCCAGAAGCTGGAAAAGACCTCCCAGACCATCAAGTCCAACCTGTGACCGATTCCCACCTTGTTTGGGCTTTAAATGCAACATAAATATCTCAAATTCCAAATTCTGTGTGACCGTTCTGTTCCAGAGGTGCAGCAGGGTTTGGAGAGGCTCATGGAGAGCAGGTTCTGCTTTTCCTGTACTTTACCAGGATCAAATTATCTCCTGTTCCCTCTGTGTTGTTTTGGGGTGGGGTTTTTTTGGGTTTTTTTGGTGTTTTTTTTTTTTGTCTGCTTTGTTTTTGTTTCCTCTCAACCAGCTTGAGAAAGAATGCGGGTTAGAAACAAAAGATGTCGAGGATTTAATTTAGCCAGACAAAAAATACTCTTTTCAAGTGTTAAAGCAGGCTGAAAGAGAGGTCTGAGGGCTGGTTTGAAAGGACAGGACTTTGTTCCCAGTGCTGTTCCCAGCAGTGATGGGAGACACTCGGATCCTGAGCTGATGGATCTGCCTTCTCCTGAAGCTCCTGGCCTGCTAACCTGCTTTATTCTTTAATTAATATATACATTTCTATGATATAATTCACTGGCCAGCTTGCAGTAACCTGGAGAAGAGCTTAAAAAATGGAAACAAAAATATTTGGGAATTTTTACCAGCAGTAGAGCAGTGCTATTTATTACTTGGGATGTTTGGAATTACTGAGAACGGGGGTGAATAATTGATAATCATTTTAACCCAAGCAAGAATTCCATTAAATATGAACAAGAGGAGGCCGGGCACGTGGTCAAGGATTTCTCTTTCCCTTTTGACTGCAACCAATCCCTTTGGATCTGGTCACTGAAGACACCTGGCAATGAAATGGGTGTGTAAAAGAGGAGGAAACCAGATATTATGTTACTTAAAAGTCATTCATCATGGCACAGGAAGGCAGGAATCTGAACTCCTACAATAAATAATCGCTGAGGGTGATCTCTGCACACAAAGGAGCTGTGACAGGGAGCCACTGCCAGCTGCTGAAATGTCCCTGTGACAGCAGGCCGGGAGCTGGGGCTGTGCTGGAGTGAAGGCCAGGGAGAGCAGGACACAGGGAAATGATTTCCTGGGAGCCATCCCATGAGCTGGGCATAGGAATGAGCTTCCTGCTCCCCGATTTTGCTGGAGGAAAGCAGGATTCTGGGTTCAAGGCTCAAGCCTGAGTTGCAAGGAGTGTTTGAAGAGCTCTGTGTGTCCCTCACAGCCCCCTGGCTCCAGCTACGAAATTGTCATTTTGCATTTGTCAGCAGAGAACTTTATTTCCTTCTCTCTTTTAATTCCATGCTTGTTTTTTTCCATGTTTTCTTTGCTGAAAGGATGGTCAGACATTGGAAAGGGATGCCCAGGGAAGTTTGGAGTCCCCATCCCTGCAGATGTCCAAGGAAGGACTGGATGTGGTGCTCAGTGCTCTGGGCTGGGTGACAAGGTGGGCATCAATCTTGGAGGGCTTTCCCAACCCAAATGATCCAGCAATTCCCACTCTGTGCAAACTCCTCAGCATTCCCTGAGTAATCCCCTTTCCACTGCTGGCATGGAAAGATCTGGATCATGGAAAAATCCCCAAAAATTTGGGATTTTATTTTAGCTGGTGGCAACTTCCAGTTGTGATTGTGTGAGAGAGAACAGAGCTGCTCTGGTGAGCAGGGTAACACCTTCCTGGCATGCCCAACAGTCCAGGTGGGCAAGGGATGTCCATGGCACATCCAACAGTCCAGGCCAGCTCACTGAAAAGATCCTCCTTGTCTGTGTAACCAGACAGGGACTTAGGGATTTTCTGTCAGCAAAAGAAGGGATTGGGAGGGAGAAATTCGACCTACCTGGAGAGCTTGAGGGGCCACGAGCACCCTTTGTTTTCCATCTCTTGTAACTCTCAGTGACGCCCTCAGCTCTGCTCCAATACATTCATTTATTTAAAATTAATGAGTTTTCCTCAGTTTTTCTGTCCCAAAGGCAATAACACACATTTATATGCTTTTCATCTCTGTATTACACCATCTCATGTTGTATTAATGCCTCTATTTTCCTCTCCCTTTCCTGGAAGGTGCCCAGGATCCAAACTGAGTGGCTTGGCAGTGTTGACCTGTGTTTCCCAGAAGTTCATCCCTGGGATTTTTTACCCTGAAGTTTCAGTGCTGCTCAGTCCTGTAAGTGCTCCCTGCCCTCTGCTCCGGGTTCAAACACCCACAGCAACCTGTCCCCACGCTTCAGATGCACCAGGGAACGAAGGGGATAAATCCTGGATGAATTTAATGAGCATTTTCTGTGTGGAAGCAGCTGTAGGAATCGCTTGGAGCTCGGGGTGTAGCTTTCACCAGCGGATGCTGAGTGAGCCTGGCGAGGTGCAGGTGGAACGGCCTCTGCCCAGATCTGGTTACACCACGTCAGGACCCCACGGAGGAGAAAAGCAGAATTCAATATGTGCATGTGAGAGTGGAGCCCTCACCCTGCACAACGCTGCTCTATTCCAATTTTTCCAGGGGAAGTCTGTACCCACCCTGAGCCCTGTCCCAGTGAGGTGGAGCGATCCCAAAGGCTGCAGCAATGCAGGGAAGCTGCTAAAATTGCCTCTGGGAGCTGGAATCACATGAAAGATTCATGTGGAGTCTTAGCACCTGCTCCTCCTTTGTGGGATATCTGCACTGTTAATTTTTAAGCACGTCTTAGCCTGGGGAAGGGAGATCCTATAACCAAGGGAATATACATTATTAACCTTAAAGCTCCCAGCTCGGGGCAGCTCCTGCAGCCTCGGCCACTCTGGGTTCTGAAGGAGCAGCTGAGCACCCACCACCTGCTCCGTGGTGGCATCAAACTGGGATGGCTCCAGCTCAATACACCCAAAGGCTGCCCTCCCTAATTTGGGTGGTTTGTAATTAACACAGAACGCCCACACCGACTCCTCAAAGATCCCTGGTGCAACCTAATCTCGAGGAAGATACAGTTTCTAGTTCTTATCTTGGAAAAGTGGCCACTAAGTGGATGCAGGTGCCATAGGCCCAAGTCCCCGGGCCCAGTAAATTATTAAAGGTGCTCAATTCGGGTGAGGACATCGTCCCTGCCCGGCTGCCCAGAGTTCCGAGGGACCTCACCCAGGTTCAAAGCCCCTGGTGAATGGTTTCCCTGGAATAATTGGTAACAGCAGCCAGGATGGACGCCCAGGTAACTTAAATTATCGTGGCTGTAGTGGGAGATGAATTAACAGAGAGATTTATTCCATGGGGCATTTCCTGCAGGGGGTTGGAGCTGGAGGATTTCAAAGGTCCCTTCCAACCCAATCACTCTGGGATTTGAAGATTTCTATTATCTGTATTAGTGTGTATTTGAGTGGTGCATTTCTAGAAGTTGAATGATGGGATAATGATCTGAAAATTATATTTTTATAAAGCACGCCACTGATGTAATTCAGTCACAAATATCAGGACTCATTTCCCAAACTTCCAGGTGCAGAAATATATATTGAGTTTATCCTGGACAATGTGGGGTAAGAGCGACTTTTCTCTTTGATTCCTGTGTGCTCCTAAATGCTCCCTTTCCTCCTCTGCTGGCTAATGGCATTTTTGGACTTCAACACAGAAAAATCTTGGAAGCTGGGACTGGGATGACATCTCACTTGCATGGTAATGAAGCCTTGACAGAGGAGATGACAGATGGAACTCCAGGATCAATCCAGCTACTTTTTTTATTTTTTTTCCAATAAGATACTAAAATGGGAAGGTTTATAACAATTATAATTAAGGTGCAGGTTTCTTGGTGTCTGCTGATGACTTTCTCTGGTCACAGACTTTAGGAAAACTTCCAGGGAAAATCCTGCAGTACTGCACCACTAACTCTGGTGCGGGCTGGTTTCCTCAACAGCCCAGTTTAGTTTTCCTAAATGCTCCCGAGGTTCTGGAGCTGGGCTCTTTGGACAGAGGTGTCACAGCCTTGGCGTGGTGCTCTGCAATCTCCATTGAATGCCACCACAAAACCTGGGCATGGCTTTTGCAGGACAGACATCCAGGTAACCTTGACATTCTCTGTCTGGAGCTGCCTCCTAAGGAACTGGATGAGGGTGAAATTCCTGTGGTCTCCTCGGCAAATATTCCACCTGCCACAAAAGAACTCGGTTAATCCTTGCTTTATTTATTGTGTGTTGAGACCTGCTCAGAGGCTGCCTGGGCATCTCCTGTCCTCCTCTTCCCGTGAAAAGCCATGCTCAGTGCTGGGGAGGGACACGGAGCCCACGCTCACCCCAGGAAGGTCGGTCCTGCAGCAGCGCCGGGGGCTCGGAGCGTGCTGGAAAAGCTTCCCAGGGAGCTGCTCCCTGGAGGGACTGGGCTGGAGAGAGGCAGCAGGGAGGGAGGCCCTGCAGCTGGGAGGGCTGGAGGGAAGGAAGGAGTGACTCTGAGGCACTGGGAGAGGAGCTGCAGCCAAGGTGGGCAGCTGGGAGCAGAGGCAGAGCCGGGCTCCGCAGGGCAGATGGCAGAGCTGGATGCAGAGGCCAAGGAGAAGGAAGGAAATTATTCCCGGAGAGAAGGTGGCAGAGGCAGAGCGTGACAGGCTGAGGCAGAGCGAGAAATACGGTGACCGAAGGCGAGGGAGGATTTAATTTTTAATTAGCCACAATTAATTCCTTCCACATCTGAAGTCTGGTGAGAACACGGAGTGAAAGGAGGTAACGGTGGGTTTGCTTTGGTGGGTCCCATCAGAGAGGGAGGCAAAGGGGTCTCTCAGGGAGCTGAATCCTGAGGGCTCAGCTCGGAGCTGCTGGGGGTGTCTGGCTGTGGGACAATCCTGGTAAATCCCTGGAGTTTTCCTTTCTGCAGCACGGAAGGGATTTTTGCTCTGCATGTGGTGCATGGTCTGGCTGAGTCAGAGGTGCTGGATCCCCCTGCTCAATGATCCAAAATTCAGCAGGAGATTCAGTCCATCCGTTGGGATAAGGAGCTTGCCACCGAGGCTTGGAGCTGATGGAGGAATGAGGGAATTTCTCTTCAATAATAATAATTCCTCCTCAGGAAGGCTTGGATTTAGAGGGGCCTTTTTTCCCCCCTCAGAGGGGGCTCCCTGTCTGGCTATTTACTGTATTGATGACACAAGGCAGAATTCCAGCAAACAGGAGGAGCACATTCATTACTGGGACAATTACTGGGATAATTACTGGGATAATTGTTCCTCTGCAGAGCCGGGACAGGGACAGAGCACTGGCTGCAGGATCTGCCTTCTCCTTTCTCCCCACTTCCCTGCTTTTCTCCCACATCCTCGCTTTGCTCCTCATCCAGCAGCAGGGAAATTCTCAGTCTGACTGCCAGGATGATTTCCATTCCCTGTAAATAGTCCTCAGGGAGGAATTCTTCCAGGGAAGTCTCCTAAAGGCGACACATCCCTTCCCTCCAAAGCCCCCCTGTGTTATTTTTAATATGTGAAACATTTCCATCTCAATCACTGCAGTTATTTCTACTGCCTCAAATAACGTTTTGCTCTAAGTATAAAAAACCAGATAAATAATTCACAAAGCTCCTTGTATGAGACTCTTTAAAAGCAACTTGTTCATTTTAGGTACATTTTAAGTTTCAAGGTGAGGAATAGCAGCACTTTCCGATTCAAACATGCACCTAAATCCAATAAAATGTGGCTATTTTGGCCCATTTTAACAGGTTTTCCCTGTTTCAGAGGATGACCTTTCCCTCTGTCAGCCATCCAGAAGCTGTTTAGGAATCAGCTGGGTCCCCTCTGCCTCCACCTGCTCTGCCCTGCCCATTCCCACGTGGAATGAGCAGTTTTGTGCTTCAGAAGGTGTGTGGGGGGGATTAATGTTCCCCCTCTTTCCTTCTTGGCTTGTCTGAGGCTGCCTTTTTGTAGCAATGTGGAGAAGTGGGGTAAGTTCAGAGCTCTTCCTAAGGTTTTATGGTAATGAGAGTTTTAAACTGGGAATTTCTGGATAATGGCAAGCTGGGATCTGACTGGGAGCAGTGGTTGTCTTCCTTCTCCAAGGAACAGAGGCAGAAGAAATTTTGGGGTGTTTTGGAGAGAATGATGAGACCGAAGGAGGAGGGAAGGAGCTGACTTTCACCTACATGGAAAAAAGGGTTTTTTTTTTTTCCTGATCAGTGGAGAAGGGAGCTGGCAACACCAGAGCCTGGGAGCTTGTGACTGTCTGAGGAATCCTGATTTTTCTTTAAACCCAAACCCAGAGGAGCTGCCCTTAGATCACTGTAAGGTGGGTCCTGCTACCCTGGGAATGCTGGAGATCTCCTTCTGCATTTGCTATGGAGTAAAACCAACCTCGATGATCTCAGAGGGGTCAGTGTGGTGCTTCATTTTCCTTCTCTGTCCCTGTGGCTGTAAGGAGCCAAGAGCAGAGTGTTCCCTTCACTTCCCTTGGCTTCAGAGCCGCAGGCAGTGATGGATTTTCCTCACAGATCCAACAACCAGGCCCTTCCCACTCTCAAAAACAGCTCTGGTGCACTGCAAGGTACCTTGAGGAGTAGGAAAGGGATTTTTATTGAAGAAAAGAGAAATTATTTCCTTTACAGACACTTCTGTATTGCGACTCTTTGCTGGTTGAAGCTGCAGGTCTGGTCTGGTGCTTCTCCTTCTCCCAGGTGGGGACCAGGGGCTCTCCTGGGACTCCAGGTGGCCGTTCCCAGAATGAAATGCTGATGTGGCCTCTGGTAACATCTCCGTGCCTGATTCCTGAATTGAAATGCTTGTTACTGAAGTGCTTTGTGTGCAAGAGGTCCAGGAAACCTGGAAGATGTTTTCTGGAGGAGTTTAGAGGAGCTTTTTGCTCTTTATTCCCGTCGTGGCTGCGTCTCCAGGCTTGGCTGAAATCCTGCCCTGCCAGTAAATCCTCAGCCAGGCCATGAGTCCGTGCAGCCTCCTCGCTGCTCCTCCCACCCAAAAGTGCAGCCCTGGCACTGCTGTCCCCTCAACCCTGACAGAGCAGAGCCAGAGCAAGGCCTGTCCTAAATCACCGTGAGCTTTGGGTGACCTTGGCTGGAGCTCCTGAATCAGACCTCGTGTTGCAGCCTCTGCAAATCTCTGGTGTGTAAATGCTCTGGAAACAGCCCCTGATTTTTGGGGGCCTCTTGTGGAGATAAAAACTGGATTTTCCTGTGAGAACTTGAGTGGTGATCTTGGTTTGGACTGGGATTTGTTGTCCCGGGTGTCACTTGTCTCGTCTGCTCTCAGTTCTGGTGCTGACTCCCACAGGCAGCTCCTTTCTGCTGCCTGGTGCCCAAAGGGTTTGGTCTTTGGGGGGTGTTGGAACACTCCTACAGGAGGTGTGATCCCAATCCTTTATCAGTGCCCTTCTTGCTGTGTCCATAAATGTGATTTTGGGGGCGTTTTCCTCTGGTTCTTGGTTCTGTCTTGAAGGCTTGTAAACACCCTGGAGGTGTGTTCACCTTAAAATACATGAATTTACTGTGGTTTAATGCTCCTCTCCCTGTACTTTAGGGACTGTCAGATACTCCAGGACTATCCTCCTCTTTCCTAGAAATTGAATAAATCTGCCCTGCTGTATTCCCAGGATTTTTAACTCTGGATTTTAGTTTTCCAGCTGGAAATCCTGTGCTCTGTCCGCTGGGGAATGCTCTGAAGCACATGGAGTTTATCAGTAATTGATGTTTTCTAATAAACCATCCTGTTCTGCAATTAATAAGGATTCATTAAGGAGCTGCCTCTGGTCCAGCAGCAGCAGTAAATCTAAGCATGAAGAAAACTCTGAAATTTATATCTAAAAGCCAGCAACTGAGAGAACGAGCAGTTCACTGTCCATGCTCAGACCTGACAGGATTTGAGCTGAGTTTTACATGGCCCTAAATTTCCCAAGGGTGGTGGAATTGCTGCTGCTTTCCTCGCTCATCCAGCATGTCTGGGGTGCGGGGATGGACACGGAGTTTTGGGCAGCACCTCTGCGTGTGTGAAACAAGCTGAGACAGCAAAATGGTCCTTCCTATGAGTTAAAAAGCTATAAAGAAGTGTTTAATGCTCCGAGTCAGGTGCCTGAAGGCTCCGGTGCCTGCTGTAACCTGGCAGCACTGGTACGGACTGGGAATTCTGGGGCGGGAAGCGTTTGCCTAACCTGGGCCGGCCTTGCTGGCACCAACCCAAAATCCGAGCTGCTCGCATGAACCTGACAGGCCATTGTTTTATTCAAGCTGACGTGCTGAATGAGGCTCTTTTTGCCCATATTCTTTACCTGTCTCGTTGTGTTAAAGTGGGGAGCGCGGGGGGCAGGTGGGCCCAGGCCCCGGCCCCGCTCGCAGGCCTCGGAGCGCCCGGCGCGGCCGACGAGGACCCCGTGGCACAAGAAAGAGTTGCTAAGAACAAATCTCTATTGTTCCCCGTCATCTTTAAATGAGTGTCAAAGTAGGCAGGGGGGCTTTGACCGTTAACCGCACAATTTAGCCGGCCCCTTGTGTCCGGCAGCCCCCTCCGCCTTGGAGCTCCTGGGATGAGAAAAGGCGGCCTCAGCCCCTTCTAAATGGGCCAACTCTTCTCCTTTGTGTGCAGAGTGCCCAGTGTGAAATCCGCAGTGACGTTAAATGTTTTCTAATGAATAATTACTGAAAGGAAATGGAGGAATATATGTGTCATGGATTGTAGCGCGTTAAAATGTTTTCTTTTGGGCACAAAAATGTTGTCCTTCAGCAGCGCCGCGATTGTTTCAGGGAGCCTTTTGTAGGGGTTTGGATTCTCAATGGATTATCTGGGAGCGCTCGCTTTTCCAATAGGAATCAAAAGGGTCCTTTGGCAAACTAATGTTTTTCAAAATGGCAGCCATGAAGCCCATTTAGTATTTAAAGTTTGGGGTTTAAAGAAATGTTTGAACTCGGGAGATTTTCTCACTTTTTTTCTTTCTTTTGATTTATGAAAGTGAAGTGGTTCACCTCGACCTCTCCTCTATTGAGAAAGACAGACAGTCACCCTTTAACAAGTCTATAGCAGACCATGCCCTGGAGACAGACAAGAGGCCTTAAGAACTCTTGGCGTTTCCCTGGGCTGTTGATTAACCTTAAAACCCTCTTATTCTGTATTCTTTTGAAAAGAAATTAGGTTACAATGTGTAAATTTTTCCACAGTATAATTGTATTTATGAATTCTCCTGCCTTGAGGAGCGTGTACAGTAGTGCCAGATGGCCCAAGTGCCTCCCCACACACACATAATATCCCTTTGCCATGGCTGCTGCATTCCTGAGCATGGTCCATGTCCAGCATTCCAGTTCTGTTGGAAATCTCAAAGAGGTTTCCAGAGATCTGTGAAAAATCTCAGCGAAAGATCTAAAAATCAGCTTGTTTTGTTGGCTTGGCTGTGATGGGACGAGCGTAACTTGGTCCTGTGGTGGAATCTGCTCTGCTTTAATCCCTTTTTTACGGGGTTCTCGTTGATCTGAAAACTAAGCCGAGCAGATGAATTCTCAGGAGCCACACCAAAGTTTCCTCGGGAGGAGGAAAATGTTCCCATTGCCCCGGGCTGGCTGCTCCTCCTGGGTGGGGATGTGTCACCCCAAGTCCTGCTGCCAAGATCTGACACTCTGAGTTTCCTTCGGGGACAATGGGATGAGTCCTGACTGCTCCTGGAGCAGCCACGGGGCATCCCTACGGAGCGCTGGAGTCCTGACCTCGAGGTCACTGCCGTAGGAAGATCCAGGATTGCCGGGATGTGTCCGTGCTCCCCCGCTGACCCTGCCAAGTGCCTCTGGCAGAACATCTTCCTTTTCCATTCTCCGTGGTCACGGCCCCTTGGGCCAATTCCTCCAGAGAGCCGAGGGTGGAGCAGAGCCCGAGGGGTTCCTTGTTGTGATCCCTGCAGTCCGGGACTCTTAATGAGCGAATTCCTGGAGAACACGAGGAGAGCAGGATGGGTCAGGGAGCTGCTGACTCTCGCAGTAAACGAGTATTTCCAAAACAGAGCTCCCACGTTCCTGAGGGAATGTGTGTTAACAGTGCTGCTCCGAGCTCAGCTGTGCTGGGCAAGCCTGACACTCTCTATTAAATCTCGTGTCTGTTTTAAATCTCATGTCTATTTTTTATCTCGTGTCTATTTTTTATCTCGTGTCTATTTTTCATCTCGTGTCTCTTTTGAACCACATGACTCCAGGGATGTTCACTTGCTCCACCTTCCCATGGCACCGCTTTTATTTGCTTTTATTTGCTTTTGTTTGCTTTTATTTTAGGAGTGTAACTACAGAGAACAGGCTAAAAAAAAAAACTTTGGTGTCACAGAAATTTCCAGCACGGCTGGAGCTGTGTCAGAGGGGTTTAGGTTGGATCTCAGGAAAGGTTCTTCCCCCAGAGGGTGCTGGGCACTGCCCAGGCTCCCCAGGGAATGGGCACGGCTCCGAGGCTGCCAGAGCTCCAGGAGCGTTTGGACAGCGCTGCCAGGGATGCACAGGGTGGGATTGTTGGGGTGTCTGTGCAGGGCCAGGAGCTGGATGATGATCCTGTGGGTCCCTTCCAGCTCAGGATATTCCATGATTTTGTGATGCCAGGTGGACACAGAGCTGAACGAACAGGCCAAACTGGGCTTTAGGATTCCTATGTCCAGCCTTAGATAAGGCTTGAAGTTTTGAGGGGGTTGGGAAGGAGAAGTTTTTTGCAGTAATCACAACACGAATGTGCTCTGGGTGGGAAGAATTAACTTTTGTTTTGCTTTTCCAAACCCTGATTCTGTTGGGAAACAGAGGGGTGTAAACAACCTGGCTGATAAACAGGTGCTTTTTCCACTTCTCTGTGAAAATGTGCCTTGCTGAGAGTTTTTTTCATTTTAAGTTCTGAAAGGTTTTGTTCATTGTCAGTATTTATTAGCTGAGGATAAGTCAGAAATGCCTTTGCCTGGCTCGTGCTCTGAGGCGCGAGGGAGGAGATCTGATTCCTGAATGCTGCTGGTACACAAGGTATCCTGTGGCACAGGAAGGGCTCTTCCATTTCTGGAGAACTTGATCCTGCCACGAGCCCCTTTAGGAGCTCGTCACCCAGCGAGGTGGGACTTGGGTGGGAAGCTCCTTAAATACAGAGCTCTGAATTCATGGAAGCATCACGTGGAGAACGGACAGGTCGCTTGCTCGTGGATCGCTGGTTTCCCAGATGGATGGGTTTTATCCCGCTAAAAATTGGGGAAATCTCTGTTGTTGGTGCCTTTGGCAGCTGGGCAGAGGCAGGAAGAGCTGGGAGTGGGTGTCCAGCAGGAAAATCATTTCTGAGGGGAGAAAACCGCCTGTTGCATATGAAAAAAAAAGCAAAACCCATGGAAACCGCGACTTAAACTGGGTTTTGCAGTGACCTCTAGTGGGAGCCAAGCCGGGAGCTGCGGGAAGGGGCTGAGGAGCCTGGCCAGGAGCGATGGGATGTATTTTGTGCCCGGATTTGCCCAAATTGCCCATCAGGAAGGTCAGAGCCCATCGGTGCATGCCCAGAGCCAGCCGTGGGTGTTTTGGTGAGAGGCAGAACCCCCTCGAGCTGCTGTCGGCAGCTCCCGGGGCTCGGGCGCTGACAGGTCTTGGATAATTCATTAAAGCGGGAGGATGGAGCATCCCTGCCCAGAGAGGGAGCAGCAAACAGCCCGACACACGATCCAAGGTGCCCGTGGGCCTCAACTCCAGCCCCGGGAATTCTCTGTGGGAGCAGCACGGGCTGGACAAGGAGGTGAGGGGAGGGTGCAGGTAAAGCAGGACTCAGGTGTGGCATAAAACCAGCTCGGAACTTGCGGGGCGGTGGAAGAGAAATCCAGGAGCTCCGGGGTGGTTTGGGGGTGTGGAGGATCCTTGAGGAGATTTTTCTGCTGGTGTGGGGGGAATTGGTGGCCCCAATAAAGCCGGGTCTGCTGGGTTTGCAGCTTTTGGTGCAATTCCCTGCGTGGGTGGGAGCTACGAGGCTTTCAGAGGTTCGTGGGGTGAGCTCGTGCCCACCTGAGGCTCTCACCTGCATGGTTTGGGCTTTTCCAGAGCTTCCAAAATAGCTGTGGCCTCATAATTAATTCTCCTCCTCCCTCTACCTTCATCTCTTCTGTTCTATGCCATTAAACCAAAGAAACATCAGTGGAGCATCAATTGAAAAATGAACTTTTGATCCTCTGGTGAAGATAAGTAATAATTTTGCAAGGTTTCTTTCTTCCTGATTTTTAAGGTTGTTTTCTTGCCAGATCTTGCTTCAAACTGGTACAAACTTTGTCAAAGAAATTGGCCTGTTCTGTGTGACCCTTTCTCAGGAGCTGCAGAGCTCAGGAATTTGTGCTGTGATCCCACAGGGCTCCTTGCAGTTTCCCCGTTGACAGACAAATCCCTGTGGGAAAAGCAAAACCCTTCATTGTAGTGAGGGAGAGGTTTTCTGATAGAGCTCGTGTGTTTAGGCGAGAAAGAAATCTCCTGACTCCTGAGTGATGAGGGAAGGAAAATAATCCTTGACAAGAGCAGTGTCTTGCTGGGATCACGTGCCCTGGTGAGTCCTGGGGCATCTCTTATTCAGGGAAGCACAAAACTTGCAGTGAACTTCCAGCAATGGGTGGGGATAGGGCGGTAAAGAGTGCTGGGATCTTAAAATTATCAGCACCAGCAAAATACTGAGAAAATCTGGGCGTGAAACAGCCCAGCAAAGAGTTCAGGAGTTGTGTCTGGTGGGGAGCAGTGTCATTTACCCATTAACGTACACGGGAGAGAAGTGGGTTAAGGAAACCTGAGCTGGTGGGGGAGTCAGGCTGATCCTTTCCTGCTTCCCAGCTGGGAGAGAAGGGAAAAGTGCCTTGTCCTGAGAGCTCTGTCAGAAGCAAAATCCTATTATTATTATTATTA
>VZRS01009659.1:141781-168673 GCA_013398055.1 Ifrita kowaldi | reverse complement strand
TGGGGTGTTCAGGGGGGCGGCGGGCGGCAGCGCCGGGGCACGGTCCCCCGCCCCCCGCCGCAACTTTTCCCCGGCACCGCTCTCCTCCCTTCTGCTCCTGCGGGAGGAGGAGGAGGAGGAAGAGGAGGAGGAGAAGGAAGGCGAGAACACCGCGGCGGGGACCCCCCTTCTGCCTGCAGCCGGGGTTCCCGGGGCACGGCGGACCCTGCGCGGCTCTCGGCGCTGCCCGGCTCTGCCTGCGGGAGCGGGGGATGCGTTAGTCGCCCTTATCTAGAAAGCCCCGAGGCGCTCCGCTCCCCCCCCCACCTCAAGGAGGGGTGTGGAGGGGGGGGCTGCCCTTATTTAAAGATGATTATGTCCAATCTAATAAACCCCGAGCGGAGCATCGCCCTCCCTTCCCTCCGCCCTCCCGGGCGCTGCCCAGGATGCTGGCGGGGAGGGGATGCGGAGGGGACGCAACCCTCCGGGCGCTGGGTCCCCTCCGCACCCCCTTCCCGCCCTCGGGGTTTTGGGACAGCACCTGCCCTGTCCCTGCCCGTGTTTTCTTCTGTTGTAGCTCCCGCCTCGCCTCCATCCTCCATCTCCATCACCTAGAGGGGAGGAAAAGAAGCTGGAAGGAGGGGAAACCCTCCCTCAGCCCTCCCCCGGGCGAGGGGAGAGGTTGTCTTGGACTCAGGGTCCCTCCTCGGCAAGAGATTTTTCTGCTTTCTCTCTCTTTTATTATTTTTTTCCTTTCCCAAACAATGACACGTGCAGAAAGGTGGGCTGGAGGTGCCTTACCTGAGCAAACCACATCCAAAAGCCAAAAAAACCCCTATGAATGCACCGAGGGAGTGGGCAGCAGTGTGAGAAGCATCTCATCCACCCTCTGCCAGAGGGTACAGCACCAGCGCTGCTGGGGAGAGTTTCTCAAAGCATACAGGTGAGAAAACAAACCCCCAAAGTTTTCTCTTGGTTCCCAAGACTCCCTCACACCAGCACATGGCACGGGAGACTGGGAGAACTTCAGCAAGGAGATACAGTGAGATGATAAGTTTTTTTTTTTATTCCTCCTTTTCATTATTATTATTATTTTCTATATTATTTTCTTTCACTCCCCAACACTATCTGTGGCGGTCAGTCTGAAGCAGGGTTGCCAGCAAAAGCTGGGAGGCCCATTCCAGGGTACAGGCTTTCAAACCAGCAAGGCAGGAGGGAAGGGATTTAAGAATAAACGGCAGGAGCTGGCTGTGTGGGGCTGGGGTTGGGCGGGATTTTTTGTCTTCTCAAGGTGGGAGGGTGATGGGAATAAGGGTGGGGGACTGGTGCTTTTAGTCGGGGGGAGATAGAAAATTACAGTGCTGGAAAAGGTTGAGGGTTAGGAGGGGTGAGCACAGTGCATCTCCAGCTGCCGGGGAAGGAGGCTGTGAGCACACAGAGAGGTGAGGGCATGGCAAGGCTGGGCAGGCAGGGTGTGAAGAGGAAGGGAGGACACCAGGGAGCGAACAAGGCCAGGCAGAGCAAGGATGCCTCATGCAAAGTTGCTCAAGCAACTCCCAAGGACACTTGGGGCGTGAACCACATTCGAGCCCAGCACCAACACCCACTGCTTGCGGGGAGCTGGTGACAAGAGGTCTGCAGCTCTCCTGCCTGCACCCACTGACCCAGCGCCCATCCACTGGCAGTGGGGGCATGGAGACAACCCAGCTCAGGGCTTGGCACTGCTGAGGTGGCCCAGCAAGTGTTGTCCTGGGGCCAACGCCAGCAAGCACTGCTTGCAGTGCGTATTCGTTCAGGAATGAGCCAGGCTCCCGATAGCCCTGTCTACCAGGGCCTGATAAGAGAGGATCCCAGGGGATGGCTAATTTTGAATGGTGGTGGCTTTATTAAGAGGCTGTTTATCCTCTTGCCACACAACATTCTTGCCCAGGTACTCCAAAGAAGCAAGACCCTCAGCAATGTATGCTGGCGTCCGAGAGGTTCGGCAGCACTGCCTCCTCAGGGATGGCCTGGCTGGGATGAATCCAGCATCAAAGCAATAAAACCCCCCAGAGGTGCACCCAGGGGCTCTATATAGAGGCTCTGGCCTGGGCTAAGCTGCTCCCTTGACAGAATGACACCCACAAACAAACAGCTCTGCTGTCTGCAGGGCTGGGATGCACCACGGGCTGCAAAGCCCACCAAGGAGCCCACTTCCTGAGCAGAGGAAGGCTGCCTGCTCTCTCCCTGCCATGCCACGCCCCTGTCTTCCCCTGCTCTGCCTGTCCAAGCCTGGGGCTATCCGGATTTAGGAACCACCGGAGCTGAGCAGGGAGCTGAGGCTGTGAATCGTTATCCCGTGTTGGCTCCTGAGCACTTTCCATCCAGGCAGGTTCCCCTGGCAATCCCTGCCGAGGTGGGGCTGGCGAGGATGAGAATGGCAAGACAATGGGGGCACATCACTGGGCTGGCTCAGCATCTGGGGAACAGACATGCTGGGATGCTGTTCCCATCCCAGCACCACTGTGGGCTACAGAGTAAATCCATGTCATTTGGGTAATTTTTCTTTGCTTTCAAAAAATAAACAAACAAACAAAATAAACAAAAAACCAACCAACCAACCAAAAAAAAACCCTCCAAAACCAAAACAACAACAACAACAAAAAACCCCAATTAACTGACCACTGAGATAATTTTGCTGCCTGTGAACCTGTGAAGAAAAGACTGGTCCTGTGGCTGTGGATAAGGCAGGGATTCCAGGGTAACAGACTAGTGGCAATGTGCCCTCAGCATCTTTTCTGTCTCTCGGGGAAGCAGAGTGGGCATCTGTTAGAGATCCCAGCTCAGAGCCAGCCCATCCTGGCCAAGGAATGCAACAGCCCTGGGATCTTCCATGGAGATGCTCCTCCCAGGCGGGGTCCTGCTGCAGTTCAAATCTGCTGATGATGTTCAGGAGCAAGCAGAAGGATGCTGGCTGGGAGGAAGAAAAGCAGAGTGGTGTCAGAGGGTCAGTTTGGAGGGATATTCCTCAACCCTTCCCCACTCCTTGTCCTTCCTGGCATGTCCCTGCTGTTTGGGCCCTCTGGGCTGTCAGTCTGCAGTCAGGGGTGTTTGGGGCAGGGATTGGGTAAGACAGGCTGCCGATGCTGGGAAGGAGCAGGGGGCCAGGAGCCTCTGGAAGGAGGCAGGGGGGAAGGGGGGAGCCCCATCAAAGGGAGGTGCTGAGCCAGGGCTCTGGGATGGTCCCAACACGGGAGTGAGCTACCCAGGGCTGGTCCAGCCCACACTGGGGGAAGGTGAAGGGCAGCTGTGGGGTGCACTATAGGGGGAATGGACAAGATGACCTTTAAAGGACCCTTCCAACCCCTACTATTCTATGATTCTAGGATTTTAGCTGGAGCAGAGGCTGAGCCTTGCTTTTCCCCACGCCTGTCAAAAATCATCAGCAAAAGCCTTCCTCTCCCTCCACTCCTCCTCGGGAAACCACCAGTGATCTTGACATGGGAATAAAGGCTCTGGGAGAATCCAGCTTTTTTGTTCACGGCCAGGCAGCCAAATCCCGCAAGCCTGAGACAGCAAGCCTCAGCAATCAAAGCCACGAGCGACAGCCGACCCTGCTCAGGGCACAGCCCCAGCCCTCCCTCCTCTCCCTCCCCGGTTCTCCTGCTTTTCCCAAGCAGATTAGGAGCCTGTTCAAACACTCAGGACCCCCGGAGGTCAGAGACGCTGGCCTCCCGCACCAGAGGTTTGTTTGGGAACTCGCTGGGTTTCCTGCTCCGGGTAGGTCTGCAGATAAGCCCTGGTGTGCAGCCGCCGTCTGCTGCCAGCGCCGGTAGGAGTCCACAGTCACACACCGAAAATCCAGCAGCAAAAGCTCCAGAGCCACAGAATCAGAGGATCACAGAATGGTTTGGGTTGGAAGGGACTGTAAAGATCATTTAGTTCCACCCTCTTGCCATGGGCAGGGACACCTTCCACTATCCCAGGTTGCCTGGACACTTCCAGGGATCCAGGGGCAGCCACAGCTTCTCTGGGCACCCTGTGCCAGGGCCTCCCCACCCTCCCAGGGAAGAATTTCTTCCTAATACCTAATCAAAACCTACTCTCTTTCACTTAAAAGCCATCTCCCCTTGTCCTATCACTCACTTTAATCATGCCCTTGTCAAAAGTCCTGTCCCCTGTGTGTTTGTGCCTTGCAAATGGGCACATCCTGTAAGGAATGAGAGACAATCACAGAGACCTCCCATGGGCACTCCCCTGGATTCTCCACGGCCTGGGGGGCTGGGTTCCCCTCACCCTGCAACACCCAGGGAGGTTTGTCTGTGCTGTTCAGTCCCATGAGTTTGGTGACAACAATTTCTCTGCTGAATTCAGCTGTACCCACCTCAAGCCTTTAACAAGCCACGCACACAACCCGAACTGCTTCGGCAATGGAGCCAAGGAATGAATTTAAACAACAGCAAAGGATATGTGTGCTGCATCGTCCTCACACCTCACACCTGCCTCCTCCCCTGTGCTCCGAGCCATGCAGCCTGTAGATTGGCCAGGGCAGCAGGAAGGCAGGGAGTCCACAGAGGAAGCCAGCTAGCCAGGCAGTCGTAGGGGCATCACCTGAGGTGCTTGGAAGCTGGTTCACTGCATCACCACCAGATGCAGCTATTTCAGAGCAGCCTTGGACCTCGTGCTGGAGCCCTGAGCTGCAGCAGAGCTGTGCTTTGGATGGCTCTTGCAAGCTTCCAGTAAGAACCATTTACTTCCAGTTGGGAGGTGAGGATGGTGAAGATGCTCAGCAGCCCACTCATATCTCTGCACAGGGAAGACATTCCCTGCACAACGGCCTCCAAGGACCTTCCTGCATCCCGAAGTTTCACACTTCACCAAGAACTTGCAGGTGCTAAATTAAGACCTGCTAGAGAACAGGCCATGACCTTTGCCAGACAGGGTGTCTCAGATATTGAAAATTATTCCAACTGCTGACAAAAGGCAGGGACTTATCTGCCTTTACGTAACGTAGCTCTGCCAGCAGCCAAGGAGGAAAAGCACACATGAAAAGGCAGGGGGGAAATGGAATCAGCTTCTCACTTCCATTCTGCTCCTGTCATTGGGGAGTTTCAGCCCCATTAAGTCAGGGTGGTTAGTCCAAGCACAGCTCTGTATCCCAGCTCAGTGGGAAGCATTTTCCAAGGGATGCCACGCAGCTCCTGTGCCTGCAGCAGAGGCAGGATCCCAGAGGAGCTGTGCAGGCACCGACGGGAGGAGCACGTTGGTACAAACACAGCAGGGACCGGCTCAGACTTTCAAAATCCCACCCCAGCAGAGCCAAGTCTGCTGGCAGGAGCTCCTGGAGAGCACTACACTCATGGCACTCTGGTGGCCAGGTGGAATAATGACACTGCCTTGCTGCATTTTCGTCGTCTGTGTGCCCACACCAACCCCTGCTTGTTAATCCCTGTTGGAAATGCTGCTCACACGATGGAATCACTTCCTCAATCTGACTTTCCTCGCAGGAGGGTCAGAGCAATTACCTGTACAAACCTCCACCATCTCCTGATAGCCTTCACCCTGCTGCTGCGTTTTCAGGCATTTTCCATGTGTTGCCCAGACAGAAAAGCCATTTGCTGGAGCCAGTCGATAAGACATGGAGTGAACACCTTATCTGGCACTGGTATCTGAAGGATGAGGGAAGAGAGAAATGGTTTGTGCCACCCCAGCACAGATGCAAAGCTCAGCGGTTCCTCGAAATTCACATTTTAAAATCCCTCATCTAACCCCAGCCAGGGAACAGCTGCAGCAAGAAGGAAAGGAGCAGAAGTAAACGAGCACAGTGGCTGGGATGGAGGCAAAGGGGCTGCACTTAACTTTGCTGTCCCTGTCCCCAAGGTAAAGCAGGATTTTTGGCACTGTGAATTAGAGGTGCCGCCTTATTGTTGATCCAAAACTCACTGTCATTGGGACACTCCATCTTGCAGAGAACCTGCTTTGTCATTTGGCAATGAGCAACAAAAAGAAGCTTGAAAGAGTGAGACTCAGCTCTTAAAAGCTGGCCAGCAGGGTTTTAAGTATTTGGGGTTTGGACAAGTTCATCACAACAAGTAAACGCCTCTGCCCTCCCCATTCATTTTTAGAAGAGACAAATAAAAATAGACTTTCCAGAAGAGCCACAGACAGGGGAGAGAGGGGGATGGAGCCACGTGCCAGCTGCCAAGGAAGCTCACAGCCTCCAGCTCACAACTGTGCCATGGACCTGCTCCACCCAGGTCATTCACGACCCACCTCGGGGCAGGTTGGAACCCTGGTTAAAATGTGGAAGAAAGGGTGAGCACATACACACACACGTTCTTCTCAAACAAGAGAAAAAAGTGGTTATCGCAGGCTGGGGACATGACAGCTCCTGGTTGTCACTGGAGCAGGAGAAAGACCAAGAGGTGAACTCTGGCACCACCCACTCCCCAGCAAGTTTTCAGTCGCTTTTTGGTTTGGTTGTTGGATGTTGCCCACAGTGTGGTTTTGGTCCTGCACTGTAGGAAGTGGCAGCAGCCCCAGGAGCGCACCCCCAGGCCAGTGGCAGCCTGGTACCTGTGAGTCCACACAAGTAGAAAGAGCTGGAGGCACCAAGGGCATTGGCTCCTTCCAGCTTTTGTAACCAGAGTGGGTTCCTCCATTTCCTGTAGGACTTGCACTGGGATGTGTCCTGCTACGCTGTGCCTCCTGTGCCAGTTAGCTGAAGCACTTGAACCTTTGGTTTTGTGTTCCTGAACCCTTCAGTGTCTCTATCAATGGTGTTGGGATGCTGGTCCACCTCTGTGGCCCACCTCGAGCACAGAGAAACCTTCTAAGGATGTTTGCTGCTTTGCTCCTGAGATGTTTGTGGCATTTTTTACCCAATCCTAACCCCGGTGCCACCTCCAAACCTTCTCAATCCAGGGTGCTCACCACAGCTGCTGAGCAGAAGGCGGCAAAGCATGGGTAGGAAAGCCTTGGGCAGGACAAGATCTTGCTAGCAAGGACCACCCCTTCCAAACCAGAACCTTCCTCGGTGCTAAAACCTATTGCATCTTTGTAGCCTGCTCTCACAGTCTGCATCTCAGCTCAGTCAGAGCTCATTAGCTGTTTTATCTTTATCCCTAGGCCAGGTTTTCCCCTCAACCATTTCTGTGACTTCTTTTGGAGATGTAGATGCATGAGTGACCCCTGGTTGAGGAGGGTTACTCAAAGGCATCTCTGATCTCCCCTTCATGGCATTGGCAGAGCTGGCCAGCAGCACTTCCAGCTTCTGCCAGCCTCACTGTGCTGGCAAGGAGCACAGAAAAAGAGCAGGAGTCCCAGTCTGGGGAGAGCCGGCAAAATCAGTCATCTACCACGTTGGAGGCAAATCCACCGAGCAAGGTCGTGCTGGTTAAACATGAAGAGGAGAGGCTGTTCGTGCCATGTCCTTCCTGTGCAAGCCTCCAGCTCCTGAATCTGCTGCTGGAGAGTCCCCTGCAGCTCAATGTGGCCACGCAGTCAAGATCCCACGTTATGTCCTTCTTGCAGCCCACGGCACCGTGCCCATTGCTGCAGCTCTCCCACCATCACCCACAGCGATCCTTTCCCTCCTTGCCTTCACTAGGGCCCTGCGGAGTCTGCAAACATGCCATGTCCCACACTGGGCCAAGCAGGAGGAGCTCCAAGGATGCAGCAGTTCCTTGAGCATTGCCCACTGCCCAACGGGGTCTGTGCCTGCGTGGTGTTCCAGGTCAGAGCACGGCTCTCCAGCATTGCCACCGGGGACTGTGGAGGAACGTGCTGCTCCACAGACTGAAGGCAGCTGAGAAGAAAGATAAAGCAAAACTTCATGTTGCTGGGATATTGGCACGCTGGCACTCAAGCGAGCCTCTTAGTTCAAGCTGGTTTTCTGAGCAGAAAACATCAGACCAAACCCATCCAGCAAAATCCCTGGGCACAAGAAAGGGTTGTCCCCGTAAGAGGCTGTTTGGCAGCGCTGCCGTCCCATGCTAGTTCGAGGGATTAAAACAAAAAGACCCTTTTGCTGGTACAGAAGGTCTTCAGCATCGGCTGTATTTTTCCTGCGATCAAACCATGCTGGGGAAAACGTGCTTTTCCAACCTGCTGTGCCCTTGGGCTGAGAGGTGATCCTGGCTGGCTGGGTTTTCCGGCTAACCCCCTGCCCGCACAGGACTGATTTCCCCGGCCAGGCTGCCAAAGCACCACCAGCACTGGAAGCTGAGAGGTGTCCGCACCCCACCACGAGGCCACCGTGAGCCCCGAACGGGGCGGGCATCGCCCGCACTAGGCGCGCCAGCGTGGCGGGGACCCCGGCACCCACCGGCCCCGGAGAAGGTGCTGCGGTTCTTGGTCTCCCCCCAGTGACCACATATGACAAAGCAGCAGGTCTGGCTTATGCTGGGGATTTCCAGCCCCACGAGCAGAGCTCTAGGCTCCCAGAACGGTGTGTATGATTACCAGGTAATTATACCAATCATTATTTCCCCGAATCCTCCCCACGGGTAAAGCCCTCTCGCTGGTGTGCAGGCTTGCGTTGCCACTTTGGGAAACAAGACTCTATTTCTCCCATACACCAGCACTTGAAATGTATATATTCATTCATTAAGGAGCACTGACACCACTGTGGCAAATGACCTGTCAACAGATTTACAGCAGGAAGTCAGTCACTGCCTCCGAGCCTGCGCTCCTAATGTAATTAAAGTCCTCTGTTCGGAATTCGTTGTTAATTAATATTCATGCTCTGTTCCCCATCTGCCATTCCATGTTACTGGATCCTTCTGAGATTGATCAAAGGGATATTAAGGCAGCAAGCAGACAGAGAAAGAGGGGCTGCCTGGTGGGAAGGGATTGAATCAGCTTTTGGTAGAGGAGCAGGATTGCATCCAGGACCCCAACTGCTTTGGGAGGGGATATCTGAAGCATCATCCTGATTTGCTCCATTGCTGAGGGCAAATAAAAGGGATGGTGAGAATGATGGATCAAAAGACAGACACCACTGGCTGGCTCCTGGAGTCTCTCAGGGCTTGCTTCAGCCCTCAGAGGGAAGTGAGAACCATCTCTGGAGCTGGGTGCTGAGGATGAGCTGGCAGCTGGTGCTGTGAGCGAAGCCTAACTGAGACGAGTCTCATTGCTGGCCCTAGTGGTTTGGCCTGGGGGATCAGCCATGGCAGCCCAGCCCTGTGAGCCAGACCCACAGCACAGTTATTTGGGGGTGGAGGCTCAGAGGGAGTCCCCAGGGAAGCCATACTCACCTGGGCATATGCAAGGAAGACACGGATGTGTGGGGTGCCAGTGGACACCAAAAGGCTTTCCCAGTCTAGAGCAGGGCATGCGAGGATATTTGCAGCGACACTGGCCAGCCACTTAGTGTGGGCACAGCCCTTGCAGTGACAACACACCAGGTGCTCCTCTCGCAGCAGGCCATGGGCTGTCCCTGGCCCTGGATGGGCACTGAGAGCTTGCCCCACCCCTGCACAGGCTGGAGGTCTCCTCCTCTGTAGCAGTTCCATAAGTGCTCAGCACGGATCCCAACACAATCAGACACCCATGGGGACAGCCACAACTCCTGTCCCGAAAATGCTGAAACCAGGCACACACTGCCCACTGCTGTGGGTGGGAAAGATGTCCCATGTCACAGCCTGAGAGCCTGGTGGTTGCCATCCCACTGAGCATGTGGGCTGCTATAAACGCAGTGCTCAGCAGTGTGAAGAGGCCAGGCTGGAGATGTAGTGGCCCTGGTAGTGGCCTGCAACACCCCACTGCCCCGTCTCCAGGTGCTGGAGGTACATCCCTCATACTGACCCCATATCATCCCACCACCCCATACCCAGATGCTGGAGATGCCAGAGCTGAGCATCCTTTGAAATTAAGGGTACTTCATGCCCTGCAAAACCTCTTGAAGACCCCTCCTGTTCCCAGGATAGCTGTGGGTCTGTGGTTGGTGCAGACAGGTAGGCAGCTGGAAGGCAGGTCTTGCAGTCAGCCTCCCTCAGCAGGAGGGCACTGCCCCTCTCCTTTTCCTGGGCACCTCCTCTTCCCCAGGAAAGGTGTCACAGGGACAGGGTATCTCAGGATGGAGGTTCCCAAGGGACCAGAGGGACTGGGCCTCTCAGCCAAGCCCTGAGGGACAACAGCTCTGTTGCAGGAGCGCTGTAAGTGGGGTTTCCTCAATTAACAAAGTCCACTTTGAATGGTTTTTAGATCCTTCAACACAATCGTAGGGCTTAAATTGGATGCACCCTGCTCTGCGAGCTGAGTCCTGCCAATACCTCCTGTTTATATCTGAACAATCAAAGCGATTTATTCCTCTGCCTAAAGCACGGCTGCTCCTTGGCCATCCATCCATTATCCTTATCTAGCTGTCCTAGTTAGGAGCTGAGCGATCCATCTCGCCCACCCTAATGTACGCCGAGCGGCTCCGCGCGCTGCCGCGCTCCGAGAGGGCTCTGCTGGAGCAGACGGCACGGGCCGGGTTTTCAGCAGCGCTAACGCAGTTCCACTGACGTCAGCCAGAGCCACCTGTCATCACCCTCCTGGAGAATTAAAGCCTAGGATGATGGGCAGAACCAAGGTGGGCACTGGAGGGATTTGCAGTTGTAACCAGGGCCGGATGTGCCAACAGGCGTGCCATGGAGCACGTGGACGCTGTGCCCTCAGTGTGCAGAGCCCAGTTAACCCAGAGGACTTCTTGATTCTCCTGATTAAACTGGAAAAGGGGATCAGTGGTGTGGCCCTGGGGCATCATCTTCTCGTCTGAGATGAAAAGATCACACTGCTCCTGTGTGGGTAACCAACAGTGGCAGCTGCACCCTGGGTCCCCACTGTCCCTGCCTGGGATGTTGCAGAGGGGCTCAGGGGGTGTCCCAGGTAATAGCAGGGTGCTGCCCTCCTGCCTCCTGGGGAAGAGAGGTTCCACACCTTGTAGCAAGTGTGGTGCCGTGAGGATGTTACAACCCTGGAAGTGTTCAAGGCCAGGTTGGACGGGGCTTGGAGCAACCAGGTCTAGAGGAAAGTGTCCCTGCCCACAGCAGGGGAGGTTGTAACAAGATGATCTTTAAAGGTCCCTTCAAAACCAAACCAGTCTGTGATTCTATGATCTATGGGCATTGGAAATTAGTTCAGAAAACGTGTTGCCACCTCTCTTCTCATCTTTCATCGGGGACAAACAGTTGTGATAAGCTGAAGCTCCTTGTCTGCAGCAGGCAGGTGCCCAGCAAGGAGCAGTGGGATTTGTGCTCTCTGTCCCACTGTCTGTTGCCATCCTGGGTTCTATGGGGACTGTTTGATCCCACAGCCACGGACTGGGGAGTGCTGAGATTCAGTCGTGCAGGACACACGGAAGGTCTCCACCCTGCAGAAGGCATGGCTCAGGGAGGATGGCACTGGAGCTGCTCACCACGTGGTGGGCACGTCTGGGTCAGTGGGTTGGGTGACCACTGCTGAAACTGTAACTAAGCAAAATAATTCTAGAAGCTTAAATAAGCTACAAAAGGCACAGTGTCCCTCTAAGGAAACCAGGAGGGGTTTGCAGCTCCCCTCCAAGAGGGTTCTCTCTCACCAAATTTCACCTCTTCCGGTGAAGCACCGGGTGAAAGAGTTTTCCCAAGGAGATTCAGGAAGAGTGTTTAGCCACAGGCAAACCAAATGGCTTTCCCATGTCTTCTCTCTTGGAAAAAACTGACCCAGTTTGGCTGAAAATTTCCACAGAAATTCAGGTTGAGGTAAACTCCTAGGAAACAATTTCTGCCTTAATGTCTGTGTTTTGGCATCGTTCTGAGTAATGGGAAACACAGCCCCCCAATGGGAAGTATTGGGCAATCTCAGTAACTAGTAACGTTATCTGCCCTGTCTACGAGAAGACAATTAATTCTCATTAATTTATCCTCTTTGCCTTTGAAGAGGATTTCTAGACTGGGGGGCAGGGGAGAGAGAGAAGACAAAAAAAAGAGAAGAAAGCAATGGAATTAGCCAACCTCCTCCAGATTTGAATCACGCTAGATCTGTGAGACGGCACCTGGCAGAGCAAGGAGAGGTGTTAAGGGCTGTGGTTAGGAGACCTCTGAGCTCATCTAATAAGCAAGGAAAATGTTCCTGCCACTGCCATCTCTGAGCAGGACCTTGAACAGTTGGGTAATATAAGAGGAAGTTCCTGGGTCATGAAGGAAAAGGACATGGTGGTAGGAGTAGGGCAGCAGCACTTCTGAAAAACAGTCCTGGAGAGGGAAAATCAGGTGTTTTCATGGAATTTGAGACCATTTCCATCTGTGCAGAGTGGGAAAGCAATGCTCATGTTGGGATTCTCCATTGCATTGGTGAATGTGGCTTGCAGCCTGCCTGGAAGCAGGACACTCACAAATTTTTGCGAAAGTGCTCAATTTGGAAAGATTTCTGGCCTGAGAAATTCATGGTTTGGAATATCCAGAGAAGCTCTAGGTAAGCACCTAAAATTTGGGGAACCAAGGCAGACCCAGACCCTTCAGGCCAGTGCCTACAGCTGGGTACCAGGCAGCACAACTTGTTTCCCCACTTCTGCAGCCAACTTGGTAGGTTGAAGTGGGGCGAAATGACCTCCCTGACCACGCACCTTCCTTGACATCACCGTGGCTGGATGGACACACAGGTACTGAGCATCACTGCTGCAGCACTCGTGCAGTCTGACCCAGTGAGCCACCAAGACGTTTTGAGCCACGACTGGCTGTCTTCTGGAAATTCCTGGGTAGATTGTGCCAAAAGATCACCCAGGTTTGACAAATTTAGCTTGCTGTAGCATCAGATGACTCTGTCCACAAGCCAGGTTGATCGCAGAGCCGCTATAAGAGCAGGGACAACAACCACACACTTGGAGAGAAACCCACAAGCCAAAAAGGTGGTTTTGTGCAAAGAAACACCTTTCACCGAGCTTAAGTCAAGCAATGAAATATTCATAGGACACTAAAGCAGTGGGCTCCCTGGCTGCCTCCTTATGGGAATCCAATAATACTGGAGACAGCCTTAATTCAATATTCAAAAAGCCTCTTTCTCTTTCCCTCTCTTTCCATCTCCTCAATGTCTATTTGGGTTCAGAGACCTTTTGGAAACCTCAGTTTTATATGCTGGATGCATTAGTGGAGAAAGAACGGTGGAGAGGAGAAATGGGGGGAGGAGGAGCGGCAGCACAAAGATGGGGATCACACACAGGACAGCTGGGGATTTCTGGTCCCCAGGCAGCCTGAGGATGCTTGGCTGCAGGATCTGAGCCAGCTTTTCCCAAAGGCACATCTGCACGGCTTTTTTGGGGCAAGGCCCACGCTTGTGCTCAGACATGGCTGGTTGGGAGGCATCTCTGGTCCAAGAGCTGTGTAGCCGTGGCTGTGTGGTCCTGCGTTCCCACAGACAGACTCACTGCAAAACAGGCTGCCCTGCTCAGCTGCGGTCGATGTCAGCAGGCCTGAGACCGTTTTTGGTTCGGCATCTATTCTGCAAAAAAGAAATCACTGAAGGGGAAACCTTTGTCCACCAGCATGGACTGAAAATTGTGGTAGCTGGGCCCAGGTGCTGACAGGGATAAAGCCCTGAGGCCACAGTGATGTGGGTGCTGTTCACATGGACAGTCAGCATCAGTCAGGGTGAGGAAGTGGATGCTGGCAGGGCTTGAATGAGCCATTTGGGGGCTTCCTGGTTGTTAGTGATGCTACAGCTCACAATCCCCGACCTGGAAGAGTGATACTGACATCCTCCACCCCATTTCAGAAGGAGGCAGAGGTCACGTTTTGGGTGGAATGGCACTAAGCTAACCTCCAGAAGTCAATACTGACATACAGCTGCTCCATGCCAGGAGATGGGCACTGTTTTGTGCTGCAGCTGGATGGGAGGGAGCTGTAGCTCTGCTGGTAGGACCTTTCTTCCAGTGTGGGAAGGGACAATACTCAGGGTTGTGACCAAAGCACCTCCAGCATTGTTTGCCGCCCCTCCAAATACAAAAATAGGCAGCAACAAAGGATACAAGCAGTGGGCTGTTGCTTTCCACAACATCCACGGACACCATGGGGGCTGGATGCTGTAGATGCTGAAGCTTCACACCCTTGAGACAAATTCAGGGAAGAAAGTCCCCAGTTTGTCATCCACAGCTTTGAATGACAGTGCTCTATACATGTTGCAGCAAAGTGAAGATTTAGAAGAGCAACAGCTTTCCAAGCCCTTAGCAGAGTATTCCCCCGCCCAGAATTCTTTCCCGGAGAGTATTTAAAATCCAATTATTTACTCCACAATGAACTGGTTATTCAGTTTCTTCTGGCATCTCCCAGTCACGAATGCCCTCAAGCAGATCAGTTTCGACCTTCAGAAAACCTTTCTATCAGCATTTGATCTTGTCAAGCTCTTTTTATAGCCACTCTTAAAGCTAAGTGGGAGCTGCTCGATGGTTACCTGCCATGCCAGAGCGCGCAGACAGAGGCCAGACAGCAGGGACAGGGTACAGCTCCTATGCAGGAGGCTCCAGAGCACCAAAGATGGTGCAAACAAGGCACAAAAATGGTGAGAAATGGACAAAAGTCAGGTCCATGCTCATGTGCTGGGGTGAGGATGGAGAGTTCCATACTGCTCTGAGCTGCTCCCCATCTCCACGGCAAAGCAGGAAGAGAAAGGTGCTCATCCTGCTGGTACCATCGCCCTGCTTTGGGGGCTGTGCTGGGGTGAGGATGGAGAGTTCCATACTGCTCTGAGCTGCTCCTCATCTCCAAGGCAAAGCAGAACCCCTTTGGGGAAAAGAAAGGTGCTCATCCTGCTGGTACCATCGCCCTGGTTTGGGGCTGTGCTGGTGCATCCCACAGAAGGAGAGCGTGAGCAGGATGTCTGCGAGTCCTTTCACACCTGCTGCAAGAGCCTGGCACTAGTGAGGCCCTGGCCAAACTCCATCAGGACCCGACATGCTGTCTCCCCTTACTGTGCTTTCCATGGCAGAAAAGAGATTTCTTCCTCTCTTCCTTGTCCTAGCATCTCCAGGCCTGATGCTGATCATGCAAACACAGTTCCTTCTCCTTGCTGGTCTTTTATAGATTCTGGTTGCAGCTACACTTGCAATTATTTTAAGACTTTCTGGCAAAGAACCAGTCCCACAGATTAGTGTTTTGTCCAGCACATTTCCCTGGACACTTGGAGCCAGTGCAGGTCTCCTTCTGGGATCTCAGGAAGCTTTCTTTGTCCCTCTACTCTTTGCTGGTTTTCCAGCTGCATCCCAGCCCTGTCACCCCATAACACTCACTTCCTGCCCCATCTGCCAGTGCCTTGGGGCCACCCTCTCCCCTTTGTGGCTCCAAGCCAGGTGGAACAGCTGGACTACATCTCCTAAGGGGGACAGGAACTTTCTCCTTCTGGAACATTTGGCACTGCCTGGCATCACCTGGCCCATGAAGAGGAGGAGCAAAGGTGCAGCGCACCCAAAGGACGCTCCCAAAAGGCACTGCTGATTCACTGGCAAACAGGAATTTGATGGTGTCGGGCTCAAACTCTTCCCTGTCTAATGCAGAATCTCGGATACAGCATGGCAAACCACAACCCTAACACAGACACAGCTGTGATGCCGTAGCACTGCTGAGCATCTGGGCTGGAGAGGTGAGGCAGGTGTTTGATCCCGTGGCAAAGTGTCCCTGGAGTAGGCATTTACCTACTCAAAAGCTAGTTGGTTTGTGGTGAGCAGAGATGACAATGCTTGCTTTTCTCCAGGTTTTGAGTCTTATACTTTAACTCCCAGTTTCAGAGGTCCAAACTCGGCTTTTTCTGGTATGTGGGGTATTGTGCCATGATGGCTCTTGGTGAACACCCGGATATAGTTGGTGGATCTTGCAGACTACACAGGGAACACTGATGCTTCAGGTGGGAAAGTAGGTGATAAAGCACATCCACACGAGGTTACGTGGGAGATGTGTGGCAGAACAGGGACAGGATATGGGGTCTACAGTTACACCCCCCTCATCCTGATCCCTTTCTTCACAAAGACAGCTTGAAAAACCTGAAGATCCCTCTTTGCCCAAAGCTCTTTGGCTGCTGGTGGGTGAAGGACAAGCTCTGCCCTGTGCAGCAGTGGGTGCTGGGGTATCCCCACAATCCCACCTGCTCCCAGCTTCTCCCCTGATGAATGCCCCGAGGAGGTGGGGCCAACCACAGACCCATAAACCTTCCAAGAAGACCTCTGTGAGGAATAATGCAGCTGATGGATGTTGCCTGTCTGCATGAATCATCTGCCAGTAGGTCACGAATTACTCAGATGTGTCTGTTATCCCGAATTATTCCCTGATTCACGTGGCAGCTTACGCAGGAGTTCCTTGATTAGATTGATCAATATCGAACGCCCTGGCGTGTTGGCCTGACCTTCTCATCCATGTAAGCCTCCAGGCCATAAACCACTCTTATCCAAAATCTTGACCTCATGTTTAATTCTATCACCGCTGACGTTAACGGAGGTTAGTTAGGCTTGAGCACGCACTGGAAGTTAAGCTTTCCTGTACCAGGGCCTCCATGCATTTCCCAGCCCTGACTGATGACCTGAATTCAAGGATGCCTTTTCCCTGGCTTCGGCAGGCTTCAGCTTGGCACACGCATAATTCCTGGAATCAGTTCTCCACCACTGATGATGAATCAATCATTTGCTTTCTGAACGTGTTCCACAGAATTCCCTCAGCCTTCAACATGCTGGCAGGCTTTCCCACCACAAAATTAGTTGGCTCTACAATTCTTGGGATAGTGAACACCCCATGTATGGTTCCTGTCTGGAAGCAAATGGATTTAAACATTTGAACTTTTGTGGGATGACCTTTTTCAGCAGGCCCCAGACTTGGTGAGAGCCAGACTCAACAAAAAAGGGTTGGTGAGCAGAGGGTGGCTGAGGAGAAGGAATGGTGCACAGGGTTGGTGTATTGACATCAGTCAGATGCCTGGTGCAGTCTAGAGAGGGCTTTTTTTCACAGGTTCAGCAGAGCCCTGGGTACCTGACCTCACCTGAGTGGTTTGATGGAAAATCCCTGTGATGCTCAAGGTGAACACACCTCACGTCACATATCTGTAAGACTGGCTGGTTTGCTTTGTTGTGTAAAGCCAGAAAATCATCCAGGCTCCCTCTCTGGTGAGTGAAAACACAAGCTATAGTTCAACCGAGCAGTTGGTTTATCCCAGGTATTTGGGACAACTGGCACAGATGGGATGGATAACTCTCACACAGCTGCTCATTCAGTCCTTTGGTCATTGAGGGACATTGGGCAATAGCTTTTGCTGCAATAACAAGCTGTGGGATGGCTGAAGCTAGATAGAATGAATCCTACCTCTTGGTGCCCACCTGCACCTTTGCAGAGCTCTCCCACTGTCTGAACATCCCATTCTCCAGGGTCCACTTCCACACATTATCCCCCACGGCTGCTGCATGAGGAAGGCTGCATCTTCACAGCCAGCAGTGGGAGAGGAACAGGCAGGGCACCCCAGTCCACAGGGCAAACCTTATTTGGCCTTTCGCACTGAGGATCCTTCTGCCAGGAACAGGGACTTCCCACAGTATCTCCTTGTGCTTCACTAATTTTACTGGCAGAAAGCTGTTTCCTCCATTCTTCAGAACTCTTTTGCTGCAGCTTAAACAAATCACTTCTTGCCTTTTTCTCAAGAGACACTTTCTTCCCTTTTGGGGCAGTTTTGGATATATTTGGAGCCTGTTTCTACACCCTCTCCTCAGACTTCTCTGCTCTTGGTAAACTGCCCCAGCTCCCTGGTCTCCCCATGCCGGCTAGTTTTTCCACACTCACACAGTTAAGTTTCCAGTATTTGTGAGGCCACTGAAAACCAGGATTCATCCATCTCCACAAGCTGATTGTCAGCATCCAACAGAAGAGCCCAAAGTCAGACTGAGAGCAGCCTTGCAGGGAAGGACTTGAGGGTGGCAGTGGGTGATGTGCACTCACAGCCCACAAAGCCACTCGTGTCCTGGGTGCATCGGTGGCAGCAAGGCCAGCAGGGCCTGGCAGGTGATGCTCCCTTCGGCTCGGTGAGACCCTGTCTGAAGCACTGCATCAGCCCTGGGGTCCCCAGCATGAGACGGACACGGGCCTGCTAGAGGGTCACCAAAAGAACCCAAGGGCTGCAGCTCCATCCCTTTGAGGAAAGGCTGAGAGAACTGGGATTGCTCAGCGTGGCAAAGAAGCTCCAGGGAGACCTTACTGCAGCTTTTCAATGGCTAAAGGAGGCTTATAAGGAAATGAAGACTTTTTGCCAGGCCATGTCATGATACGACAAGGGGGAATGGCTTCCAACTGACAGAGGGCAGGTTTGATCAGATATTAGGAAGACATTCTTAACTGTGAGGGTGATGAGGCCCTGACACAGGTAGGCCAGAGAAGCCATGAATGAACACTGCCGCATCCCTGGAAGTGTTCAAGGCTAGGTTAGATGGGGCTTGGAGCAATCCAATCTAAGGTGTCCCTGCCTGTGGCAGGGGTTTGGAATGAGAGGATCTTTAAGGTCCCTTCCAACCTAAACCGTTTTGTGATCCTCAGACCATGATTTGGACTTTAGAAAGGTGTCCCTGCTTTCCTAAAGGCACACAACTCCAAGGCCTGGTAGGGAAGTTCAATGGGGCAGGGGATCCCGAGCACCTCTGGCAATCACATTACACGAGCTTGAGTGCCAAAAATGGGGCTGGGGGAAGCTGAAGTCTGAACATTGGCCCAGTGTGTGGGTGCTTATGTATTGGCATAACAGAAAACACATTTCCAAAAAGGAATAAGTCATTTTTGCCAGTAAGTTTAATTGTTGAACACTGCCTCTCTTCAAACTATTCATGAACAGATGACAACTTTCTGTAATCATTAGTCCTAATTATTCACTCCACCTCTCCTATTAATAACATGCAGGCAGCAGATTGACAGTAAACAGCTCCGTGCAATTATTTTGGTCAGCGAAGTTTGAAACAGAAGCAGCGCCAGGTATTTCTGATGGGGCACAGATTGCATGGCACATCCCTGCCTACCCACCACGTGGCTATGAAATCGTAGAACCGCATTTCTGGTATGAATGCCCCCATTTGCAAAAGGAACACGTGCCATAAAGCTGCTGGTTCCCAGGCTCAAAGGCATTTGTTTGAATATCATTGAACGGTGAATACAAAGAAGGACCAAAGCAAATATATTTTACAGAGCTCAATAAATCACCAGCCTCAACTTTGCAGGAAGCAGCTTTCTCTAGGTCCACAGTGTATCTGTGTATTGACAGTGAGAAAATTTCCCACCTGAAACTAGGAGTGATTTATTGCAAGGGTACATGCAGAGTAGGCGATATTTAATTAGCATGATGTCAATTAGCTACATCACCTTGGTTTCCTCCAGTCACACCATGATCTAAACATAATAAGGCACCTGAGCTGTATTTGCAACCCTCTGCCTTTCTCTCCTTGTTACCTGGGCAAGGATCCTGGACAACACCAAACCATCAGTAAGTTACTTGAGGCTTAATGGTTTTAAGGGGCATTTGAGGCTGTAGCCCTAGATTTCACCTTTAGCAGGAAATAGAAATAGGAATCTCCTTTATGCACATAGAGACCTAAATTTAAAGCCTTAAGGCAGGCAAAAATTGACTGCTCCCAAGCATACACTCATCCCTTGGAAAGGGCAGCTGCGGCATTAGCTCCGGACAAAAATCCCTGCAAGAGGAAGCGTATTGACTTCTGAGGGGGAGAGCTCCTGTCTTGGTTTTAAATTCACTCAAGATGCAGAGTTTATTCAATTATCAGCTGTCTTTAAACTGGAATGTGGCTTCACTCCAAATATCAGCTGGGCAGGGGAGATGATGACAGCCAGGTTAACCCTTTGTTTACCTTCCAGCTAGACTGAGGGTGGGCAGCAGGATGGCCCTGAGCAACCTGACATGCATCCACCATGCATCTCCAAGGTTAAAGCTTTTGGCTCAGTTCCTCACACCCACAGAAAGGGATTTAACACTGGCTATGCCTAGGAGGACAGGTGGAAAAAAAAATATCCATGTGGTGTGGTACCCAATGGGAGGATGCTCTGTTCACAAGCCCCTTTTTGTAAGGGGACCCCATGCAGCACAAAGGACTCTCTGTCCTCAGGGGAGACCCAGGGCTGTAAAAACAAAGAGAGACACCGGGAAAGCGTCTGGTTCATTATTCCCCTCTGAAAAGCCCTCCAGCTTTTTAAAGGAAGTCTCTGGCTATTGAGGGGGGGTGTGGATTAAGACTGAGATTCATTGGAAGAGGCAAAGGGGAGAGCTGGCAAGATTTAAATCCTCCCTAAATGCCTTGGGAAGCATGGAGGGTTTTGGGCTGGCAGCCGGGCCCACATGCCAGCAGATGGGGCTCCTGGGAGAGGTCAGAGCTGCAACGGTATAGAACACTTTGCTGGTCTAGGATGCATCTGAAACACTGGAGGGGCACCACTCCCATAGAGGTTACTTTAGTGCCACTGGTTTTGCTGGGACTGTACAGCCATGCTCATCGGTGGCTCTGCAGAGCTGATGCTGGACAGAAAGCAAGCACCAACCAGTACAGCTTTTTGAGTGCTGCTCAGAGTCTATATTCAGCCATAAATACAAACTCTGCCGGAGTAGGAAGGTTATGCTGTATTTGGGATGTTAAAGCCCAAAGCTGCTGTTTTCTGGGAATCCCTTCTGTGTTTCACTGCTCTGACTCACAGCACCATCCTCGCCTCTTGCTGCTGGCTGGGATGCTCCTGCAAAGCAAGATTTGCTCTCGAGGGAACCGGGGAGCAGAGCCCTTTCCCGGCAGCAGGCAGAGATGGGAAGCTGCATCTGTCCCCTGCGAGAAGGACGGTAAATGGCCTCTTGCCTTTGTCATTACCTCGCAGAGATGAGTCTGGGAAGCAGCGAGCTGCAATAACCGCGTACGGAGCATCTTCACCTGGGCTGAGTTTGCCCTCTGATGGCAAGCGCTGGTACTGAGAAGCAGCAGCTCTCAAAACCACGTCTTCCCTACTCCAGCTAATCGCCCCGATGCTACACCGGCATGTCAGAGTGCTGCTGCCATGGAGGCACCCTCAGCTGCGAGGCTGAAAATTGTCCCAGTGAGGGCAGCTTCTCCTTGGCCATGACAACCCAAATTGTGCCCAGACTGACACGGGGCTGGGGGTGGCAGAGGCCAACTGAGGCACTGCAGGGATGCTACAACAGCTTGAAGCAGGTAACAAGACCAGAGAAATTTTTTAATAGACTAGTTTGAAAAAGAAACAAAGGAAAATAAACTCCCATGGAGACAGGCTGGGAGAACTGGGGGTGTTCAGCCTGAAGAAGAGAAGACTTCAGAAAGACCCTAGAGCCCCTTCCAGTGTCTAAAGGGGCTCCAGGAGAGCTGGAGAGGAACTGTGGAAAAGAGCCTGGAGCGGCAGGGCAAGGGGGAATGAATGTCTTCATACAGACAGAGGGTAGGTTTAAATGGGATATTAGGAAAAATTTCTTCCCTGTGAGGATGGTGACGCACTAGAACAGGCTACCCAGAGAAGCTGTGGTTGCCCCATCCCTGGAAGTGTTCAAGGCCACATTAGACAAGGCTTGGAGGAACCTGGTCTATTGAAGGCTGTCCCTGCCTATGGCAGGGGGTTAGAACTAGATAAACTTTAAGGTCCCCTTCAGCCCAAACCATTCTAAGATTCTATGGCTTTCTACCAGCCATCTACAGCTTACCCCAAACTGACAGCTGACTCTCTTGGGGGGGTTCTTGCACCACAGAGACAGCAGGCAGGGGAAGCAGCCAAGGGCTGCCCCATGCAGGGGACAAGCCAGGAGCGCAGGGTAACCCCAGCACAGCAGGGCACTCATCAAGAAGGGTCCAGCCTGAGCACAGCAGGGAGGGCTCGATTCTTGTAGCAGGGTCTACCAGTTCTCAGACACAGCAGAGGAGTCAGGTCCTAGGCCCATCCAGAAGCAGCAGATGAGGCAGGACTAGAAACCAGCTACTCACAACAGGTAGGTTGGTACCAGATCCCAGCCAGAGAGAGGGTTAGGCACTATCACCCTACATCCACAGCAAGGGGAGAAGTCCTGGGATGACCTTAAATACAGTGCCTGGGCCAACTGCCTGAGGATGTGTGGGTGGAGGTCCCAGATGAGGCTGCTCAAGGCAATCAGCACTCTTTGGTGCCCCCAAAGTCCTGACACCTGGCATGATGCTGCCTCTCCTCTGTTTCTCTGCTGAAAGAGAGCAGCTGTGGGTGCCCCAGGTCTGGGAGTGTTGAAGGCCAGACTGGATGGAGCTTGGAGCAACTTGGTCTAGTGGAAGGTGTCCCTGCCCATGGAAAGGGGGACTGGATGATCAGTGAAGTCCCTTCCAACACAAACTATTCTGTGGTTCTATGATTTTTGCCTTCCATAGTAATAAAGGAGGCAGTTTTCAGAGATAGCAGCACATGCTCATGTTCAAAGACCCAAATGCAGTCTGCTAAATATTTGTTTCATACTGTAAGAGCACATAACTGCATCAGTGTTATAATATTTTGTGAAAGAGAAATCAGCCTAGACATAGATAGATACCAAAATCATCTTTATTAAAATGATTATTACAGTTAGACAAGAAGTTAATTTGGTCGTGCTTGTGTTTAGACATGGTGTATTACCTGAGTGGGAGTGACAACAGGGGCTGAGTTGGGGGGTGTCAAGGGGAGCGGGTAAGGAAGATGAGCATTGTCACTGCACTGCATGAGAACCAGAGAGTTTGGCAGAACTTCAGCATCCCAAGGCAGACCTGGGGTTGCACAAACTGAGTCTGGGTCAAGCCTGTGTGTGTGAGAAACCATCTCTATCCATGCTTATACTGAGCAGAGGGTTTAGTTAATATTTGCCTAGAAAAGCTACTCTTAATACAAGGTCAAACACTCCTGGAGCAAAAGGACGTGCCGTGAGGGGACCTCCACTCTACCCCAGACATATCCCTTATGGTGTGGTGTCTAATAATGGGATGGTATCATCATTTTTCCTGTGTAAAGGGAGCTTCATCATTTTGAGCAGTGAATCAGGTGCTTCTGCTGCTGTAGGTCAGGCTCCTCTGCAGCTTTGCCTCAGTGTACACACATTAAAATAGCAGTTTCATGGACATTTCTCTTCAGGTCTCTGTAGAGCCTGGAAACTTTGAAGACAGTATTGCAGAAGAATCACCAAATTATTTTAACCTCATTTTAGTTCAATCAAGTCGAATTTCTCTTCAGAAGACCAGAATGATGTAGTTGTTTGCAGTGCAAAGAAGACACTTCTACCAGATATGTCTTCTTTTTTTTTTCTTTAATAGATCTGAACTTTTTAATCACAGCAATAAATTTAAATATTTTATTTTTGCTGATTCTTTGTTTCTGAAAGGGGTTAAACCATTTTTGCTTAAAATCCCTATGTCAGCTTGGAGTTAGCCTAAGGCTGAGGCATCAAATTACATCTTGCAAGTAGCAAAGGTGTTGCTATAAAGCATTGAAAAAAATATTTCTTTTAAGAACTCTGTATAATCTTAAATAGATGTCTCTAAGCATCCTCCCTCCTAGCACTACTTGCTTTTGCACTATTAAACTAGAAAAGAAATTAAAAAAACAACCAAGCAACTCTGTCCCCCACAGTTCCTGCTGTTCTCATATCCCAAGCAGCCTGAGTTAACCTAAATTGTGTATTTTAACAACAAAATAATCTTTCACAGTCAAGTTTTGGGTGATGGCCAGACATGTACCTGAATTTTTATATGAGCAATTAGTTCCTACCCCTGTATCAAAGCACGGTCATTAAGTGCATCATGGCCCCGCTCAGGGTTCTTCACTGTGGAGGAGATGTCTGCTGTGGGCAGGGAGCACTGAGCTGTGTTCCTCCATCCCCTCCAGATCCCCATGTCTCTGTGCCTGACTGCAGGAATTGAAATTCAGAGGTGTGTCCTGGCTTCTCCTAGTAAACTGGGGAAGGAGGTACCTCATGGGTAGGAACTAGGTCTCCTGAATAGCTTTGCTCCAGGTTCACTCCAGAAGATGCTGACAGCCTAATTTTCAGATTTATGGAGCATTAAGAATTCCTATTGACTCTGTAACCAGGTGATGAATCTGTCTATGCTTCATTTTTCTCAGCTATAAAATGGGAGAAATGGCATTTCTGTCACTGACTAGCTGAGAGGTTAATGCAATGATTATTAATAAAGTTCTCTAATAACCTCTGGAGCAGCAATTCCCAAGCCAGGGTGGCAGTTCCTAGCAGGGTTTGCTGAGCTCCTGAATGGACTAATGGACCCAGTGGAAATTAGGTGGCAGCAGCAGGCTCAGAAACGGAAGCAGAAGCAATTTTCCTAATGAGTCATCAGCAGTCCGGAATGGAGCCTGGAGCCTGGGAGGTGACTGTCACTTCCCCCATGTATCCCATGCATCACCCGGTGTGGAAGAAGTCTCTGTCTCTGCAGCATGATCCATGCAGAGTATCCTTAGTGATTTCTGTGGCTGTGCTGCCACTGGACATCATGGCTGCAGCTGCTTGTTGCACAGGTAAATGGAGCTGCAGCTGTAAATGTCACAAACTCAGGGGTTGTAGTAAGTAGGATTCATGTACCCAAAACAGCAGAATCTTACACTGTTCATTCATCTAGAGACAGTACTTGTCTTCTTTTCTCTTTCCTTTAATGCCATGGGTAGTGTCTCTTCCCTCTGCACAGGATCAGAACTGATACTTTGCTGGGACATTGTCAGTGACTGGCTTCAGAGGCTAGAAAATACAGAAAAGTAAGAGCAGGTTCCTACAGCCAGCCTTACAAAATGTACATCTGTCAGAAATACCAGTTTCTTTGTGTAAAACAACCACTGAGGACTACAGCTGGAGACAGCTTATCCCAAAGAAACTGATTTGTTTGCAGCCTAAGTTTCAGGCCACTCGGGAATGGGTGATGTTTGCTTTCCTTGCTTGATCCACACACCTTTGAAGGCAGACAGACATTTCTCCATTAACAGTAAGTGAGGAAACACAGGCAGTCCCCTGGAAGCAGGACCCTAGGAAGAGTGTGCTACATGAGGGTGCGGGTGTCCCCACACCAAGACTTTGCCCTCTGTCCTGAGCCCATCGTGAGTTGTGCTTCAATGCAGGATTCTGGCTTGCAGGCAGTGCAGAGGCACACTGCTGACTGGAGGAGACAGAGAAACCTCTCTCACAGCTGATCCATCGTGTTTCACTCTTGCACCCTGGCCACTGAGAGTAATCACAGTGCTGTTGATACCTGGACTAAATCAAATTAATTCTTATTGTGCTAACAAGAACTAGAAGGTAACTGACAAATCACTGTTGCAGCTGCAGTGAACTTTAAAGCTGGAAGACTTTATCCACGTCCTTCTTCCTGATACGACACACAGGTATCTCCAGCAAGTAGCATCTAACCTTCCCTTAGGCTGCATACATGGATCGTGGAACTGGCAATGCAAGGTAACCCCAGGAAAGAAGGGGCTCCAGGAGCCAGAGGCTGCTCCAGATGTATCTGGGCAGTGAAAAGAAAGTATTCACTTAGAAGAAGGTCTCCAAGAGCTTGTAATGCTGTCCTAAAGCTCAGGAATCAGGGAGATCTTCCTCAGGTATTGAAGTGCTGGGTGACACACTCACTGCCAGGGCTCTGGGTGTAGGGGATGTTGTGAAAGCCAGTTACATATAGGCATAAGTGGGCATATATTTGATCTTTAACAGCTTTTGCCTGTGTCATTTTTTCCTCCCTGGAGCACAGTCAGTCATGGCATCAGCAAGATTTCTCAAGGATCAGCCAGTACTTCAGTGCAAAGCATGGGGTTGTGCTATTGCCAGTACTGCTCCTTACGACTTCTGAAAGTCCATTGTAGATGCTCATCCATAAAGCTTTTGATCCCTCTGGAAGACAAGGAAATGAGGCTTTCCTTTCTCTTAGCAATAGAAAATAAGGTGCCACACAGACACCAACAGCCAGGCTGAAAGAAAGGTCTAAATAACAGCAATTCTCTTTTGCTTCCACTGAAAACAAGGGGAATCACTACATTTCAATGACTTTATGGAGCTAGTCCTGAGACCTGCCAGTCAGAAAGCTATTTACAGAAAGCAGGGGAACACAATGGTAAAAAAAAAAAAATCCAACCCCAAAACAAAACACAAAAAAGAACCCCCAAAACTATAATTTAAAATGTTTTTAATAACAGCAACAAAGAGTTAAATCATGGGAGTGACTCTAATGGCAGCTTGTAAAGGTGAGACTGATGACCTCGATCTCACATGGAAGCTGCCTTTGAATTTCCTGGCTTGAATCGAATTCCTCAGAGACATTTTGGGTCCTGCTGACTGCCTTGGGGGATTTTTCCCAACATGATTTGTAAACTTACAGAGTCAAATACCCAATGGTATTCGAGCACCTCCGACAGGGGAGGTCGGGAGGAGCACTCCACAGCTCTACCCCTTCAGCCGCATCTCCAGGGTAAATCCAGAGCTGTGTTTTGCCACGCTCCCTTTGGGACATCCAGCATCCCTGCTAGCCTGCGGCATGCCTGGGAGGTCTCCTGACCAATACTGCCTACCTGAAGCACCTTCTTTTTTTCTCTCAGGCCGGTTTTACCAGCTCCCGTACTGGTTTTACGGCTCACTCTGCTGTCCCTACTGGGAGGAGTGCTGCAGCGCTGATCTCTTTGGGCGTTTTCCCATACCTGGGTTTAGGATTACCCTCCTCAGGGAATGCCCTAGTGTTCCCCTAGCTGCCTCCTTAGCTCTAGACAAGTAAAGCTGACTGCAGACAACACAGTTACTCAATGCAAAGGAGGCAATGTGTTTCCATAGGCTGGTGAAAGAGAAACGAAAGGGAACAGCAGGTATCTCTCCAGAGTACTTCTGGCCAAGATCAGGAGTTGACAAGTGCTGTGCTTCATGAACTTTTCAGTCTGGCTTGCAAAAGGCTGGGTGTGGGGGCAACACTTCTCATAACACCCAAAGCATCTTTGG
>VZRS01009659.1:120338-138439 GCA_013398055.1 Ifrita kowaldi | reverse complement strand
GGGGGCGGCGGCAGGAAGAGGCCGCTGCTCACCCCGCTCTGCAACGGGCTCATCAATTCCTACGAGGACAAGAGCAACGACTTCGTGTGGTGAGCGGGATATGTCGCGATATGTCGCTGGGGGAAGCCGGGGCGCCGCCATGCCGTCGGGAAGCCTGGGGAGAGTGGAATAGCGGCGGGGGGGGGGGGCAGCCGGCCGGNGCTGCCCTCCGGGCTTTCTGACTTTGGGGTTTTCCCTCTTTTGTGCCTCTTTCTATCAGAAATAGTGCGGCCAGCAGGACTGGGGAAGTGATTGTCCCTCTGTACTGGGCGCTGGTGAGGCCACACCTCCAGTCCTGTGTCCAGTTCTGGGCCTCTCAATTCAGGAAGGACATGGAGGTGCTAGAGCGGGTCCAGAAAAGGGCAGCGGAGCTGGGGAAGGGGCTGGAGCAGCAGGACCAGCGGAGGGTGCTGGGAGAGGATTAGCCTAGGGAGGAGAGGCGGCTCAGGGGGGACTTTATCACTATCTAGAAGTCCCTGTCAGGCGGTTGTAGCCAGGTGAGGATGAGACTCTTCTCTCTGACAGCCAGCAACAGCACACGTGGACACAGCCTTAAGCTGCGCCGGGGGAGGTTGAGGTTGAATGTTAGGAAGAATTTCTTCGAAGGAGGGTTGATTATATGTTGTAATGGGCTGCCCAGAGAGGTGGTGGAGTCACTATCCCTGGAGCTATTCAGGGAACAACGGGACGTAGCACTCAGTGCTCTGGTCTAGTTGACATGGTGGTGTGGGGTCATAGGTTGGACTTGATGATCTCGGATGTGTTTTCCAACCTGATTCTCTGATTTTGTCTAGTTTTGGTCCTGTGTAGCAGCATTGCCTCCACCCTCTCTATTTTTAAGCAAAATCAGGTTATTCTTGGCAGGTTCCTCCTTGAGTGCACCCAAATTATTGGAAAGGCCCTGCAGCACGAGATGTTTCCTCACAGCATGCTGACAACACAGCAACTGCCTTGTTTTCCTGGACAGTGTGACCTCGAGTGGTCTGGAGCCCTCTGATCTTTGGAAGAGGATTCAGTGAAGGATTTAGTGCCCCTCGGGATGGGGCACACCGTCTTCTCCTCCAAGGAGCTTCATGATGGTTGATAGCTCCAGCAAAGCTGGCTTGGTTTGCCTGTGTTGCTGGGAAAGGTTGTCTTGTTTGAAACAGCAGAAAGTTTTGTGTCAGGCAGGCACCTAAAACCAGATTAGTAGGGAATTTGTTTTCTGTGATGGAATAAACATTTTTCAGGTGTTGTTTTTCCAACATCCAGCCAGAGCTGTAGCTGATAGCTGGAAATCACTTTTCAACATAATTGCTAAACTAAGACCCACTGCAACATAGTTTGAGGACTGTTGGTAATTTGCAGTTTTGAAGAGAACTTCGTTGCTGGTGGGTTTCAAACCTCCCAACATAAGGAGTAGGTTTGATTTTTTTGTAGCTGATTGGATGTGCTAAAATATGAGAACAGGAGGTAAGGTTAGGTGTTTGAGAAAGGCAAACAGGGAAGAGGTAGTGGGAAAAAGATCAAGTTGAAGGAAAGTCATGTATGGAAAGAAAACAGTAAAAAACAAGAAGAAGAAGATAAGTGAGCCGCAGCTTCCAAGACGATTTTGACAGCTCTAACTTAAGCTCTGACTTACAGGTGAGGATTGGATGTGAGGCATCTCCCACAGGACAGGTATTGTCTCAAAACCTTGTAGGCTTAACTTTACAGCTTGTAAAGTGTTTAGCAGAGTTGAAAGAAAATACCCTTGCTACTGAAGTGAGAACCTGAAGCTGCTAAGAAGTGAGTGGCAGAAAAAACAGTAAGTAATTCTTACTAAGAATAAGTAGTAGTCAAAAATTACTGCTTATTACTGTAGTTAGTAGTTTGCTCAGTAGCAGAATGGGGATGAGAGGACTGCTGTAATCAGCTGATGCCCTGCTCTGGCTCTAGGCCGTGTTAGGTGGATTTAAGAGCTCTTCGTGTGAGCCCTGTTGCTCACAGGTTTTCTGGTCATGGGCTGTGAACACAATTACAAGTGCCCATTCTCCTCTGTTCCCTCTACTCTTACACTCTGGCAGTAGTGTTCTGCCAGGATGGCTCCCTGCCTTTTCCAGTCAGCTTTTATTTCCTATTTTGTTGTCTGTTGTAGAAATGAGGGGTTTGGAAAGGAAATTACACCCATAACCAGTTTGTGGACTTGAAGTATTTTTAGATGGTTCGAAAAGCTGAGGTTCTTGATTTTTTTTTTTTCTGCAGGTAAGTACTGTGCATGCTTCAAGGAGAACCTGCAATTAGCTGTTTTCTCCTCATTGAGAAGCACTACTGACTGAACAAGTGAGAGGAAAGAAATCAGCTCAGTAGTAATCAGGGCAAAATGTCTTTTCTTGGTATTTACAAGAGCCACATTGAGCATATTGAAGTGCGGGTCAGAAGCTTTAAGAGTAGACAATGATTATAGTTAACTTGGGTTTTTCACTGCTGTATGTTTCTGTGGGCTAAAGGACTTGTTCTTACTTATTATTGTTCTAGCTTCAAATTACAGTGTCTTTTTTATTTGAGTTAGCAATACGGTTATGTAGAAATAAACTGAACTGGGCAGCTCTGGAGTTTTGAGCAATGTCCAAGAAGGCAGGTGTGTGTGTAAGTTTAAATAATTGATTTAAACAAGCTTTACATATCTCAGTGTGAGAAACAGAAGTTTCTCATATGCCCTTTTTGCCTCTGTAAGGACACATTCAAGATGCTGCCAGATGCAAAGAACACCTGATAATTTTTCTGAACGTGAGCTGTTAGTTGCTGTTAGCCCCAGCTGTAAACTCAGTGGTAGCTTATGCCTGTACCAGATGGAAGGTGGGAAAGAGTAAAGAAGTTTGGGTGAGTTTTGAACATCAAGGTGCAAGTGGAAATGCCCTCAGCAGTGTTAATGTGTGCGACCTCCCTGCCTGTCTTCTGAAAGCACTGTCTCAAGTGAGGCAGAGGCTCTAAGGTAAACATTGGCATGTGTTGCTACTTTGGGTTGTGAAATGTTTAGCAACTGTACGCTCGGGAGTTTGCAAGTGTGTCCTGTTTGTGGTGTATGTCACCTTCTGCCTGGAAACCTGTAACTCCAGTCAGGAGTGCAAATAGGTCTGACTTACTGGACAGCTTCATTATAAAAGGGCAAACTTTGTTTCTCTTAGTGCAAGGTGCAGAATATAAAGGTATTTTTGTGCTGTTCCTGTAGCCAAGTGTCTTTCCACTTGCCTGGAGAGTGTCTGAAAGGGAATCCTCTAATCAGAGGATTTTCTCCTGCCCAGCAATGTAATTGCTTAGTTTTCCCAGGCCTTGTGTTAGCCCTCCCAATTAGTGATTGACTAAACCTCTTTAAAACCAGTTTCTATCTGCTTTACTCTCTGGATGGAGTGGATCTTACCTGTCCCTTCAATGGCTGCTTCATAGCAGTCCTTGTTTCTGAGCTCTGGCACAAATAATATATGGCAGAGGGGCTGTTGCATGCTGATCTGGAAATGTACACCCAACACCACAGCTCAGCTGTGGGAAGGGCTGTATGCCACCTGGACTTGCAGGTTCATAGGTTTTTAAAACCAGTTCTTTCCTCAGCTGGTTACGTGTTAATCCAGGCATGGGCTGAGTGTAGTTGTTCCTGTGTTTGTGACCTGGAAAGCAGTTTTAGTAAGGAATATTGCAAATCTGCCCTGAAGTCACAAACTAAAAACACAGCAAGCTGTTTGCATACCATGTACAAGGAGTCTTACTACCTGTTGTTGTATTAGAGGTTCACAGTGAGTCGACAGTAGCAGCAGTGACCTTTAACCTGGCCACCTTCCATGGGAAGGACAGAGCCTGCAGCAAGTCCTGGTCTCTGATTAGGCCACAGAGGAGCTGAATGGGAGGCAGGCACTATAATGAGTCTTGTTTGCTGTTGAAGTGTGTTTAAATTTCATGGTGACCACTTCAGCCAGGTGTTTGTGTAGCAGTGGGGTGATGTTAGCACTCTTGAGAGGTGCCTGGAAAACAGCTGGCAAAACTTAGAGCCATGAACTTGGTTAAAATGGATGTTTAAAACGTTTGAGGTCTGCCCTGCAGAGAAAGAACGGGAAGCTTTTGCAGTGCTGGATTGAAAAATAGTGTTTATCAGATACTGATGCCTTATTTCCTAGAGATCAGTGACATTTTTGACTTGCTGAAGTCACCTGCATCCTTTTGACTTGATTCTCTTGCTTAAGACAAGTAGAGAGTAAGCTACCTCATGCATAAAGTCTTGATTTCCCCATGCTTCTGCTTCTGTGTTTCAATGTATACTATAAACTGCAGTATGCCTCAAGTCCACATCACTCCTCTTCTTTCTTAACTTTCCCTCTGTGTTAGATTAACTTCAAACAACTGGTGCGTAGCCACTTTCATGTGTTGCAGCCAGCTTGGCTTCAGTAAGTATTAAAATATATCAATCTTGTTTCCACTTGTAAATCAGGGAGCACTTCGGGGGAAGCAGTTCTTAATGGAAACTTCAGACCCATTAATGATGTCCCTGGTACTGAATAACTACATTTGTTGGCTCTGATTGCTTTTTCTCAGCTATTTTGGCTGTCACTTCTCCAGTCAAACTGGTATGAAGTAGTAGTTTGGGAACAGTGATCTCGTGTGACTGGCATGTTTGGAGGTAATCTTCCTATTTTAGCTCTAATTTGTGATGTTCTCCTGCAGACAGAGGAGCATTACAGCCTCATTGATTGCTGCGGGGCGTTAGGAGCATGCTGGAAGGATCACATCTGGCCCTGTGGGGAATAGCAGTTTCTAGCATGACACACAGGGCATATATCTCAGTTATACAGCATCACTAGAAGGTGAAGTTAAACCATTCATCACCAGCTCCAGTGGGGAAAAACTACCCTTAGATACTCATCTAACCATAAGTTTTTGACTTCCTCTTTTAAAGGCCAGCTAAAGGAATTCAGAGATGCCTTATTCTCCTGCTAATAATCCACCCGTGTTGGCTGAGTTTGGTCATCATTTGTTCTGACTAAACAGTGCCTTGAAACTAAATGACCTGAAAAAAGTGACTTGAACTCCTGAAGTTGGTGCTACTCAAGACAAGTGTAGAGAAAGGTCTGTTAGGGTGGAAGAGGGACAGGTGTGTGTTAATTATTTTGAGGACTCTTTTGAGTTGGCTCAGTTGGTTCAGAGAGTAGCATTCTGGTTTGATTCATTTGCCTTTACATTGTGTTTATACAGGCAGTTTGGTGGAATATTTAGGACAGCCTGGCCTATATATTAGGCTGGACAAGCCTTTCATGACAGCCACGTTTTCCAGTAGGGTGTTTCAGAGTGGGGGCTTGCAATAGCAGGGGCCACAGCTTCACCTCTATGGGCTTCATAAGCATTTAAGAGGTGTTTCCTCCCTCCTATTTTTGTAACGTTTGTTTCCTAATGGGGTAACAAGCGTTAGTATACTCTAAAATAGATTATGGAATGGAGGAATGCCTTCTGTGGAGGTGCTCCCCTCCCCTGCTCAGACAAACAGTGCTTTTTTCTGTCTGATCTGGGGTTTGGATGCAATAAAGATTCCTGCTTTGCAGAAGTTGTTAACAGTTTATTAACAGCTCGTTCGGTGAGAACTGTCTTGTTGGCAGAAGGTGGGAGGAGGCTGTTTCTGAAGAAAACAAATGATGGTGAAAGCTTCTCGGAACTGAGATTGGTGTGGACCTGTGGGAGTGAGAGGAGATCGTTTGGATCTCTGTAAGGCATTGAAAACAAGATGAAGCTTGTGACACAGCTGATCCATTTGTTACGTGCAGAACTGTGGTGTTGCTGCCCATGGCATCTTGCTGGATAGCTGGCCAAGACCTGGAGATGACTATGTATGTGACAGCTTATCTCACCAGTTATCAGGGAGAGCAGCCACAGGAGTCGCTGGAAGTATGATGGATGCAGCTCTCCTCTTCTTTCATTTGTGTTGCATTTTCCTTTCAAACATGTCACAGACACTTGACGAGCCAGGCTTCTTCCACTGCCCATCTCACTGGATTCCTGTCTCTTGCCGTGCTCAGGTTCCTGTGGAGCACTGCTTGCTTGCACATCCTTCTCTTCACATCCTACTTGCTCCTTGGCGATCCCTCCCAGAGATCTGGCTGTGATTTGGTCACTAACTACTTATTCTACCTTTCCCATCTTTGGCTTTGTATCACCTGCTGCCTGTTGGTTTCATCCTGCTCTCCTGCAGCCTCTACCCTGGCAGTGCTCTGCAGGCACACCCCCTGGTTGGCACCTTCTCCACCCACTTTTTAATCCTTGTTCTCATGATAGCATTACTATTTCTGATCTGGCCTTCCTCTTTGTGCCACTTTTTAAAATTATAGATAGCTATTGGCTGAAAAAAATGAAGGAGAAGCTAGTTTTGGTATTGTTTATAAATGCATTATCTATTCATGTAAAAAAACCAGGGTTTTTTACATTTTGTGTGAAACCTAGTACAGATGGTTAGAAGGTTCTTCTGCAGCCTTGCTTGTTGAAGATTCTCTGGCTTTGTTTGGGTTGTCTGCAGGTGTTAAAAGCTTCTAAGTGAACACTTACCTGGTTTCTAATTGTAGCGAACTGCAGTATCATTCAGAGTTCAAAGAACTGTTGATTGCCCTTTTGATCTTTATACTGCTTGGTTACTGTTGCACTGCTGTGTCCTTTCATTTTGCATTCAGAAAATTATTACCTAAGCATAATTAGGTGGCTGCTTTGGATTAATAATACTTCATTTTTTGATATAAAAAAGACATCTTTCTGATTTTTGTTTTGCTTTGTTTTCAGCCCCATCTGTTTTGATATGATTGAGGAAGCCTACATGACGAAATGTGGACACAGCTTCTGGTAATATTTGGCTTCTCGTATTGCATAAAATGTCCATCTCTTACAGCATGTTCAAACAGGTGTTGCTGTGGTTCCCTTTCCTTCTGAGTTTGTTTCTTTTCTGTCTTCTGTCCCTACACTGAAGAAAGAGGTTGAAATAAATTTTTTAAAGATGGGTACCTGTTAGATTAAAAAAAACTTAGATCTAAGTGTCTTAACCAAATAGTGCTGTTCCACCCTATTTCCTCTGTAAAGAAATCAAATGTTCATGAACTGCTGGTAACACCCACTACTAACAGTTTGTTAATTTACCCCTATTGGCATCACCTCTGTAGAAGTGTTGTGAGCAATGCTGGCAGCTCCTCCTTGCCTTTGTGCAAGACCGTGCGCAGTTTGAAGTGGCTTGTACATTGTATTTTGCAATTATTTTAAACTTTGTAAGAGAGGATATGCTTCAGGCTTTCCTTGTATTGAATTGGCCTGGCCCCACTCACTTTTTAGTGTGTTATCTCTGTCTGTCATGAGAAGCAAATGTTTCATGGAAAAGTGCAAGAGCCCTTCAGGGGCATTTCTGGGACCACCTGCTGCTCCTCCTCTCGCATAGGGATTGGTATAAATGTTGAACCATGATGTGCTATAGTGTCCTGTCTATGTTATACTCTTATGGTGTCTGCTAACTAGAAATAAACCTTACAAGAAGCAATATTATAGTAGTATAAAGTACTTCCTCAAGCAGCAGATTCAGGTAACTTTCAGAAGAGTTTTGACTTGCAACAGGTGAGATAACAGCCGATTTTGTCCCTTCTGTGTTAACACTTTATCCCTGTGGCCTGTAACTTTTTAGAGGTCCAAGATGAGAAGCATTGCAGTATCTTTATTTAGAAGGAGAGGAGCAATGTTACCACCTGGTGTTTCTCTCAGGAGCTGACATCGAGCAGGCTCTTAGTGAGATGCTTAAAGCTGATGCTAAAGTGCATCTCCTCGTTCCTCTGTACCTCAACTCAAGAGAGAGCACCTCTGAAGTCACCAATAGTGAGAAAAGCAGCCATGGGTGGGGGGAAATATGAGAAGTTGGTGAAGTATCAGGTTTGTCCCATATAATTTTCTTTGTTTTTAGAAGTCCGTTTTACTCAGAGTTTGAATTAGGAAGCAAGAGACGATGGTATTTCTTTGGTCTCTGTTTATTATTTTCTTATCTATAGTACAGCTGCACGGGATGTGCTTCTTAGTTAACAAGGTGAAAAAATGGCTAAAATGGCCCCTGAGTGCTAGTTCCAAGGTCTTTTATACTCTAATCTACCCAATTATAAGATGCTAAGTAATATGTTTTTACTAATAATCCAATACCTAACTATTAGTGAGCCGCACTGCAGAACTTTTGAACCAATACCAGAAAACACAGGTTGGTAAAGAAGAAAGAAGAAGTACAAATCCACTCCCAAAATCCTCCATCTTGCTACATATATTACTATATTCCATAAACCCACATTCTATATCTCTACATATTTCACCCAGTGATATAACTTTTAATTACACAGCAACAATCTCAGTACTATCACACAGTCTGGGAAGCTTCTCCCAAGGCTTAAGATCAAATGCAGTGTGATTTTTGAGGATCATTACTTGTCAGAGTAGAAAGAATGAAATTCTCAGAATTCAGGATTCCAACAGTGAAGGTGTTTCCTCTGCTCAGTTACCTAAAATGTTTTTAATGTAGATTGCTAAGTATTCGGCTAATCTAGAAGAGTTGCTTCTGAATAATTCAATCTATTTGCTACCTCTGCCCGTGGAAGTGGTGGGGGAGCATGAATTTGAGATGGTATTGTGGCTGAGGTATCCACATTGCAGTAATCCTCAGGGAAATAAGAGTGAAGCACCTGACTACCTTTTGTAATCCTTGCCAGGAAACTTTGCTGTCTTTCTGCTGTAGCGCGCTCAGAGTTCAAACACTGGAACATTTTGACTCCTCTGTTGGTTCTTGGCAGCACAGCTGTTAGCTGGCAACACAAACAGTGCACTTTGTCTTAAGGCTGATGTTATTTACCTTGTGCTTATGCTTTGTTCCTTCACGTGGGCTCACTTGTTTTGTTTCTTGTTTTTTGTGTTTTCGAACAGCTATAAATGTATTCACCAGAGCCTGGAGGACAATAACAGATGTCCCAAATGCAACTATGTTGTGGACAACATAGATCATCTTTATCCCAACTTCTTAGGTGAGCTTTAGGCTTGCTTGCATGAGGAACATCTTTGTTAAGGAAGGCAGGCACTTCTAAATATGTCCTGTAAATTACAGTCTTCTGGATGTTGAAAACAGAATCCAAATATCATCCCTTTGGTTGTCATTTTTATATAAAAAGGTTAGTAGTATAAATTGCTAATACTGCACTGCCTCAAGCAGCTCTGTGTGCTGAGAGACAGTAGTGAGATTAACTTGCTGCTTTTTCCATACTATGAAAAGCAAAGCTGATTTTTCTTATGGCTAGAGACTTGAATCTCTCTTTACTTTTGTTTTCTTGCACTCTTGCCTGCATAATAATAAAGAACATGCCCTGTTTACAAAGCTTGGATACTGAAAGGGTGGAGGCTGTATTAGATACTGTGCTATTTTGGCTGCTGTAGTGAGGCTCATATGATGGATGTAGGTGTAAATTAGCTACAGAGAAAATATTCATGCATATACCTATATGCAATCTTAATTGCTTCTTAGGGAGGAAATGCTGCTAGGTTGAAATACAGTTTAAAACTTAGTTTCGTGGGGAAAAGATCGAAGGAAACGCATTGCAGTGTGAAATACCAAATTAAAGCAAATCTTGATTTCATGTGCTGAGATACCCATTTAATAATAAATGTCTGAAAAGCCACAGTAGCCAAGGAATGCTTCAGAAATGGGCATCCTGATTTAGACCTAATCATGTTGTGCTGGAGATGGTGCTGAGGCAGGTCTTGGAGTACATGTTGGGCCAAAGAGTGTTTCCATACCCGTGTGTCCAGGGATTTGAGGTATGTTGGAGGGGGAGGAGCTTGTGTATATATGTGTGCAAAGGGCTGAAGTTATCTTTCTCTTTGCACCATTCGCTAGATTGGTGTACAATTAAATTATAGCAAAAACATATATCTTTAAAAATGCATGTGGTAATTCAAGGAAAAATTTGTGCTATTCAGCTGTGCTTGTTTATTTTGGCCTATAATAGAACATTACCTGATTTATCTCCCTCATACTCTGCTGTGATATTCTTCTGCCTTGGAGTTGAAAAACTTTTTCAAGGAGCCATGGGTGTTTAGAAAAAGGAACTGAATCAATTTGGAGAATGTGTAGGCTTTGTATTTTTGATGATTTTAAAAAAACCTTTATGTATGTTACAAAAAACCACCAAGAAATAAATTGCTAAGGAAAAAAAGTGGAGACATCTTCCACTGTTTTAATTACTGATAAACATCTTGCTGTGGAATTAATAACTAAAGTAAAAATATTGAGGTAGAATCTTCCATACTGGTTTGCTGAACTTCAAATCCATCTCTTTGACATCTTATTTGTGTTTTTTAGTTAATGAATTAATTCTTAAACAGAAGCAAAGATCTGAGGAGAAAAGACTCAAACTGGACCATTCAGTGAGTAGCACCGTATGTTCCAACTTTTTTACTTTTATATTTATTTAATGATGCTGTGCAGCAATTGTGATTACGTGGCACCTAGCAAGAGATTGCACTGTTGAGCTGATGCTTTAACTTGCTTTAAGAGGGAGTAATACCAGTGTCAGTGGCAGTAGATCCCTTCTACCTCGTTAAGTCCTGTTCTTCCTGCCAGCAGTATATGTAGAGACAAGCTGTGTTAGCATAGGCAAGTGTCCTGTGATGTATTGCATATAACCTGGGAAACTGCCCATGGAAGTACACTTGTTTAAAGGTAATAATTATCACTGAGTGTTGGAAATTATGGCTACAATGAGAGCAGTGAATGATGAGAAGTGCCACGGGCTTGTCTGATCACATGTGAGAAGCTGTGTTCTGTCGGGAAGCTGTAGGAAGGCGAATACCAACCACAAGAGGGAGAAAGATGCGTTTGGAGCCTGCTGTTCTGGTTCAGACGCCACAGAAAACTGCCTGGGTATCTTCTAGATTTGCTTCATGTCACAGAATCAGAGCATCATCTGTGTCCTCAGTTCATCAGAACCTCTCTTCAGCACCAGTGGATGCTCTTGTACATTAAGATTGAAAAGAATATGTGACATGAGCCAAAACACTTGCATATTTGTCCTGCTATGTCTGCCATCCTTGTCTTTTGTAATTCATAAATAAGATTGCAAAATAATGTTAAAAATCATGGGGCCCCTGTTTTTAAAAGCTTGTATTAAAGTGGTGTTAATTTAGGGGCTGTGTTGCAGAAACCAGTGCTGTCAGTGTTTGAAAAGAGCATTCTTTAAAGATTCATTGGTTTACTCACAGCAAGTTTTTATATTCATTATAAAATATGCATATACCATATTTAATATAAAATATGCATAAACCAGATATGATTTGAAGTGCACACAACTGACCTGAAGGCATGTACAGTAGCTTCTTGGAAACTTGTTTTACTCTTTAAAAGCTATGCCTGCAGATGCACCTTATTTTGACAACTACCAAAAAGTGGACAATCTGCCATGACTTCATGCCCCAAAGAGTGTTGTCTCTACCTTTTGGCCACAAATAAAAATTGCAGACATCTGTAAAAAGAGTTACATTGCTCTTGTACCCGTTCTTTAATGCAACTTGTATTACTTTTGGTATCAAGGGAAGTTGTCCAAGACACATTGCAGCAAATGCAATAGTCGTGGTCTCATTAAGAAATCATGTTAAGGCATGTTTGAGTAGTTCAGCAGTAGTACAATTAACTAGTGCATTAGTATGTTAAAATGTGTCTCAAATCCTGTTCACTTGCTTAAAAATCATGGGGTTTTTTCCAGTTTGAAATTGAGTATTTGGCCTGAGTAGTTCCCACAGGTTCTGTTGAGCACTATATAAAAAGTTGTGTGTTCTATATGGATGTTACATATTTTATTTTTCTTAATCTAGTTAATACAAAAAGGCTGCAGCTTCTGAGAAAATAGCTGATTTAGACTGACTGGCATTTGTCGTTCTTGCCAATTTAAATATCTTGATTTAGTGTCATAGATTTTTTTAATCCAGCTTTGTTTCTTAGGTGTTCTTTAGACCTTTCAGCTGTTCCTGTTAGTTCATGAGACTTTTTGATGTAAGGCTGTACTAGCATTAAGCTATTATTCAGGTTTTCCTGTGCTTGAAGATACCTTTTTTCTCTTTTTTTATTGATAAGAAGAGAAAAGAGCAGGGAAGAATGGGCTGTATAGTAGTATTTTGGCCCTCTGAGGAGAGTCCTCCGCAGCTCCAAGCAGTTCAACCTGATGAGCTCCATCTTCTTCCCAGCTTTCACATTTCCCTTAGGCTTAGGAGGAGTAGTGTGAGAGGCAACAGTAGAACAAAATAAGCTGATACTACCTTCTTTGATTTGAGTTTAGCATGAGGGTTTTACCTATTACTTGGGTTTAAAAAGACTACGAGGTATTGGCACATAAAGGTATTTCAGATATAATGCAACTAAGCTTGGATAAACATGGAGTTTTTTCTTTCTCCCCACAGAAACATGTTCTCAGAAACTGGGGCACAAATCAGATAAAACTGTTGCTGTGAAATAAGCTTTTCCCAGCAGCAGCAGCAGCTATGCTTTCATGAAGCACAGATATATTTGAAATAAGATAAGCAGTTCCACAGTAGGTCAGAGGAGCTATATCCTGTACACACGGGGGAATTGGGAATTTGGATATGTGAAAACTGTTCTGCAGTTTTACAAAGGGATGAAATATTGCTGTGTTGCTTTTCATATCTGGTGTTGGATGGCTTTTATAGCCCTGGATGGCTTGGACTCACCATCTCTCCAACACCTCTTGTTCTCTTTTTAGAATGGCCACAGGTGGCAGATAATTCAAGATTTGTTGGGAACTGATCAAGACAATCTTGACTTAGCCAATGTCAACCTGATGCTGGAGCTGCTGGTGCAGAAGAAGAAGCAGTTGGAAGCAGTAAGAAGTTTCTCTTATTTAAATGAACACTGTGTACTTAGATGTTTTTTCTTTTGATACCTTTTTCTGGAAGCAAGATTCAATTGGTGAATTAATTGATCAGTGTTTTCTCTTGTGTTTTGGTGTTTAAAAGGTGACTGTTTTGCTGACCTTTGTAGCGAAGTAACATTTCGGCTGTGATGCACATAACATGCTTACAATGTTGTTGCTGGCAGGGTTGTATAAACAAGCAGGGAATATAGAAAAGGATAAGAGAACGTGACTCACAGAACACAGAAAAGCACGTGAAGAAGCTTGCTGATTTTGTTGCACAAGTAAATGTCAGCTCTTTCTTAGTAATAAGCATGAAGAAGTCCAGAATATAGATTAAAGGGTGTGAAAAGGATCACACCCTTTAGTTTCTGCTGGAACCTATAGAATCTGAATGACCACCTTTCCTGAAGGCTTTTTCAGTATTTAATGCTTGAAAGAAAAGTTCAGGTGTTTTGTTTATGAAGCTGGTTTGAAGATTTATCCAATAGGAAGCAAGCTGTTTGTATGATTTAACTGCAATGTAGTTGGCTTGGGTTAGTTCTCTGTGTGTTTGGCCATTCCATGCTGCTTGTTTCGAGTTTTCAAGGTATGAGAACCAGACCTTGTAAATTAGACTGGATTATTACAGAATTGGACCCAGTGAACTTTGAGTAGCAGGGTGGATTTTGACAGTGCTTTAAAACAGGTGAGGAAGAGTTGTATTGGGAATGGCTTAACTTACTCACTCAGAATCAATAATTACAACTTGTTGTTCTGATGGAAAGAAAGTAACCCCAAAATATGCTTGACTATTGGCAAAATTGTTATGTTGCCTTATTGCATGGGGACTTGTAAATATGTTTATTGTGGTTCAGTGAAGTTATGGTGGGCAGAAAGAGGGTAAAACTTTCCTTTTCTTCTCTGTAAGCCTTTTTGTATCATTTGCAATGGCAAAGAAGGCATATGACTTAGTGTATCAGTATTTCTGAGTATGAATATCTTGTAAGGATGCTAAGCCTAAAAAGTGAAACCACACCTGACATTTAAAGAATAATTTGAAAGCATTTTTCTTGCCTAGCTTTACTTGCTTCACTTCTATTATTGTCAGAGCATGGGGAGTAAGAAAATAACCTCAGAAAAGTCGTATTCTTGCATTCTAATGTCTTTACTTTCCCTGTGCCCTCTGCCTTTAATGGATTCTGTGTGCTCCTATGTCTTGATCCTTGAGTGTGTGTTCCCAGTCCTTTAATAATAAATATTTTGATAAGTTGTGCAAATAAGTCTTGGAATGCTGGGAGATGATTAGGGCTATATTAATGCTGGAGTATAGGTCTTAGTTTTCTTTCCTCTTGGGGTTCTCTTTATCGTGTCCTGTCAAGTTCTTGGCCAATTTGGGTGAAAATACTATGCTGATGGCTGAGGTAAATAACCTGTTATGGAAAATATTAGAAAGGGATGGTTTAGTTTCCTCAGTGACTTTATTGTTGTCTTCCACTCTGGAGAAATCTTCAGCAGTAACTTCTACATAAGCATCAATGATAATTTTGGGGAAGGCTTTTTTTTTTTTTTTTAATATAAATACTTCATCCTTTGGTATGTTGGTCATGAAGTGGATGCTAATGATCTTCCAGGGTAGACAATGAGTCTCTGAGGAACCTGTATTCCAAAATCAATTCCAAGTGCAGTAGCCAAAGAAAAAAAGAAGCATTTCAACTTAGTAGTAAGAGCTGTTACAAGGACTGCTGCCTTCAGATAAAAACTTGTTGTGAACCAAACAAAACCTTAAGACCTGTGAGATAAAGCAAAACTACCATTTTTAGAACTGCCTGAAGCTATTTTTCTCTTGCTAGCCTTTAAATGTTTCTGTGCTGTGTGGATTTCTGTGTGTAAAACTAATTTTTGTTTCTCCTAATGTCCGTGGAAGAGTTACACTTCCTTATTTACTGCGTTGCAGGAGTCCCATGCTGCCCAATTGCAGATCCTTATGGAATTTCTTAAAGTTGCCAGGAGAAACAAACGAGAGGTAAGTTGCTTTGTGTTTGTGTGTGAGGTGGTGTCTGCTGCTTTCTCCCAGTGCATTTCTGTTGAAGTGATGTGTTAGCCTGGCATTATTTCTGCAAAGAATAACTCAAGGCATGTTTGGGAAATCTCAGACAGAGGACACATGGGTTTGAAGGAAAATTAATCTCTTTATGTGTGACAGCTTCAATTTTTAATCATTTGCCTTCTCGTCTCACGCTGGTGAAGCATGTGGGAATATAGAGACTCCTTGGTGTAAATGTGTATCAAGTTCTTGAAACAAGATTGTTTTCCCAACGCAGAAAAAACGTCAAAGATTGGGAAGGAGTGAAATTATTTTCTCTACCAAGTTTTTTCCTTTAGTTTATCAAATACCATGACTAACGTGGTGACACAAAAGAATGAATATTCTGTGCTTTTTCCTTATTTGTCCTAAAATTAGTGTCTCAAGGAATATGAGAGAGTTCTATAATCACATACACAGTCTTTCATGGTTTGGGGCTCTTCCTTTATAAGGTCATGCAATGCATAAACCCTAACACCACAAATATCCCAGAAACCTAGAAAAATGATCATGAAAACAGCAGAAGGACGAGCTCTCTTGTGGTCCATGGTTTCTGAGAAAAGATGTGAAGAGCAGAAGACCCAACAGTGTGACTGTAAGATCAACCTTGAAATCATGTAAATGTGATGGGTGTAAGAAGCCTTGTCCAGAATGCATTGAGGGTCTGGTTATGGAGTCATTCCAAAGCAAGTCTGGAGTCTGTCCACCAACAGATATCCATGGCCAAAAGCAACAAGGGTTGTGGAAAGTCCAGAGGAGGGTAAGAGAGCTGGTGAAGGCTCTGGAAAATGTCTTAAGAGGAGCAGCTCAGGGAGCTGGGGTTGTTTAGTCTGGACAAGAGGAGGCTCTGTGGGGACCTCATTGCTCTCTGTAAGTACCTGACAGGAGGTTGTGGCGGGGGAGGAGTCGGGCTCTTCTGCTGTGTCTCAGGTGAAAGGATGAGAGGAAATGGCCTTTAAGTTGCACCAGGGGAGGTTCAGATTAGATACTAGAAAAATGTTTTTTCACTGAAAGAGTGGTCAGGTGTTGGAGTAAATTGCCCAGGGAGCTGGTGGAGTCACAGTCTCTGGAAATGTCCAAGAGGCATCTGGATATGGATTGGGAATGTGGTTTAGGGGTTAGTGTGGTGGTGCTGGGGCGGTGGTTGGACTAAATAATCCTGAAGGTCTCTTTCAACCTTGATTCTGTGAGTTTCAGTACCTGGGAAACCTTTCCCATCTCATCTGTATCTCCTTAGTAATAATTTTTAAAGGATGACATCTCATTTTAAGGCTAAAGAGACTTAATTTTGGCTGCAGATCCTCTGAAAACAGCTGTCAGAACATCCTGAAGGCAATTGGGATGTATAGTTTATTTCAGATCCTCCGTGTCCCTGCTTGTGCATTCCCCTGTTGCCAAGACTTCCTCTAATGTTATTTTGTGCCCCCTTTATGCATTAGCATGAAATGCAGACTGTCACATCTCAAAAGGCTTCTGTGCAGGCCTGTCAGTTCTGTCCTTGCCACAGTGCTTAGTGTCTGGCCTTGCCATTTATTTTGAGGGAAATGAGGACTTGTCAGACTTGCAGTAGTCTTTGCTCTCACTTGATATGGGTAAGAAGGCTAAAAATCAGTGGGTAGATGCATGGAAAACGCAGACCAGTCTGCAGGATGGTTTCATGTATCAAAATGTGTCTTGGGCAGTCAGTTTACACACAGAGTAAATTACACCAGTTGATGTTTCCTTTTTGGTAAGTGACAAGGTCCTCCCTGTAGCTGGTGGAGCCTGTGGCAAGCACCCCTTCCTGGAGGGAGTTCTGTGGGAATAACAGAGCACTTACTCTTTGGGTTATGACAGTGGTGGTGTATCCAGACTGCAGAAAGCCTCAGATGGTGGCTTGGAAGGTGAGAAGAGAGGGTTAAGTGACCCTATTAATAATGCAGTGAAGGTTACCAGAGCTTCAAAGTTTGCTGTAGTTTCTTTTGATGCTGTGAGAGATGAGTGCTTAAGAGCTGAGGAGGGAGCTCAAGGAACATATGTGGACCCTGGAAAAATGATGTATTGCACATCATTGTTAGTCACACAAGCAGCCTTATTATGGGGAGGAACATGACCTTTTTTCCTTTCTTAGTTCAGACTTGGTTTTAGTAAAGATGGCTGCAGAGTAAATGCAATTTCACTCAGTAAGCCATAGCTGTAAAGATAAGTTCTTAATAAATAAAGAAGATTCTTTTATGTACGACCCTGAGTTATTGTTTCTAATTTTTGGCTTAAATGTTTAAAGGAACTTGGTAACTTTGCTTCCTAATTTGCCTCTTTGAATACTATTTATTGCAAGATTTTATTAACAGGTTTCATTTACTACCTACTGCAAGTTCTTACATAGGGACTAAGGTGCTTTTGTAAGTGAACACAGGTATTTCCTTAGCGTTAGTGTACCTGTATAACATTTCACAACATGTTCAGAGCAGATGATTAACCACCTGTAACCCTCCTTGCTTGCTTCACTCATAAGTTATGTATTTTTTCTCTTGCATTAATGAAATGGTGATTCCTGAGCATATTGGAGTAGGTTTATAGCTAGAAGAAAACTATCTTTTAGACTTGTACTTCAGAATATTGGTGCAGTCAAGTCTTTTGACAAATGCCTCTTTGTCACTTTTTCATAATTTCTCTAGAAGATAAATGTGAGGTTCAGCACCTGCAGGAGTTTCTATTAGAAATGCTGTTCTGATCTGTTCGTAACTTTTCAAAAGGTTGATCTTTCAAGCTGGAATTTACTGCATGTTTTTTGCACAAAGATGTTTGCAAGTCCTTTTTCTTTTGAAGTTTATGTATTTTGTTTTCTTTTTTGACCTAGAGCAATATGGCAAAAAAGCCCCAAATCCTTGGCAATAGGAATAGGAAAAAAAAAAGTCTTACTTTAGAAAAGATTGAAAACAAATGCCTAAAGCTTAAAAATACTTTTTCAAACAAATAACAGGTAGTTTTGGAGGGGAGAAATGTATTGATCATCCACAACAGTGGATTGTCTATAAAGCAAACTTAGCATGGCTGAGTGCCTTTCCATATGTGTGCACAGTTAATTGAATGCACACTCTGCTTTTTTT